>JBAMNC010000966.1:1352500-1368119 GCA_037902135.1 Cetoscarus ocellatus
ACTCTTTTTTTGGTCATCTTTTGTTTTGTTTTTCATGCTGAACTTGAATTTACTAAGAAGCAAAACCGAAACACACAAATACACGAGAAAAAGGGTAAATACTACTTGAATTGGGGATTAAAAACCCAGAGGTTAGGTTGTTTTTTCGCGTTCTCTCTCCCTGTTTCTTAAAGGAACGTGTACTTTACTGCTTGGGCAATCCTGTGTATTGCTGCCACCGTTGTATCTAGCGATGGATCTGTCTTATCTTTTTATTCTATCAGGTCAAGAGCTGAACTTTAAGTGGTTTTATTTGAGTAAAAGTGTTGGCCTGTAATATGTGGATTCACGGACGTGTCTGAATGGAGCATGTATCAATCCATGTAATAAATCCTGTTAAGGCTTCTACTACCGATGCACTTCATTGTCATCATGTTTAAAATGAACTCACCTGCCGATGAGAGAACTAAATTAAAAGTGATTTACTGTTTTAAACCCTCGTCTCTTTGAATTTCTTGATTTTACCTTTTCTGTATAAAAACATGAACAGGGATGTGATTTTTGTCGATTTAAAGCATCAGTGTGTAGCTTTACCATCTCAAAATGTAGTTTTATTGGTCAAATAATTAGACAGATTCAGTAATGCACGAAGACATTGTGGTAGCAAACGAACACGCATAGACCACATGCCATCTGCTCAACTTCAGTCATACAAATTTGCAGGAAATTTGCATTTATGGAAGTGCTGGAAAACAGGTCAACAACACAAAGCCTCTGTTTAGGAGTAGAAGTTGGAGTATCCCTTAAATAATGAAAACATGTTACCAGTATTAGATGATGAATAATGTGTTAAGTGCTTTTGATCATTGATTTCCTTACTGTTGTCTATACTGTACACAGTGAATATTGCACTGAAGCTTGATTTGAAGAAATCGTGAATCAAATTGAAATCACAATATCTACCAGAAAATTGCAAAAAATTTTCCAGAAAATTAGATCTTTTCAACAATTCCCCTATCAATTCCTTTGACTTCATTCTGCATACCTTGTAAATCAAAGATGTTGTACTCTCATCTAAAGCAGTCTGTAGAAATGATGACATAGAAGTCAAAAATCATGACAAGCAGACACCATTCTGTTGATTCTGCGTGCAGTAACAATGAAGAGGCAGACAAAGCTTGCCCACTGCTAGTTAGCTTTAGCTCAAACGCTGTGAGTCAATAGGTAGTGTTAGCCTGCCTCTGCCTACAGTCATCAGATAAACTCTTCAGCAACTCTAAATGGTCCTGTGTGCTTGTTCTCTTTTTTTTTTTTTTACCTCTTTATGTTACGTTATCTTTTATCTTCACATTGTCTTCCTCTACTCATAACAGAGGCTTTGTTTTGTTGACCTACTTCTGTGGTGGTTTTTGCCAGAGATGTGATGTTTGCGAACAAGTCGAGTCTTTTGAACAGCTCTTTTAAGTGGATTTTGAGAACTGACTTGCAGTTGTAAGTGAGTCATTTGTTTGCGAGCCATTATTAAATGCAAATTTAAGAAACCACCAGCTCGCTCACAACTGCGAATCGGTTCTCATCGTGCCCTTAAAATAGAGCTGGTCAAATCGTTTGCGAACGTCACATCTATAGCAAAAACCACCTTGGACGTAGGTCAACAAAACAAAGCCTCTGCTTAGGAGTAGAAGAAGATAAAAAATAACGTAACATAAAGAGGTAAAAAACGAGTCACAACAAGCACTCAGGACCGTTTAGAGTTGCTGAAGAGTTTATCTGATGACTGTAGGTAGAGGCAGGCTAACACTACCCATTGACTCCCGGTGTTTAAGCTAGGCTAACTTGCAGTGGACGAGCTTTGTCATGGACTTGGGAGTGGGGCACAGCATGAAAACAAAGAAAGTGTTGGAATGTTTCTTTAAGGATGGAGCATTAGTGGAATGAGCAACACAGCAAACTGTGGATAGCACCCCCCCAAAAATCCCATAATCCCCCCTTTACCTGGAGGAAGCCAACGGTTCATCAGTGAAGAAAGGGTGAGGAGCCAGTCTTCATGGGAAGCCCATTTCACAGTCTCAGAGAACTTGGTCACAACTGTGGAAACGGTACCAGGACTGATTCAGGTACTGATAACAGTTCTTGCTGTGAGGCATGAACACTACCTGCTACACCACCAAGCAGCCCCCCTGCTAAGGTTAGGAATCTCACAAGAGCACCTCTGGCCAAGAAAATAAGAGAACAGGTAAGTAATTAATTTTAAAGTTGTGCACTTCTTGATTTCTTGTATCCAAATGATTCAACTTGATACAATGCTAATTCTAGTTGCTGTCTTTTTTTTTTTTTTTTTTACCTCATCTGGAGATCCACAACATGTTTAATTTCATCATTTTTGGATTTAATCTTTTGTTCTTCAAACATTTAGCTCATTAATTTCCTCCTGATCTAGATCTGCTCTAACTTCATTTCCTTCTGCCTCCATCTCACCGGTCAGTGTGCGATGTCTTGGTCTCTCTCAGAAGACGATCTTATGGAGTCAAACCTGAATCATTTCTCTCTGTGAGCTGAATATTGATCAGAGCTCAGCCGTGTTGGTACAGCGTCCACGTCTGGGCTCATGTAGGACTCACTAAAATCCTGATTTCCTTGATTTAATATCCCTGCAGGGCATGTTTAAGAGGTACTTCTGTATGACAGGAGAGCTGCACGTCCAATCAGCGGGACGGAGGCTGAATACCCAATGAGAGAGGAGAAGTGAGAGACCGCTCTGCTCTTTAACTGAGAAGAGTCTGAATCTGCTGATGCTGCTGATTCACAGGAAATTTGATTTAAGGTTTATCTGGATATAAGCAGCAGCTGAATGAAAGAAAATCAGATTTCAGTCAAACACCAGGATATCAGTTTGTGGGCTTTTTCACGGGGAGTTAAAAATGTTGATCTCTGCAACTTGAAGTGATTACTCAGGAGAGGAACTTTATTTTCTTCATTCAAAGATAAAATAAAAACTAAAAGACCACAAACTTTATTCTTTCCTGATCAGAGGTTTTTAAAGCTACAGGAAAATCTGTTAAAGGGATACGCCAATATTTCTTTTTGTTTTCTTGTCTTGCCTCACTCCCAAGACCATGACAAGTAGATAGACATCAGTTTTTCAGCCCTGCGTGCAGTAACAAGAAGAGATGGGCGGAGCTTACCCACTGCTAATTAGCTTAGCTCAAACACTGGGAGTCAGCGGGAAGTGCTAGCCTGCCCCTGCCTACAGTCATCAGATAAACTCTTCAGCAAATCTAAACATTCCTGTGTGCTTGTTGTGACTCATTTTTTACCATGTTAGTTACGTTATCTTTTTTATGACTAAGATTAGCACTTCATGTAATTTTCGAAAGAACTACATACAAAACCAAACTGCAGGGCGCATGCGCAAACCACCACGGACGTGCTTTGTTTTGTTGACTGACCTACAAGCATGTCCGAGGTGGTTTGTGCATGCGCCCTGCAGTTTAGTTTTGTATGTATTTCTTTTGGAAGTTACATAATGTTAGTCTAAAAATAGATAATGGCAGAGATAGGCTAACACAACCCATTGACTCCCAGTGTTTGAGCTAAGCTAATTAGCGGTGGGCAAGCTCTACCTGTCTTGTACTTGTTACTTCACTCACAGTCAAAAGAATGGAGTCTATCAGCTTCTCATGGACTCAGGAGTGAGGCAAGACACATAAAGGAAAAAATTACAGGCATATTCCTTTAAGGGTTTACTTATTTTGATTTATTTAAAATATGCATAAATTAGAGTAAAAAAATGCCTAAACTCTTTTTCTTCATGCAAGTGTGATTGCCAAGTCAACAAGTCAATAAGACTGATTGATTGACTGATATCTTTATTTTGATCACGTAAATGACAACTTAAAAACAGTTAAAAAAAACAAATAAGTGATAAAAAAAAGAAAGAAAAGAAAACAAGACAGTACCTGAATCTGCATTTTTTAAAGCCTCTACCTTACACAAGGAAAAAGTATACTGATCTAATCCTACCTCCTTAAATGTTACTATACTTTCAAACTGAAATCATAACACTGTCTTAAATTTACCAAAAAAGTAAAATCATAAATATACCTTCTTTACAAATGTACTTACCACACCCCGCACAATGTTCCTCCAAATAATCAGCAAGCACCTTGTGGAATTTATTCATCAATGCACCTCTGGAAAACCATTTCTCTATGCCTCTCTTTAAACAGAATTATGCCTGAAATTTGCTTTAGTTCTGTACTCAGTCTGTTCCATAGATGAGGATCTTTCCTGCTTCGATCGTCTAAATGTCTGTGTTTTCATATTAAAAAAAAAAACAGCAGATCAGCAGGTAACAGGTGTGACTGGAGGACCTGCAGACCATAATGGAGTCATTAGTGTTTTAGCTTTTGAGTCTTTGACCTCCCAGTTAAAGGGCAGGCTGCAGACACATGGGTGAAACACACGGTGTCTGCTCTGCTGTGTTTCACTGGAGTGCAGCCCTCCTGCAGCGAGCAGGCACATCATTAGTATTCCTGGACCAACATGGCTTCCAGCACGTTCTGGTCCAGCTGGCAGCAAGACCCCGAGCATGCGATCTGTGCACACTCACACTGTTGTTCTGTTCCTGAGCAGAGCTTCATTACATATGAACTCCCTCGTCTTTAAGTATAAACAACATGTGCGACCGGAACTTTAACCTTACAGACCCTAAACGTGGAGGATGAAGATCAACGGCCCGTGAAAGTGATTCGGTAATGCAGGAGAGAGTGTACAAAGGGCATGCCAGTATGTGTGAAGACATGCTTTAAAAACATTCTTTAATAATCACTTATCTTAACAGGTTGGTGTCTTGGTGCTCAAGGACTCCTCAGCAGTACCGAGACAAGAAGTGGAACCCCTCCAGCTGTCTGCCTGGATCCTGAAATGTCAGACTGGTACCTGAACCAGCAAGGCTCCTGATCCCAAACCAAGAACCTTGGTGGGAATGAATGAAAGAATTAATGTGTGCATATGTGATTGTATGTGTGTGTATGTACGTATTCGCACCTGGATAAAATATTGTTTCTTTGGAAATGTCCTTCTGATGGAAATTATTTGAATGGCATCACAGTCATACAATCGTTCAAACAAACTTATATACATTTGTATATAAAATCAAACTTACAAACATTCCTTCAAACAAACTTGCACGCATATAAATTTACAAACATTCCATGAAAAAAAAACAGTAATTCATAAAAAAAACCTATGAACATTCCTTTACACAAATGAACTTGTAAACATGTATTCACACAATCTTGCAAAAATACCTTAAAACAAAAAAAATAATGTATATTCATTCACTCAAGGAAAATCAGGAACATTCATTGACAAGAATTTATGAAATTTATGTTTCAGCATATTATTGCTCAGTGTCAAAAATGGTAAAAAAGTCAAGTGTTATTTGGCCTGTTTTACACCCAAAAAGTCATGTTTGAACATATTTTTTTTGAGTCCGAAATGGAAAAAAGTCATATGTTAGCCTTAGTGTTTTTTCAAATCCTGAGCTGAGAGAAAAAGGCTTTTAAGTGCATTTTGAAGCCAAATATGACCAAACTGTCTGCACTAGTGTGTTTTTTGGCCTGTTTTACACCCAGAAAATCATGTTTGAACATATTTTTTTTTGGAGTCCAAAATGGAAAAAAGTCATATGTTAGCCTTAGTGTTGTTTCAAATCCTGAGGTGAGAGAAAAAGGCTTATAAGTCCATTTTGAAGCCAAATATGACCAAACCATCTGCACTAGCATGTTAGTTGGCCTGTTTTACACCCAAAAAGTCATGTTTGAACATGTTTTTTTTTTGAGTCCGAAATGGAAAAAAAGTCATATGTTAGCCTTAGTGTTGTTTCAAATCCTGAGGTGAGAGAAAAAGGCTTATAAGTCCATTTTGAAGCCAAATATGACCAAACCATCTGCACTAGCATGTTAGTTGGCCTGTTTTACACCCAAAAAGTCATGTTTGAACATGTTTTTTTTTTGAGTCCGAAATGGAAAAAAGTCATATGTTAGCCTTAGTGTTTTTTCAAATCCTGAGGTGAGAGAAAAAGGCTGATAAGTCCATTTTGAAGCCAAATATGACCAAACCGTCTGCACTAGCGTATTTGTTGGCCTGTTTTACACCCAAACAGTCATGTTTGAACATATTTTTTTTTGGAGTCGGAAATGGAAAAAAAGTCATATGTTAGCCTTAGTGTTTTTTCAAATCCTGAGGTGAGAGAAAAAGGCTTATAAGTCCATTTTGAAGCCAAATATGACCAAACCGTCTGCACTAGCATGTTAGTTGGCCTGTTTTACACCCAAACAGTCATGTTTGAACATATTTTTTTTTGGAATCCAAAATGGAAAAAAAGTCATATGTTAGCCTTAGTGTTGTTTCAAATCCTGAGGTGAGAGAAAAAGGCTTATAAGTCCATTTTGAAGCCAAATATGACCAAACCGTCTGCACTAGCATGTTAGTCGGCCTGTTTTACACCCAAAAAGTCATGTTTGAACATTTTTTTTTTTGGAGTCCGAAATGGAAAAAAGTTATATGTTAGCCTTAGTGTTTTTTCAATTCCTCAGGTGAGAGAAAAAGGCTTATAAGTCCATTTTGAAGCCAAATATGACCAAACCGTCTGCACTAGCGTGTTTGTTGGCCTGTTTTACACCCAAAAAGTCATGTTTGAACAGATTTTTTTTTTTGAGTCCGAAATGGAAAAAAAGTCATATGTTAGCCTAAGTGCTTTTTCAAATCCTGAGCTGAGAGAAAAAGGCTTATAAGTCCATTTTTTTATGCCAAATATGACCAAACCGTCTGCACTAGCATGTTAGTTGGCCTGTTTTACACCCAAAAAGTCATGTTTGAACATATTTTTTTTTGGAGTCGGAAATGGAAAAAAAGTCATATGTTAGCCTTAGTGTTTTTTCAAATCCTGAGCTGAGAGAAAAAGGCTTATAAGTCCATTTTGAAGCCAAATATGACCAAACCGTCTGCACTAGCATGTTAGTTGGCCTGTTTTACACCCAAAAAGTCATGTTTGAACATATTTTTTTTTGGAATCCAAAATGGAAAAAAAGTCATATGTTAGCCTTAGTGTTTTTTCAAAACCTGAGGTGAGAGAAAAAGGCTTATAAGTCCATTTTGAAGCCAAATATGACCAAACCGTCTGCACTAGCATGTTTTTCGGCCTGTTTTACACCCAAAAAGTCATGTTTGAACATAGTTATTTTTGGAGTCGGAAATGGAAAAAAAGTCATATGTTAGCCTTAGTGTTTTTTCAAATCCTGAGGTGAGAGAAAAAGGCTTATAAGTCCATTTTGAAGCCAAATATGACCAAGCCGTCTGCACTAGCATGATTTTTGGCGTGTTTTACACCCAAAAAGTCATGTTTGAACATATTTTTTTTTTGAGTCGGAAATGGAAAAAAAGTCATATGATAGCCTTAGTGTTTTTTCAAATCCTGAGGTGAGAGATAAAGGCTTATAAGTCCATTTTGAAGCCAAATATGACCAAACCGTCTGCACTAGCATGTTCGTCGGACTGTTTTACACCCAAAAAGTCATGTTTGAACATATTTTTTTTTGGAGTCGGAAATGGAAAAAAAGTCATATGTTAGCCTTAGTGTTTTTTCAAATCCTGAGCTGAGAGAAAAAGGCTTATAAGTCCATTTTGAAGCCAAATATGACCAAACCGTCTGCACTAGCGTGTTTTTTGGCCTGTTTTACACCCAAAAAGTCATGCTTGAACATATTTTTTTTTTGAGTCGGAAATGGAAAAAAAAGTCATATGTTAGCCTTAGTGTTTTTTCAAATCCTGAGGTGAGAGAAAAAGGCTTATAAGTCCATTTTGAAGCCAAATATGACCAAGCCGTCAGCACTAGCATGTTTTTCGGCCTGTTTTACACCCAGAAAGTCATGTTTGAACATATTTTTTTTTTGAGTCGGAAATGGAGAAAAAGTCATATGTTAGCCTTAGTGCTTTTTCAAATCCTCAGGTGAGAGAAAAAGGCTTATAAGTCCATTTTGAAGCCAAATATGACCAAACCGTCTGCACTAGCGTGTTTTTCGGCCTGTTTTACACCCAGAAAGTCATGTTTGAACATTTTTTTTTTTGAGTCCGAAATGGAAAAAAAAGTCATATGTTAGCCTTAGTGTTTTTTCAAATCCTGAGGTGAGAGAAAAAGGCTTATAAGTCCATTTTGAAGCCAAATATGACCAAACCGTCTGCACTAGCGTGTTTGTTGGCCTGTTTTACACCCAAAAAGTCATGTTTGAACATATTTTTTTTTGAGTCCGAAATGGAAAAAAAGTCATATGTTAGCCTTAGTGTTTTTTCAATTCCTGAGGTGAGAGAAAAAGGCTTATAAGTCCATTTTGAAGCCAAATATGACCAAGCCGTCTGCACTAGCATGTTTTTCGGCCTGTTTTACACCCAAAAAGTCATGTTTGAACATATTTTTTTTTTGAGTCGGAAATGGAAAAAAAGTCATATGTTAGCCTTAGTGTTTTTTTCAAAACTAGAGGTGAGAGAAAAAGGCTTATAAGTCCATTTTGAAGCCAAATATGACCAAACCGTCTGCACTAGCATGTTTTTCGGCCTGTTTTACACCCAAAAAGTCATGTTTGAACATATTTTTTTTTGAGTCCGAAATGGAAAAAAGTCATATGTTAGCCTTAGTGTTTTTTCAAATCCTGAGCTGAGAGAAAAAGGCTTATAAGTCCATTTTGAAGCCAAATATGACCAAACCGTCTGCACTAGCATGTTTTTTCGGCCTGTTTTACACCCAAAAAGTCATGTTTGAACATTTTTTTTTTTGGAGTCGGAAATGGAAAAAAAGTCATATGTTAGCCTTAGTGTTTTTTCAAATCCTGAGCTGAGAGAAAAAGGCTTATAAGTCCATTTTGAAGCCAAATATGACCAAACCGTCTGCACTAGCATGTTAGTTGGCCTGTTTTACACCCAAAAAGTCATGTTTGAACATATTTTTTTTTGGAGTCGGAAATGGAAAAAAAGTCATATGTTAGCCTTAGTGTTTTTTCAAATCCTGAGGTGAGAGAAAAAGGCTTATAAGTCCATTTTGAAGCCAAATATGACCAAACCGTCTGCACTAGCATGTTAGTTGGCCTGTTTTACACCCAAAAAGTCATGTTTGAACATATTTTTTTTTGGAGTCGGAAATGGAAAAAAGTCATATGTTAGCCTTAGTGTTTTTTCAAATCCTGAGGTGAGAGAAAAAGGCTTATAAGTCCATTTTGAAGCCAAATATGACCAAACCGTCTGCACTAGCATGTTTTTCGGCCTGTTTTACACCCAAAAAGTCATGTTTGAACATATTTTTTTTTGGAGTCGGAAATGGAAAAAAAGTCATATGTTAGCCTTAGTGCTTTTTCAATTCCTCAGGTGAGAGAAAAAGGCTTATAAGTCCATTTTGAAGCCAAATATGACCAAACCGTCTGCACTAGCATGTTTTTCGGCCTGTTTTACACCCAAAAAGTCATGTTTGAACATATTTTTTTTTGGAGTCCGAAATGGAAAAAAAGTCATATGTTAGCCTTAGTGTTTTTTCAAATCCTGAGGTGAGAGTAAAAGGCTAATAAGTCCATTTTGAAGCCAAATATGACCAAACCGTCTGCACTAGCATGTTTTTTCGGCCTGTTTTACATCAAAAAAGTCATGTTTCAACATATTTTTTTTTGGAGTCCAAAATGGAAAAAAAGTCATATGTTAGCCTTAGTGTTTTTTCAAATCCTGAGGTGAGAGAAAAAGGCTAATAAGTCCATGTTGAAGCCAAATATGACCAAGCCGTCTGCACTAGCATGTTTTTCGGCCTGCTTTACACCCAAAAAGTCATGTTTGAACATATTTTTTTTTGGAGTCGGAAATGGAAAAAAAGTCATATGTTAGCCTTAGTGTTTTTTCAAATCCTGAGCTGAGAGAAAAAGGCTTATAAGTCCATTTTGAAGCCAAATATGACCAAACCGTCTGCACTAGTGTGTTTTTTGGCCTGTTTTACACCCAAAAAGTCATGTTTGAACATATTTTTATTTGAGTCCAAAATGGAAAAAAAGGCATATGTTAGCCTTAGTGTTTTCAAATCCTGAGCTGAGAGAAAAAGGCTAATAAGTCCATTTTGAAGCCAAATATGACCAAACCGTCTGCACTAGCGTGTTTTTCGGCCTGTTTTACACCCAAAAAGTCATGTTTGAACATATTTTTTTTTGAGTCGGAAATGGAAAAAAAGTCATATGTTAGCCTTAGTGTTTTTTCAAATCCTGAGGTGAGAGAAAAAGGCTTATAAGTCCATTTTGAAGCCAAATATGACCAAACCGTCTGCACTAGCGTGTTTTTTGGCCTGTTTTACACCCAAAAAGTCATGTTTGAACATATTTTTTTTTGAGTCGGAAACGGAATAAAAGTCATATGTTAGCCTTAGTGTTTTTTCAAATCCTGAGCTGAGAGAAAAAGGCTTATAAGTCCATTTTGAAGCCAAATATGACCAAACCGTCTGCACTAGCGTGTTTTTCGGCCTGTTTTACACCCAAAAAGTCATGTTTGAACATATATTTTTTTGAGTCGGAAATGGAATAAAAGTCATATGTTAGCCTTAGTGTTTTTTCAAATCCTGAGCTGAGAGAAAAAGGCTTATAAGTCCATTTTGAAGCCAAATATGACCAAACCGTCTGCACCAGCGTGTTTTTTGGCCTGTTTTACACCCAAAAAGTCATGTTTGAACATATTTTTTTTTTGAGTCCGAAATGGAAAAAAAGTCATATGTTAGCCTTAGTGTTTTTTCAAATCCTGAGCTGAGAGAAAAAGGCTTATAAGTCCATTTTGAAGCCAAATATGACCAAACCGTCTGCACTAGCGTGTTTTTTTGGCCTGTTTTACACCCAAAAAGTCATGTTTGAACATATTTTTTTTTGGAGTCGGAAATGGAAAAAAAGTCATATGTTAGCCTTAGTGTTTTTTCAAATCCTGAGGTGAGAGAAAAAGGCTTATAAGTCCATTTTGAAGCCAAATATGACCAAACCAGTCTGCACTAGCGTGTTTTTTGGCCTGTTTTACACCCAAAAAGTCATGTTTGAACATATTTTTTTTTGAGTTGGAAATGGAAAAAAAGACATATGTTAGCCTTAGTGTTTTTTCAAATCCTGAGGTGAGAGAAAAAGGCTTATAAGTCCATTTTGAAGCCAAATATGACCAAGCCGTCTGCACTAGCGTGTTTTTCGGCCTGTTTTACAACCAAAAAGTCATGTTTGAACATTTTTTTTTTTGAGTCGGAAATGGAAAAAAGTCATATGTTAGCCTTAGTGCTTTTTCAATTCCTCAGGTGAGAGAAAAAGGCTTATAAGTCCATTTTGAAGCCAAATATGACCAAGCGGTTTGCACTAGCATTTTTTTCGGCCTGTTTTACACCCAAAAAGTCATGTTTGAACATTTTTTTTTGGAGTCGGAAATGGAAAAAAAGTCATATGTTAGCCTTAGTGTTTTTTCAAATCCTGAGGTGAGAGAAAAAGGCTTATAAGTCCATTTTGAAGCCAAATATGACCAAGCGGTTTGCACTAGCATGTTTTTTGGCCTGTTTTACACCCAAAAAGTCATGTTTGAACATATTTTTTTTTGGAGTCGGAAATGGAAAAAAAGTCATATGTTAGCCTTAGTGTTTTTTCAAATCCTGAGGTGAGAGAAAAAGGCTTATAAGTCCATTTTGAAGCCAAATATGACCAAACCGTCTGCACTAGCGTGTTTTTTGGGCTGTTTTACACCCAAAAAGTCATGTTTGAACAGATTTTTTTTTTGAGTCGGAAATGGAAAAAAAGTCATATGTTAGCCTTAGTGTTTTTTCAAATCCTGAGCTGAGAGAAAAAGGCTTATAAGTCCATTTTGAAGCCAAATATGACCAAACCGTCTGCACTAGCATGTTTTTCGGCCTGTTTTACACCCAAAAAGTCATGTTTGAACATATTTTTTTTTGAGTCGGAAATGGAAAAAAAGTCATATGTTAGCCTTAGTGTTTTTTCAAATCCTGAGGTGAGAGAAAAAGGCTTATAAGTCCATTTTGAAGCCAAATATGACCAAACCGTCTGCACTAGCATGTTTGTTGGCCTGTTTTACACCCAAAAAGTCATGTTTGAACATATTTTTTTTTGAGTCCGAAATGGAAAAAAAGTCATATGTTAGCCTTAGTGTTTTTTCAAATCCTGAGCTGAGAGAAAAAGGCTTATAAGTCCATTTTGAAGCCAAATATGACCAAAGCCGTCGGCACTAGCATGTTTTTCGGCCTGTTTTACACCCAAAAAGTCATGTTTGAACATATTTTTTATTGGAGTCGGAAATGGAAAAAAAGTCATATGTTAGCCTTAGTGTTTTTTCAAATCCTGAGCTGAGAGAAAAAGGCTTATAAGTCCATTTTGAAGCCAAATATGACCAAACCTACTGCACTAGCGTGTTTTTTCGGCCTGTTTTACACCCAAAAAGTCATGTTTGAACATTTTTTTTTTTTGAGTCCGAAATGGAAAAAAGTCATATGTTAGCCTTAGTGTTTTTTCAAATCCTGAGGTGAGAGAAAAAGGCTTATAAGTCCATTTTGAAGCCAAATATGACCAAACCGTCTGCACTAGCATGTTTTTCGGCCTGTTTTACACCCAAAAAGTCATGTTTGAACATATTTTTTTTTGGAGTCGGAAATGGAAAAAAAGTCATATGTTAGCCTTAGTGTTTTTTCAAATCCTGAGCTGAGAGAAAAAGGCTTATAAGTCCATTTTGAAGCCAAATATGACCAAACCGTCTGCACTAGCGTGTTTTTCGGCCTGTTTTACACCCAAAAAGTCATGTTTGAACATATTTTTTTTTGTGAGTCCGAAATGGAAAAAAGTCATATGTTAGCCTTAGTGTTTTTTCAAATCCTGAGCTGAGAGAAAAAGGCTTATAAGTCCATTTTGAAGCCAAATATGACCAAACCGTCTGCACTAGCATGTTTTTCGGCCTGTTTTACACCCAAAAAGTCATGTTTGAACATATTTTTTTTTGGAGTCGGAAATGGAAAAAAAGTCATATGTTAGCCTTAGTGTTTTTTCAAATCCTGAGCTGAGAGAAAAAGGCTTATAAGTCCATTTTGAAGCCAAATATGACAAAACCGTCAGCACTAGCATGTTAGTTGGCCTGTTTTACACCCAAAAAGTCATGTTTGAACATATTTTTTTTTTGAGTCTGAAATGGAAAAAAAAGTCATATGTTAGCCTTAGTGTTTTTTCAAATCCTGAGCTGAGAGAAAAAGGCTTATAAGTCCATTTTGAAGCCAAATATGACCAAACCGTCTGCACTAGCATGTTTTTCGGCCTGTTTTACACCCAAAAAGTCATGTTTGAACATATTTTTTTTTGGAGTCGGAAATGGAAAAAAAGTCATATGTTAGCCTTAGTGTTTTTTCAAATCCTGAGCTGAGAGAAAAAGGCTTATAAGTCCATTTTGAAGCCAAATATGACCAAACCGTCTGCACTAGTGTGTTTTTCGGCCTGTTTTACACCCAAAAAGTCATGTTTGAACATATTTTTTTTTGGAGTCGGAAATTGAAAAAAGTCATATGTTAGCCTTAGTGTTTTTTCAAATCCTGAGGTGAGAGAAAAAGGCTTATAAGTCCATTTTGAAGCCAAATATGACCAAACCGTCTGCACTAGCATGTTTTTTGGCCTGTTTTACACCCAAAAAGTCATGTTTGAACATATTTTTTTTTGGAGTCGGAAATGGAAAAAAAGTCATATGTTAGCCTTAGTGTTTTTTCAAATCCTGAGGTGAGAGAAAAAGGCTTATAAGTCCATTTTGAAGCCAAATATGACCAAACCGTCTGCACTAGCGTGTTTTTCGGCCTGTTTTACACCCAAAAAGTCATGTTTGAACATATTTTTTTTTGAGTCGGAAATGGAAAAAAAGTCATATGTTAGCCTTAGTGTTTTTTCAAATCCTGAGCTGAGAGAAAAAGGCTTATAAGTCCATTTTGAAGCCAAATATGACCAAGCCGTCGGCACTAGCATGTTTTTTCGGCCTGTTTTACAACCAAAAAGTCATGTTTGAACATTTTTTTTTTTGAGTCGGAAATGGAAAAAAAGTCATATGTTAGCCTTAGTGCTTTTTCAAATCCTGAGGTGAGAGAAAAAGGCTTATAAGTCCATTTTGAAGCCAAATATGACCAAGCGGTTTGCACTAGCATGTTTTTCGGCCTGTTTTACACCCAAAAAGTCATGTTTGAACATTTTTTTTTGGAGTCAGAAATGGAAAAAAAGTCATATGTTAGCCTTAGTGTTTTTTCAAATCCTGAGGTGAGAGAAAAAGGCTTATAAGTCCATTTTGAAGCCAAATATGACCAAACCGTCTGCACTAGCGTGTTAGTTGGCCTGTTTTACACCCAAAAAGTCATGTTTGAACAGATTTTTTTTTGGAAGTCCGAAATTGAAAAAAAGTCATATGTTAGCCTTAGTGTTTTTTCAAATCCTGAGCTGAGAGAAAAAGGCTTATAAGTCCATTTTGAAGCCAAATATGACCAAGCCGTCGGCACTAGCATGTTTTTCGGCCTGTTTTACACCCAAAAAGTCATGTTTGAACATATTTTTTATTGGAGTCGGAAATGGAAAAAAAGTCATATGTTAGCCTTAGTGTTTTTTCAAATCCTGAGCTGAGAGAAAAAGGCTTATAAGTCCATTTTGAAGCCAAATATGACCAAGCCGTCAGCACTAGCATGTTTTTCGGCCTGTTTTACACCCAAAAAGGCATGTTTGAACATTTTTTTTTTTTTGAATCCGAAATGGAAAAAAAGTCATATGTTAGCCTTAGTGTTTTTTCAAATCCTGAGCTGACAGAAAAAGGCTTATAAGTCCATTTTGAAGCCAAATATGACCAAACCGTCAGCACTAGCATGTTTTTCGGCCTGTTTTACACCCAAAAAATCATGTTTGAACATATTTTTTATTGGAGTCGGAAATGGAAAAAAAGTCATATGTTAGCCTTAGTGTTTTTTCAAATCCTGAGCTGAGAGAAAAAGGCTTATAAGTCCATTTTGAAGCCAAATATGACCAAATCGTCTGCACTAGCGTGTTTTTCGGCCTGTTTTACACCCAAAAAGTCATGTTTGAACATTTTTTTTTTTTGTGTCCCAAATGGAAAAAAGTCATATGTTAGCCTTAGTGTTTTTTCAAATCCTGAGCTGAGAGAACAAGGCTTATAAGTCCATTTGGAAGCCAAATATGACCAAGCCGTCGGCCCTAGCATGTTTTTCGGCCTGTTTTACACCCAAAAAGTCATGTTTGAACATATTTTTTTTTGGAGTCGGAAATGGAAAAAAAGTCATATGTTAGCCTTAGTGTTTTTTCAAATCCTGAGCTGAGAGAAAAAGGCTTATAAGTCCATTTTGAAGCCAAATATGACAAAACCGTCAGCACTAGCATGTTAGTTGGCCTGTTTTACACCCAAAAAGTCATTTTTGAACATATTTTTTTTTTGAGTCTGAAATTAAAAAAAAGTCATATGTTAGCCTTAGTGTTTTTTCAAATCCTGAGCTGAGAGAAAAAGGCTTATAAGTCCATTTTGAAGTCAAATATGACCAAGCCGTCGGCCCTAGCATGTTTTT
>JBAMNC010000967.1:1200000-1590512 GCA_037902135.1 Cetoscarus ocellatus
CTAAATTTGTAGTTCTAAGGTAGGCCTGAATGAGGAGGGCTCCATATCATAATCCAGTCCATATCTTTAAAGCACCTTTGTGGTCTGCATATAGCACTATGTAAGTTTGGCAGCAAGCAAGTTCATCTCAAGAAATGTGTACTGCTCTACAGCAGGCAAATAGTTTGCCTGACCTTACTCTGCACTGGGACAAAATGAAAGAGACAATGACGTGCAAAGAGAGTTACTAAGCAAAAAGCCAAAATAGAGTGTTTACATGTTGTTGAGAGCTTTAAAAAAAACTACTCTACCCACTGAAAGGCTCTGCATCAGGCGTACTGATTTGTTTGGCACATTCTGACATTGTGTCACTGTAAAAAACAACATAGTATGATTTCTCCGGCTTTAGCCAAGTCAGTTGTGCTAACATTATCTGTTAATGTGCTTCTCTCACCTCAGCCTCCTGACCTGGACCATAGAGCCACATAAACCACAGCCAATCATCAAAACTAGTCCACTGTGAGACTTTTAACATCACCCCCCCTCTATTTTTATTTGTTTCCATTTTCTCAGGGTTCACACTCAGCTCATGCATGCTTGCCCCTCTCAGTTAATCCAAAGATGCCCCCTAGGAAGATAAATTCACTTTTCTGTCATTTACAAGCCCTTTTAACGTGGGTGGCCATTTCCCGAGCAGTAATGCATCTTTCTCATGGTGTCATTTTTAGTAAATATCGGGTTATTTAACAGCTTGAGGAAGATCCTGAATCATCTGCTGCTTGTTTTCTCCCTCTGTTTAGTATGTGCAGCAGCATCTTGATTAAACTGCCTCTGCAAACAAACAAATTATGGTGCCAGGCTTTTTATGCTGATCTGTCTTTTTTTTTCAGAAGTTCGGTTTTTGTAAGTAATTATGTAATTAATGTGAAGCTTGCAAACAAACCACCTTATCTAATAAGTTTATTGAGCGCTGCAGAAAATGGCCCATCTCACTAATTACATACAGGAACACTAAAAGAGAAGGCTGGTGATGTTCTGGAGTTTTAGACCAAGAGAAGAAAAGACCCATGGAGAATGAAATGATCCCTCTAATGAGCATTCTCCATTTTTTTTAAGTTCAATATGTCATCTGTCTTTGTGTTACATAGTTTTATTGTCATCCAGAAAATAGGAGTTAGAATCTAATCAGTGAAAATGATCCTCAACAGATTTTATTTCCAGCTTTGTGTTTGCCAAAAACTGAACAGAGACTATGTACAGCTGAGCTGTTTTTTTATCTACAGAAACTAAACAAGTATTTGGAAACAATTCACATATGTTCAATTATTTCAGAATTTCAATATTCTTAATATGACGTACATCAAGACTGGCCCTTGTGCTCGCATTAGACTCAACTTTACTCCTTAAAGAAGGTTTGGAAATGTTATTTCGGTGGATTATTTCTCCCCTTTAATTATACTAATTGGTGTTGTATTTTATACTTTTGGAAAGCCTGATTAGTCACATTTACAACAGGGTACCACTTGTAAGAATTATGCATTCCAGGAATGAGCAACACAGCTAAACGTGTGAGTAGCACCTGAAAAAGTGCCAAATTCCCTCTTGCCCTGGAAGAAAGCCTAGAGTTGCTTCGTGAAGCAAGGGGGAGAAACCAGTCAGTTTGGCCTTGCTTGGGCCTCTCTTTGACTTCACCAGTCTCAAAGAACTTGGCCCTAAGTTAATAAATAGTACCAGGACACCAAATAATCCTGCCACTCTGCTAATCAGAACACCAGCTCCCATTTGAAGGTGATTTTGGGACATTTTATGGGGGGCGCAACCCACACATCCAGCTGTGTTTGCATCCATTGTGCAAATACATGATCCTTTTGAGTTCTACCTTGCTGTGAAAGGGACCAATCAGGCTTTTCAATGATATAATGTAATACCAGTTGGTCTCATGAAAGGGGAGAAATAATCGACTAAAATAGCATTCCCAGACCTATTTTGAAGAGTATTAATAAATTACAAATCTATTTCACTCTATTTTTAAGTTTTTTATTGGCATTAACGCCTCAAACCTGACCATCTTGCTCAAACCTCAGCATCTTGTCAAAATTTTTGGTATATAAACGGCTGAATGACAGTCCACTGCACTTTGTTACCCCGAGAATGTGTTTCTTTCAATGTGTGACATCACACTGGCAGTGCAGACGCTAAAGCGGGGTACTCACATCAAGATTATCGGGTTGTTTTTGTCCCGACTTTTCCCCTTCCTGACCAAGGATGTCAAATGCCAGATTATTAGAATATTATTATTAGAATGCAAGATTATCCTGTGGTCTGATGTGTGTTAAGAGTTAATTTGTCCCGATAATCTGATCGAAACGGGTTGGGGCAGGCAATCGTAAAGTAACTTGTTCAGGAACAAGGAAGCAGGCATAAAATAAAAACAAGCATGGCCGACCTGAAACATGAAGTTTGGTGGACCTCAGAAATGGAGGACCCGCTCACGCGTTCATGCTGTCTCCAGGATTTTTTTCACAATCTTTTCTTTTTTCAGTTCAGGATTTTTCCATCAAAAAAGTCCTAAGACCACCATCATTCCCTCTTCTCCTACTGTATGTCCTCTCACGTGTTGCGTGTTGTGTTTTCCGGTTGTTGCCGTAGACATATATGTTTATGGTTGTTGCTGTGCTTCTTCTTCTTTGTTTTTGTCGGATCTCTGTCTTGAGATTTCTGTCTTGGAGGACCAGATTCTTGATCGGTGCTTGGACAGAATTGTTATGTGTGTGGTGTGCTGTGTTGAGATTATCAGAGCACACCACACACAGTACGATCCAAACTGTTCAATGCCTGATTTTTTGTCATCTGTCTCTGATCATCTCGTTAGCACCACCCTCACAAGCTCCCTTGTTTGCCCTCCTTTGTGGCTCCATTGTCTTTTTATTCCCTTTTGCATTGCCTAAAGTCTGTTTCTTGGTTTTGCTCTTCACCATTCAGACCTTGCCTGCTTTCTGCCTCTTCCCTTGTATTTGTTTGTATTTCTGGTTTGCCTTCATGTGGATGACCTGACTTCTTTTTCAGTAAAAGCATGATTGATTTTCAAACTGTCTTATGCTCCCTTCTAAATCTTTAAAGTAGTTGGACCAACACACCAGCTGCTGAACTGTGCCTTTTTTTTCTGTCCGAAACATCCGACCAGATGCTGCTGAGCCTCCTGAAAGAAACTTCAGTGGGGCGATGGAAAACCAGAGGCTCTGATTATTGAACAAGAAAGGGACGAAAGTCTCCAGCTTCACATATGTTTTCTCTGTGAGAACTTAGAGCGTTCATCTCCAGCATTTTATTGATTTACTTTATTAAAAATATGAAATAACAAATGCAGTAGCCCTCATCTATCTCTCTGGAGGGCATCAGGTAGTTCAGTCCTTCTTAAATCAACATCTGGTGCTTCACACAATTACTGACTCGTATATCCAACATCTGGATCGCTGTGGTCATATAACTGTTGACGGGGACGAAGCTGTATCGATTGGTGGAGACTGCATTGGTCCCCGAGGACCAGGCAGGTGTTTATCACAGCAGAAACAACAAGAATGAGCAGATGGAAGAAGACACAACGGGACACAGGCGGAGTATTAAAATAGTTTTAAAACACAGAAGCTGCCTTCATAACTGGACTTTTAATGGAGGAAAAGTTGTGCAGAGTTGCTGATAGAGTCACTATAAGTTAAATATTTTACTCTGACTGAGGATGGAGGTGTTTCATGGGTTTCTGGACAGAGTTTCCTCAAATAACATTTTTTTTTTCCATCAGGGTAACTGACTGAAAAAGGCCAGTGTTTATGTGAGAAATGGGTTTTCTGACCTCCCCTGGGTAAAGTAACACAGCTCAGAAAGTCTGAAGGCTGGTAAAACACCTGAGGCTACAGAAATTGGAAATATTCCCCAGCAACATGCAACAAATTGAACCACAGCCCCTGAAAAATGGATTCAAATAGGTCAAGGAAATAAGATGCTCCAGTGTGAGATTAAGGCAAGAACAAACTTCTGTTCTCCTGCGGCACTAACATCCAGAGAAAACTTCATTTCAGCCATAAAACTCACATTTTAAAGCCTTTATTGCAGCAGCAGAACATAGTTAGAGTTTGGTCTCTGGGCTCCAGCCTCATAACTCCATGCAGATCAATTTTACAAACAGGTTTGAGGAGTGATGAGACATTAACTTGGTGGTTTTCACACCTACAGTTCGATTGTTGTGTTGTGATTTAGTTGAAACAAACTTTACAAATGTGTGTGTTTCCTCTGGATCACTTCACTTCATGCTCACGCGGTAGTATTTTTAAGTCCAGACTGGGTCATGCAAATTCGCCATTTGTCATTACATCATTTCCAGCATTGCTATGACGACAGGTCAAGCTCTGCATTATGGGAAGGGAGCTAGCAGGCTAAGCTAACAACAAAACAACTCACCGGTTAATAGCAGAGGCTAAATGTCCGATAAGATTACACAGATGAACATATTTATCAATGTGTGCCATGCTTGATGACATAAGTGTCAACAAACTCAGTGCATGAAGAGAGGGCACCAAATTGCATGGCAACTTATTTCAACATTACACCTGCTTCAAGGAGCTGGACTACAGTCTAGGAACACGTTGGCAACACGTCCAATCTGTAAGCAGATGGGCTTTGGCAGCAGATGACCCCACCAGGTGCCACTCCTGTAAGTTAAGGACAGAAAACTGCAGCTAAAGACACACGAGCTGGCCAAAATTGGTCAAGAGAAGACTGTAAAAAAGTGTCCTCGTCAGATGAGTCTGTATTTCTGTCAGATGGCAGGCCCAGAATTAATGAAAGCATGGATCCATCCTGCCTATCAACTGTTCAGGCTGCTGGTGGTGTGATGGTCTGGAGGATATTTTATTGGCACACTTTGGGCCCCTTAGTGCCACCTGAGCATGGTTTAAACCCCACAGCCAACCTGAGTATAGTTGCTGACCACGTCCATCAGAAAATAGACACTTCCTGTAGGATGACACTCCATGTCACGAAGCTCAGATCATCTCAAACTGTTTTTTTAAACATGATAATGAGGCTGCAGTATTCCAGATCTCTAGTCACTAGATCTAGATCTAATGGAGCACCTTTGGGTTGTGATGGAATGAGAGATTGGTAGCATGGATGTGAAGCTGACGAATCTGCAGCAACCCTGTGATGTTGCCATGGAGATATGGACGAACATCTTTGAGGAATGTTTCAGCACCTTGAATTAAGGTGCTCTGAAGGGAGGTCCAGCCTGGTACTGCCAAATTGTACCTAATCAAGTAGCAGGTGTGTGTCTGTCCTTGTATACTCCTCAAAAAATGTTTGGAAATATTAATCCAATTGGTTATTTCTTGCCTTTGATAGCACCAACTGGCATTGTATTTTATATTGCTGGAAAACCTAATTAGTCACCTTTACAACCAGGTACAACTTAAAAGGATCCTGCATTCATGGAATGAGCAACACAGCTAAACGTGTTGGTGGCGCCCAAAAAGAATTTGCCAAAATCACCCGAAACTTCAAGCTGGTGTTTGGTGCAGAGTGGCAGCATTATTTGGTGTCAGCCTTGGCAACATTTAAAAACTTAAGACCATGTTTAGTGAGACTGGTGAAGTCAAAGACAGAACTTAAGGTGGGCATCCCAAGAAGACCACCTCCTCATGTTTGCTTGACTGAGGAACTGTAGACTTTGGCACACTTTTTGGGGGGCAGCTACCCACACATTTACCTGTGTTTCTCATTCCATGAGTGCATGATCTCTACAAGTTGTACCTTTCTGTAAAGGTGACTAATCAGGCTTTCCAATGACATAAAATACAACACCTATTGGTCTTATTAAAGGGGAGGAATAATCCACCAAAATAATGTTTCCAAATATTTTTGAAGAGTATAACAGAAGCTCTACAGGGTGTATAAAAGGTCTGTTAAAATTGTCTTGTGTCATTTTTCAGCAGTAGAAGTACTGATAGTGGTATTGATAAGGATGTGGATTGTTAGGGAGTATCAATAAGGGTATCAATACCCATATAACAAATTGATCTCCATCCCTGCACAGGATTGTATGAAAGAGACATCAGTAGGAACAGATTAAATCATAGTTAACAGATTTGATCATCATTTCAAACTAAATCCATTTAAAAACTCAATAACAGCATTGACAACTATAAGTAATAATTGATGGATTAATGGACGCGTGCACTGCTCTGGCTATTTGTTGCTTTAATTCCCACTAACAGGAGGAGGCCAGCAAGACAAACTTCTTGAACAAGCTCTGTGCCAAAAGAGGTCAAGTATGCAAAGCAGAGAACATCCAACCTGCAGGGAAACAATGAACAAAAGGGAGCCGACTAATTCTGCATTATCACGATGACTGATGAAGTTAATTAAAGTATCAGCGGCTTAGAGAGAGGGCTAATCCAAAATCATAAATAAACAGCTTTTCTGTCCCTAATGAGCTTGTTTGTAGCAGATTCATGTGAGTGTTTTCTCTCCACAATCCAACAAAGAACAGTGTGGCGATACTCTGCAGGGAGAGACGCCCACTTTTTAATTTTTTTTGTGCCTCGAGCAGGCGGCGGCAGTTTAACTCCTCTCCAGCTTAACCGAATAAAGGAGCTTGTGTGGCTGTGAAAGCAAGCTGCCCACTCATACGGAGGGAAAGAGTCATTAATGAAGCTGTTTAATGAGTGTTTGTAGCAGCAACAATCAGCTTAATGCAGACACACTGTTCAGTTTTCAGCAGGGCATGTTACAAATTCAGCCAATGACAGTGTGTTGTCTTTTATTTCTGTTCATATGAGGATCACATTTCAGCGTGGGAGTTAAATGTGAGGCTACTGATGCTTTTTCATTCAATTTAAAACTTCGGAGAACTCTGGCTGAGTAATAGTCAACACCTTTTCCACACTGTAAAAAGATAGTTGTAAATTTTACAATAATTTGTTTACTGTGAATATCTATACGGTAGCATTACTCCATTTAAATTAACAGCATTATTATTGGATTAGATTATTATTATCCATAATAGTTTTGCTACTGTATCTTTCAGTCAAGGTATCATTACTGTCTTTTCAATTCACAGCATAATTACTGTATTTTCATTTTCACTTACAGTATCAAAACCATATTTTATTCAACTTTTTTATTGCATTTTAAATTACAATGAACTTGCGGTAATTTAGTTCATATTATTATATCTTTAACTATTTTGACAATTCTAATCATTTATAAGTAAGATAACATTTTGTTTAAAAAAACTAACATATATATCATTTTAATGCCATAAAATACATTTAATCAAACATTTGTATTTGTTTCACTCTAAATTGAGAAATTTACTAAAAGAAATGTTGCCTGCAATTAATTGTTTTCCTGGGGAAAATGGAATTTTCTCTTTCTCTTGATTACACTTTTCATGAATTTACTGTACAACATATAGTAAAATAAATTAAATGTATATATATATATATATATATATATATAGAGAGAGAGAGATAGCTATAGATAGAGATAGATAGATAGATATAGATATAGATATCTATATAGATAGATATATAGATTTAGATATAGGGGTTAGCTGTAGTTTTAATGGTAAAACGCTGTTAATACTACAGAAATCTGTATTTTTTCTTACAATCTTCTGCCATTTACAGCGATTTACTGTATAGATTTTTTTTACAGTAGGTAGTTGTAGATATAACTGTAAAAAACTGATAAGATTACAAAAATCAGTTCCAGTGCACTTCACAGCCTTAGTTGCAGCAGCACAGAGATGACCCTAAAAGCAGAACAGATTGTGAGGCAGTTGTAGAGATTCAGAGATGGCAGGGCAGCAGGTGATCGGGAGGCTGGAGTGGGACAGAGATGTTGAGCTGATATGTCGACAGGGAGTGCCAGCTGAAGGTGGGATGGAGCAGGATTTAGTTCAGGACGTCAGCAACAAGAACAGCCAGGGACTATGTCAGACCATCCAAGTAGCTACCGCTGCAGCTGAAAACAATTAAGGACGGAGCTGATGAGTTCATACGTCATGAGCTGAGGAGGTAATGAGGGGCAGGTGTGATGCTCGATATGAAGAGGAGGAGGAAGGAGCTGCACCATAACAGACAAACTCAGAGGAGACAGAGGGATGTTTCACAAAGCCTGGACAGTGGATTAAGCCGAGATTTTCCGGTTATCCTGGATGAATTTAGCCTTGATTTGGTTTCATGGAAGCGGAGGCACATGAGTTACCATGGATATTTATACAATGCAGCAGGCAGTCTCATCTGAAACTATCCATCCATCCATCCATTAATCCATCCATCTTCTTCCACTTATACAGGGTCGGGTGGCAGGGGCAGCCAAACCCAGACTTTCCTCTCCCCAGCCACTTCATCCAGCTCTCCCGAGGCACTCCCAGGCCAGCTGAGAGACAAAGTCCCTCCAGCGTGCCCTGGGTCTTCCTGGAGGTCTCCAACATCTTAAACTAATACTTTTTAAACCAATCAACATTAGTTTTTGTCCTGAGAGTCAAAAGAAAAGGCACAGATGGTCATGTTAATTAAAGCAACGAAAGGAAAGAAAATGGAAACTAGTAAGCTGGGAACAGCTGAAGTAATTTAGGGATATACTTAATTAGTACAACTAATTATGTCAACACGTACAAATTAAGGACATTAGTGAAGAAGGTATTTAGTTTTATACATAATGATAAGGAGATGATAAGAGAATAAACAATAGATTTATACACAGATAAATGTATGACAGTTGATACTTGACAACATCACATCAGGAAGATGGAAAAGAAGAGGGCAGATAGAGATAAAAGAGAAAAGAATGACAAAAATAATAATAATAAAAAAGGGAGTATATTAAAACATGAAAAGATGGTAAAAACAGGACTAAAACAATGAGAAACAATAAGGAGTAAGAACAGCAGAGTTTAAAATGGTTTAATAAGTAATTGTAAAATAATTATGTCGATAACATTAATAACATGGATGATAAACAAGTATGTAAGCAATACAAAAGCATCATGGGAAGGCAAGTCTAAAAAAGTGAGATTTAAGATGTGATAAAAAAAAAAAAAGTTAAATAATCTCACTCTTACATTAAGCCACTATTCTTTAGCATTGAACTACTCACCAAGCAACCATATTTAATGACCTTCGAGTCAGGCTGTGCTGTATATTAATTGGATATTAGCATGTGTACAGCTGTGTACATTCAGCTGATAACTTATGTTAACCATATTTATGACATGACTGCTTTTCTGTGCAGTGGTCAATACATCCAACAGCCTAAAGGTCACATGTCAGCGATCATGTGACCTGTATGTTTTGCTAAACCTGTCACTGTCAGAGTGTGAGCTTCATAAATAAAGAATATTTCCCTCTTGCACAGTTTCCCCTCAGGGATCAATGAAGTTTACATCATCTCTGCCTCCTCAGCGCTTCTTCTCTCCTTCATCCTGGTCACTGTTGGGTCATCAGAAAACGAGTTATGACGTCAGGCTGCTGCGGCCTGACCTCTGGCTTCTTGCAGAGCTTGTGATCCAGAAATGAAGCTCACATTCAGAGCATATACGATGAGAAATAAATGACATATTCATAGATTAGCTGCCAATTTGCATTCCAAGAAGGTGAATAAAGAGCACCCGTCCACCAGGGCTCACCCATCTTCAAGGATTCCCCAAGGAGTCCAGTAAAAACCAATTTAGTCTCCAATTGATGAATCCTCAGAGGTCCCTGCAGAGGGCTGGACAGACAGCATTTATCTCCCATCGGGGTCCTCTATGAAAGCCCAATAAATTACCTCCTCCTGCATGAATTAGTAAGCACTGTAATCTATACAGAGGACATTAACATAGCAAGCCCTCGAGTCCTCCTCCACGGCGAGCTGAATCTACAGCCAGCATAAGTCAGCCTCATGGCTTCATTTATTCATGAAGTGGTCTGATGTGGACCGACGACCAGCAGAGGTCTGTCTGCTCTGTGGAGGTGGTAAGAGTAGACACCGCACTAAAGGCTCTGGAGAATGGATTGGATGTTACCTCAATCTGAAGTTGAATGTTAGTCAAGTTGGCATCTTCTCCTTGGTCATGAAACATCACTCTGTAGGGAAAAGCTGCAGGAACTGGAGCAGCCATCTTTGTTTGGGTGAAAAGCCAAGAGTTTGGTGCTAGTTGTCCACATTTGGGTTTTTTGCTGGTGCTGGTTTGGTGGAGTGGTAAGCAGCCAGGCACAAACCACATAAATGACTCCACCAGTCCGGGTGTGAATTCAGCCTGTGGCCGGTTTTCAGAGTTCTGTGTTGGTTGGGGCCTTTCTGTGTGGAGTATGTTCTCCCGATGTCTGCTGGGATTTCTCCAGTCACTCTGGTTTCCTCCCACAGGCCAAGAACATGCTCATTATGTTGACTGGTGACTCTAGGTGAAAGTGTGTGTAAATGGTTGTCTTTCTCTCTGTGTGGCCCTAGGATTGGCTGGTGATCAGTCTCACCCAATGTCAGCTGGGATAGGCTTCAGCTCCTGTGACCCCAAAAGGAAAAGGAATACTGTTGATGGATGGATGGATGAATTCAGGAGGCCAAAGCAGAGGACTTTACACCACACAAAGCACCAGTACCTGCAAAACTAATTTGAACAAGTATTTATATGATCAAAGTACAAAATAAAGGCATATCATGGACAGAAGAATCATCGACACTTCCCTGCTTCAATTGGTTTGTTATCCTTGATGACTTACTGTGTAATAGGACAGACTGCAGCCATAACTTTGTCTCAGTTGGGCTGAGGGAGGCAGATAAACGTCAGACAAATGACATTATTATTAGTGTCTGTACTGCAGGTTTAGTGGCGAGTAATGCAAGTGTCAGAGCAGAGGAATGGAAGAAAAGGAGATAAAATATACGAGATTTATTTATAGGACTGGAGCTCAGCAGAGAGGAGGGACATGAAGAAGGAGTATTTTTTGGAAATTTGATGTTACTGGTTAACATGAAGGAGTGAGCCCAGACCAGACAGGAAGTGTGCTTCCTCTGACACTGAGCGAGTTTGTCTGGAGCTTTTCAATCCTACTCTGTCAAATTTATTCATGTCATCAGAGTCCTTTCACTGGATCTGAGCCGGACCCTCCTGGAATGACCACAGCTATTAAAAACACCACCAGCATTACAGGTTTTCCATCATTAAGCGTCAGTCCTCCGGCAGTGCCGTCTTACCTCCATGCAGATTTACTGCCGTTCTTTAAATCTTTACGTCCCAGTATCAAGCTTCAGACAATAACGTCCCACATTAAGCAGTGAGGACACGTCGCTGTGAACAGAGCATCAGCAGACACATCAGCCTTGTATGATTGATGAGCAGCATGCAGCAGCTGTTGCTATGTCGCCTCGCTCGGCATCACGCAAATGGGAGGGGCAGATACCCAAGGTGACCAATGAGATCACTTGGACTAATCTACAGAGTCGAGGGAGGGCCGCAGCACTTATAAAATTGTGAATGGACTCGTAAAAAAGTCCCAGGACATCACTTCTCCAGAGGGCGAGGGGACGAGGCTCCCGTAAAAAACAAAAAAGTGAACAATACGGGGAAAAAGTTTTGGAAGAGGAGAGCATGCAGGAGCAGAGGAAGAAGAGGAAGATTTACAAAGACAGGCTGCAAACTAAAATGTTTCAAGCCATGATTCAGTTTGAGAGGAAAAGTTTCTGCTGTAGGAAACACTGCCTGTAGTTTCATAATAGCTTTTCTGCACAGTAATACACACTGTTACAGAGGACTATATTAACTCTTAATTAAAACAATCACCACACAATTAAAACTTTTTTGCAAACTTTTAAATGAGAAAATAACTTGAAAATTGCTCTATGAGTTCAACAAATAATTGGTCTGCCAGTGCCAACCTTAATAGTTGTGCCCAGTGTTTTGCAGAGTATTGGATCACCTGCACATGAACCTCAGAATTATACATGATGAAGGTTTTGGAAGTCGTTGAAGATGCTTTTTTTCCCAAAAAGAAACTTTTTTGAATTCAAACAAGGAGTCAAACTAAACTAGAAAAGCACTCGGAGACCTCCACCAAGCAGCTCAGTTACAGCAGTGGCTTTTCCACAACCCCCGTAAAAGACACAATTCTGGATCGCCACGGGCATTGATATGACGGACGAGTCTCTGCTCATGTCTGTCCATGTGGAGAGGTCCTCCACTGGCATTGCAAGCTGGGAAATGTAGTGGCATAGGCTTGAAAAATGTTGACGTCAGTTTGCGAATAAACTACAGTTCCCATAATGACGTAAATGGGGCAAAACCCTCACAGCAGCCAAGGAGAAATGAATGGGATTGGCCATTATAAACTTCAGTGTTTTTTGTGACTTTAATCTGGATCTGATCTAGATGAAATTAACTTTGATGACAGAGGTATATTATAAATATTATCCTGTAAATTTTGAAGCAAATCCATCATGTGATGTCAGAGATATGATTTTTTTTTTTTTTTAAATATGGCCCAGTGTTAAGTTATGGGATTTTTCAAAAATTTTGGAATTTTTTGCATCCAGGCAAATATGCAGATCAGCACCAAAACGTAATGGCTTCTTCCTTGGACCAAACCACACCTCTGGTAAACTTTTGATGTAAATCCATCCTGAAGTTTTTGTGTAATCTTGCTAACAGACAAATAAACAAACACACAAACAAACAAACAAACAAACAAAAACATAACCTCCTTGGTGGAGGTATTAAACTGAGACTCAAACACTCAGACCAATAAAACTAGGATGCCACACAAGATTAACATTTGAAAATAGAAATATAATCTTAGTTTAAATAGGAACATTGTAATAAATATTAACTAAAGTAACGAAACAAAAGAAAGAAGAGTTTAAGGCTAAATCGTACAAAACACAAGAACAGCACAAAACCCAAAGAGTCTTTCCTTACCGTAAGATTCAGTTTTGAATTCATGATTCTCAACCAAACTCTTATATTTCCAAAGGGAGTAGATTTACTGCAATCTGTTGTGTCCTTGAAGGCAGCACGGTGGCACAGACGTAGTGCACAAGTTGCAGGTTCAATCTTGCAGTAAAAAATTTAGATTAATAATTGTGATTTTTTTTTTTTTAGTTCATAAAAAGTTTTAACGTTCATGCAGCAGCTTTTATGACACTCATTTAACCATCCTCAGCCCAACCATAAACACCTATATTGAAGATAAAAACTTTCTCTGATTAATGAGATCTTTACGACATCAGAGGCTGAGAAACTCTACCTGAATGTCAATAAGTCTTCTGCTCCTCGCCTGTAGCCTGCAGCATGCTGCTGGAGAGGGGAAGACGATGGTTGTCTACAAATATTTGCCTGACTGACTTTTTGCTCCGGGGGCGTTTGGAAAGTGCTCACATGTTTGAAAACTAATGGCAGTGGAGCTAATGGGTGTATTGATTGCTTTTCAATTGGGGAGCCGGCAGCTTCACAAATTAGATGTTTTCAGCAGCTCGATTTATCATCCAAGAGGCGTGCTTTGTCAGGCTGAAGAAGTTTGAACAACACGTCAGCCAGGGCTTGATTTAATCTGAGTCTGCTCCAGCTGTAGGAGCATGAAAACTGAGAACAGATCTGGGTTTCTGGAGTTTTCTAACAACAGCTCACACAGACCAAAACATTTCTGAAAAAAAGTGATAAGACTACAAAACCTTTAGGGCTGTTGTGATGCTCACTGTTTCTCTCTGACGATTCTCTCTTTACAGTCTGTAGGAGCTCCTCTTCAACTCAATAAAGGCGGAGATGTTGATTTCAGGGCTTTACAAACTTATCTCTGTCTCTTTAGCACTCAAGACAAAACCTTCGGTCTGTTTACACTCATGGCTGTGGCACATTTAGAGCTCAGGTATTAATTTCTTACATTTTTGATTTTGTAATTTTATCCTGGCATCTGTTTTTTTAAATTCTCCTTTTGGTGGAAGCACTGGTTGATAAATGTGATATGGCAAGGATTTTATGGCTAAATTGTAAAGTATACTATCTGAGAAAATATTGGGTATTTCAAAAAATGTCCCTTTTTCACACATATGTCCTGTATTGTTTCAGGCTGCTGAAGTGTCTAGAAGAAACTAGCACCATTATTACTTTTATAAAATATATGGTTGCATTTATTGATTCAGAACTACGGTAAACACAACAGTGTGTATACACTGGTAATTTTAATTAGCCCTATTTTTAATAATAATAATAATAAAAATATATATATGTTATTATTATTATTATTATTATTATTAAACTGTAATTGTATTATGTATTATATTATATGTCCAATAATAATAATTAATTATTATAATTACCATTATTGTTATTTTTATCTTTATCTAAGTAACTAGGCAATAATGATAAAACTAAAATGACAACAAACCTCTAATTTACTGCAAAAACAATCTTTACTGAAGTTTAATGATAAATGAGTGGACAAATCCAGATATTCCCAAAGTCTGTTATCAGACAGGTTTTTCTTTCCTGTAAAACTAATTTTTCTTGTCAAATTCTGTTCACCTGCTTTATATCTGGAGTTTTGTGACCTTTAGGAAAGAGGAGTGTACAGAATGTTAAGACAACAGGAGGGCTAATTTACCCTTAAAGCTAAAAACAAAAGACTAAGCCCCGAAAGTGAATGACAAGGATCTTTCTCCCCACAATCCCTCTCCAGGCTCATTCACACATTTATAGTCAGACAGAGATTTACCCAGAATCTTCAGAAAGAACTCTAGAGAGCTGTATATGATATTTTGAGCCTTTAGAGTCGACACTACAGATCATGGAGTAAACCCCGATGGAGATGTAGTACCTTAACATTATCTCCTCAGAGGCTTAGATTAAAAACTCTTCTTGATTGAATTCCTGCTCCGGATAATCCAGACTGAATAATCACCTCCATCCATAGATGGTGCTGTGTCTCTGATGAACTGCAGCAGGGAAAACCTCCAAAGATTGATGTTTTAATTATACTCTGATTAATTTTAACATGGACTTTGGTAATTAGAGTTTGATGAATCCTGAGTAAAGCACATGGGCTGGTTCTTGCTCCGCTCATGTTTGTGAAGATTAATCTGAAAGTCAGGCGTTGTTGCTCCGCCTCATGCAGTCTATCAATCTGTTATTTAGAGAGAAAGTACAGACGACGTGGTTATATTTACCCTTTGGAGGAAGATTGAGTCCACAAATAAGAGAGTGAATGTCACTTTAATGTGCTGCGACTTTAATCCTCTGCTGATAACTTTTCCACAAGTCATTGCAGGTAAAGTTAGAGCACAGCTTTGTCTGTATTTTTGATTTTGCTCTGATGGTTATGGCATTAATTAACGGTGAAACTAATGGTGTAATCATTGCAGCATATGGGGGCAAAGCACTGCACTGCTAGGGCAGAAGACTTGAGCAGCCAGGTGAATGTGGGCCCTACACCTCTGCCCTCATGGTCCTCTTTCAAGGCGCTCTCTTCAGATTTTTCTCCATTATTACTTCTGTTGGGTTATCTTTTCAGCCATTTGTGCATCCTTCTTCTTCGTATGTGTGTTCTCAGTATTATTGTTATCATTAGCTATCATATGTTTTAAGGGTATCAGTTTCTGTTGTTTCGTGGGGGCAATTATGGGCAAGGTAGTATCAGGAAGCCTCGGTCTATTGAAGGTAGTGATGCTCTTTGGACTATGTGGCCATGCGTTACCCCCAATTTCAACATAATCTGTCTGCACAGAGGTCCGTACACGCCACTCACTCCACAGCAAATCGCAGTCTCATCAATCAGTCTGTTTCCACAGCCTGTACCTCACTACCTCTACAGAATGAGCAATGTACTCACAAGTAACTGTCTTTGTTATTTTTTTATTGCACTTTAAGTGTTACACGTCATGTGTATTTGTGTGTGTTGTTGTTATTGTAGGTAACTTTGTTTATTGTGCTGCTGCCTATCTTGGCCAGGACACTCTTGAAATAGAGATTTTTAATCTCAATGAGTTCATTTTCCTGGTTAAATAAAGGTTAAATAAAATAAAATAAACAAGTCTATTTTCTCCTGCTGAAAAACAAGTGCTCAGAGTTTCCAGGTCATTAAAAATACAGCAGAATAGTGGAAATAATGTCGATGCCAACGGCAAATAAGTGTCAGGCAGGAATTATATCACTTTTCTGCCTGATTCATTGTCTCTAATCAGGCACATCCATCTTGCCAAGCTCAATCTACATGACTGTGAGCGACCCAAAGTGGGACGGCCCGATCAGAGTCCTTGAGAGCAGGATGAGGTGGAGCTACGAGTGAGACGACAGCAGGGAGTGACTGATGGTACAGGAATTAGCACTGATGCTAACAGCTACAGCAGCAGTTTTACCGGATTGCGATCGCATTTCTTTATTAAATGAAAAACAAATATCAACAATACAAACTTCGCTATGGTAAGGATATTTTTGCTCTACTTCCGACATGTTTTGAGTTTGTTTTATGAAGTGGCTCACATTCTGTAGTGCAGTAGTGCCCGCCTACTACTTTACCTGATTGGCCCATGATAATTTGATTGGCAGAATGACCATCCAATCACCTGCCGAATGCACCTCTGAAAGGTTCTACCCTCCCTAAACTCTATCTATGGGCTCTTCCCTGGATGAACTAGTGAAATATATTGAATGGTCTATCTGGTATGTCAATTCAGGAAATACAAGCTGTTGTTTACATGTTCCTTATCCTGTTATCTCATACACGGAACGTTACCTCGTGAAGTCATGGTTGTTTTGTGGTTTTTATGATCTTGTTAGGAAGTATGTAAGTAAGCTTGCAGTAGGCAAGGAGATGTGCCATCGGTCAGAAGAAAACAAGTGCAGACACGATGCCCACAGGCAGACCATGTGGAAATCCGGGGTTAGGATAGGCAAAGATAAAATTGTTAGTCAGACTTGTCTTGTTTACCTGGAAGCTTCCTGGCAATGTAATTTTAAATACTGTCCTAATAGTGTGGCGGGGTAGGCTTTGGGACACCAAGCTCACTGTCCAGCCTCTTAGACGTAGCTTGGGAGCTTATTCGGCAAAACACTAAAGCCAGAAGGTCTCCAGCCCTTGCTGCCCATCACTCTTCATATCAGTGTTAATTTCGACAGCATTTTTACATTTATTTATAGTTATAGTCTTTAGCCTAAAATATCTTTCAGTCTTAGTCATAATTTAGTCATCTAAATTGTTTTAGTTTTAGTCCAGTTTGAGTTGATGAAATTTCACAACATTTTAGTTGATGAAATCTACTGTAAATTTAGTCGACTAAAATATGAAGTGTAAAGGGTAAGGCATTTTTATGTTTCCTTGAATTTCTGAAGTCATGTTTTACACTTGGATAAAATGAAACATCTAATAACCCTTTACTGAATGCTGGTAAAGTCTGAATGTATAAATGAACAGAAACAAATTGAACTTTCGTGTGAAATGCAGTCACCTTTATTTAGACTACCTGGCAGAGCATCTCAGTTACAATACCAGAACTGACAACAAACAGTGAACCTGCTCTACATGAATATATCAATTCATAAAGAGAGGAGCTCTGATTGGATCGCTCCACAACTTATCCCACCACCACCAAGCTAAGGCAGCTGTGATTGGATGTCCCTCTTAACTCATCCAACCTTTCCACACAACCAAAGTAGCTGTGTTTCCTAACTTGTTCTTACTTTCTACATGACCAAATTAGATCTGATTGGATTAAGTCTCTGTCAAACATTTTCTTCTCTTCTAGTTTTTATTTGTCGATGAAAATGTTAATTTAGTTTGAGTTTTTGTCCATGTGCACTTGTTTTTATTAGTTACTGTCTAGTTTTCGTCAGGGGAAAAATGGTTGTTGATGAAAACTATGACGAAAATAATTAGACAACAAATTAACACTCACATATTTGGGTTTGGTAGCCTGTGAGGGACCTTGTGGTCGAATAGTTTGTGTCAGTTTTTCGACCTGAAGCTTGCATTATGTTAAACCTGGGTCAGTTGATGGTGACAAAGAGAATAAATGAGGTTTGGGTTTCTTCCTGTGCATTGTCCTTCTTGGCCATATACTGTTATTTGCTGTAAAAGAAATCTAAAACTGTTGTCATATATAAATGCCTGTCCTATCAGCAGCAACATGGCTGTTTTTTCCTAAAATTCTGAAACATTTGGTATTCTTGGTCATCTTTTTAGCAAACATGGCTCTGATTCGGAAAGCTGCACCGACGACCTGTGGTTTATTTGTGCTTGACATCACATCCTAGCAGTCACCTTGTTGCTAAACTGGAAATAAATTCTTTAGCAACATTTTGTGTCTCCCGTTTTGTAGCTGCCATACAAGCCAAAGTGTTACAGCACAAACAGCACGAGCTTGAATTTTAAACTTCAGAGCAAAAACATTAAAAAGTAACAGCCCTCTAAACCTGACATGATCAGGATCTGAGCTGAAAACAAACTCATCCAGCCATGTTCAGGGTACAAACAGTCCTGTTGGTTGATTGGTGTGCCATGAAAAACATCTGCTTTTGATTTCAGGGAGCTGGAGAAGAACATGAAAGCTCACTGGAGGATGAAAAGTGTCAGTTATTTGACACGAGGAGTAGCGGTTTGACAGGCCGGGCGCTCCCCGAGGGAAACGCGGCGTCTGGCTGTGAGTCAGGGTGAGTCAGACGGTGCTCAGACCAACACGACGACTGCAGAAAAACAGAAAGCAGAAAAAGAAAAAGGTGCTGATTTTACCCCTGGAATCAGTTTGTTTTTGATGGCTGTAACCAGATCAGTAGTTCATCCCTGAGATCTGACACACGACTTCAGAAGTAACAGCACTTTTATCTGATGGCTGCAGCTGCTGGGCACAGAGCTGATAGTTTTTAAAGTCCACATGAGTCTGCTTAAGAGTTTTTACATACTTGAAATTCTCTCCTTCCATTTATTCACGTCTTCAAGCTGCTTTATGACTTTTTCTTTTATTGAGACCATTTGGGTTCTCGAGTCTGCTCCCCCTTCTCTCCATTATTAAACCATTATCACGTCTGTCACTACCTCTGGAGGCCGAGCAGAGAGGGTTCAGCTTGTTCCCAATTTCATCTCTGCGAAGTTCACAGTGGACTTGAAACCCCACAGGGACGTAAATATTACAGCTTAAAACAGCAGCATGAATGGGGCTTCTGTCTCTCGCTCACATTAAGTAGCCTACCTGCTCAGGTATGTGTGAGTTACCATGGTTACCGATCTCCCTGTCCAGCTGTTATTGAACATCTTTTCAAATGCTGTCAAGATCTTCACTAAAACATGTCCACTCGTTAACAGATGAGTAATGCAGGAACAAAGAAGCTATCATCGTCTTCATGTTTATAAATGAATAAAAATAGATTGACTCATTTTTAAAAAGGTGTGTGTTGGAAAGAAAACACACTGAAATATATATATTCATAGATATATATATACACACACACACACACACAATGTACAATGACAATAATAATAATAGAAACAAAATAATAATAACAATAACAATAGTTATACTAATAACAATAATAATAATATTAAATTGATATATTATTATTACTATGTTTTTATTATTATCTATCTTATTAATACTGTATTTACAAACTACTATTACTACTTCTACTACTGCAAACAAGAATAATAATAATAATAATAATAATAATAATAATATTTATTGTTATTATCGTTTTTAAAATTAGAATTTAAAATATGATGAACTGATATATTATTATTATGATATTATTCGTAATATTATTATTATTATTATTATTATTATTATTATTGTTATTATTTTAACTATAAATTGGGCTCCTTAGTAAAAAATGACGATGTATACACACTGTTGTATGCACTTTAGTTCTGAATTCATAAATGCAACATAATACTGTTAATAGGTAACAATGATGCTTTTTTTTCAATTATCATGAAAAAGACAACATCAAGTGTTAAAGCAGATCAATATACCATTTAATGTCTCTAATGTAATTGTAATGGTGTAGTATCTATCAGCACTGCTACATTAATTTTAAGGTTCAGATGTGTTTTGCAGCTCCAGACATTTGGAAAGTGTCAGAAAAATGACTCTGTGTTTAAAAAGCTTGCAGACCCCTGCAGTAGACTATCAGCACCTCTAACGTATGTGTAGGAAACTAAAAAAGATGTTGTTGCACAAACTTATTTCTGATGCAAATTGAATGCAGCTGCATTTCCAAACATCATCATGACCACATTAAAACACCTGCTGCAGTTTTACCCCACTTTGTCTACGCTTTCAGTCTGAGGTTGTTTGCTGCATATTGCACTCATATCTCTGTTGCTCATAAGCAGGGACTGCAGAAGGTGTTGTGAGCGAGCAGAAATGAAGCTTTCAGGAGTGACCTCCCCACGCTACTCTGATGGTTCAGACTCATTACGGTCTCTACTCTACAGAAAACACATTACAGAGCTATACCATCAGGAACAGGCAGGAATAATAGACTCAGTGGGAGATTCATGAGCTCCAGTATGGATATAATAAAAAAGGCATCTTATCTATTCAAGCTGTGTACCACAAACAAAAGCAAACAGTACGGCGTGCTGAGAGGAAAATAAAATGAGGTTATTGATGTGGGGGACGTGCAGGGACTGAAATCTGGAGAACAAACACATCAAAGGTGAAAAAACAGCCAAAGGTAAAAGAAGTTGGAGAGAAGAGAGGCGGGGAGCTACGGTTCGTAGTTTTCTGGCTTCACCTTCTCTCTTAGAGATTTAAGTTAGGTGAATGTATCTTCAGAATAGATTTGAAGGTTCTTTTATTAGTTTTTAAATCTCTTAAAGGTCTTGCTCTTTCTTGTTTATATAATTTGCTTTTACCCTATGACTCCAGTAGAGCCCTCAGGTCTTCAGGTACCCTAATGGTACCCAGAGTTAGAATAAAACATGCGGTGAATCTTGTCTTCATATGGCCCTCATCTGTGGAGTGGTCTACCTGTAGACCTGAGAGTGTTTTTTAAAAACAAACTCAAGACCTACCTTTTAGTCTAGCTTTTAGCTGAATTTATTTATTAAAATTATTTCATCTTATTTATTTATTTATTTATTTATTTATTTCAATCAATTTCTCCATTTCAGTTCAGATATTGTTTTGTCAGAATTTATTTCTATATTTAAGCTCAGATTTGTTGTTTCAGAATTTCTTTTTCTGTTCATCAATTTTCTTTTCATTATCCTACTTTAGCAGATTTTATTCTGCATTTGGTGTTGGCTATCTCATTTTACCATATTATGAAATTTTGATTAAGTTATTTATTTATTTTCCCTATGGTATTTTTCTTTTATCTATTTTTTTTTTTTTAATGATTTTTTTTTTTTTTTTATTTATTTATTTTCTTCTGTTATGTCATTTCAGTCTTAGCTCCTGTGTTTCTTCACTTTTTAGTCAAGATGGCGTTCCTCAGTCCCAATAATCAGCTCCGAAAAAGGTCAAGGCCGACAGTCGTAAATATTAAACTTGTTCAAAATTTACGACCAAAAATCTTCGTGTGTGGGGAAAGCCGACGACTCCCGAGTCATGACTCTTTGAATTGTGATGTGGAAAAGAACGTAGCCAACCAAGAAGCAAGCTGACTGAGGAACAAGGAAGCAGGCATAAATAAAAACAAGCATGGCCGACCTGACACATAAACATAAAAAAAGCTCTGCTTTTCCAGGCTCTTTGCCCTGATGAAAGACTTTCCAGCACTTGTCCTTGCTTTGACCTTGTGGATACTTCACCTGTGCAGCCTGTTCTCCTGTTTCCAGTCCTGCTTGGACGACCCCCGCCCACCCTCTGAAGGTACTGCTGCTCTCTTCTACTGTTTTTGTGAATGTCCTGGAGAAGCCTGGGGTGAAAGATGTTTGCTGAGCTCTTTGTTTTCATGTGTGCTGCTGCTGGGTTCAGTCACTTCCTGTTTAAAGATGTTTGTCAGACTTTTTGGAATATAATGTGATGTGCTGTTGAAGCTTGTGTTGAGCATCAGGGTCTGCTAATGTTAGCACTGTTTGCTTTTGTAGTCTGCTGGTGTTGAAGCCTGGTGTTGAACTTTAAAATCCCTGATCCTCTTCACAGGGGTGGAGCCAGACTTTTTAAATGGGGGGGCACAAGGGGTAACATAAGTTTAATTAGGGGGGGGCTATCAAAATTTGGCTGTGCTGTTGCTGCAGTTACACTAAAAGCACTGGGAGTCCTGAATGCAGTGATATTTAGAACCACTTCCTGTGCATCCATTTCAAAATAAAACCTGAAAGAGCGTCATATACAATGTCTCAATTTTTATGCTCAGTAATTTCTTGGTTTTGCTCTTGTTTCTGTTTCTATTAAATAAGTTAAGTTTCTATTGATTATACCATTACATATTGCCCTAATATTTAGCTGGTGGTTGACCACAGTGTGTGTCCATGTGTTAAAATCAGGAACGTCTTCGAGCATTTTGTTGAAAAGCAGAATTCTTAGATTTCACAGCCAAAGCTGAGCTTTTATTTTGAAATCCAGTGTTGTTTCCTCCTCTGCAGCTGTCCAGAGTGTGCTGATAGGAGTGGACGTGAGGCTGTGATTAATGGTGGTAGTAATGGTTTAGTCAGTGCAGCATATGAGTCCAGCTAACAGCTCGGCTCTGTGCTGTAATCAAAGCTGACGGAGGAGTCACCTCCACAACCTCTGACACTCTCTCCACCTCTCGCTCTCCCTCTCTCTCTCTGAAACACACACACACCTCTTCGTGTTTTGTATTCTGATGGAGTTTTTCGATTGCTGTCAGCGTCCCCTCTGTTTCTCTTTTCTTGGCTTTCTCTGAAATGAGCAGAGAGTCTAAAAGGCAAATAAGGTAAAGTTTACCCACAGAGAGGAGAAACTGTTTCAGGAGCTGGAGGGAGAGAAGCACAAAAACAAAACAGGAGGAGTTTGACATTGAAGCAGAACAAAGAAAACCAGAAGGTCACAGAAAAACTGTTTGTGCCAAACTGTGGCTCTAAAACATTCTTTATTTTGACATTAAAAGGACTTTAAAAAGAGTCAAATCAGTGAGTCTGCATCTTCTCCATGATGGGTGCCCTTTGTAATGTCAGCTCGATTTAAATGGTGAAGGGTTTTTTATCCTCTTTGGCATGTTTTTAACGTCTTCTTTACATTATTGGATCCTTCTGTGGGCCAAACATAAGGCTGGAGGTATGCTTACTGTCTGTCCTTACATTTGGTTTCCACTAGAGGGCACACAAAGACCTCAAGCTAGAAGTAACCACCTAATGTGTGAGAAGCAAACTGTGAACACCGTAGCAATTTTAGCAAGTCTGAGATTTATCTAATAAAAATAAGAGCAATATTTCATGGTCTAATGTGTGTTGGCAACTAGTGATGAGTCATCAGAACACATCGTCAGCACTGTCTGCGCTCTGTTTCTACAATATCTTCAACCTCGAGGTAGTAACTGTGACTGGTGTTATGGTTTAAAGAGTTTAACGGTGACTTTTATGAAGGTAAGGCCAAAAGGATTGTAATTTGAAAATGAAAAAATATTGAAAAAATAAAATTTGAAAGTAAAATTTCAATGTTTGTTCTTGTATTCAAAAAAACAAAACAAAACACTAAATTGAATTAAATTTTAGTGTAAGAGAACTTTTTTCAGGTAAAATACTTTTGATTCAGTTTGTTATTATAAACTATTTTATTTTCAATTTTTACTCTGAAATGTATTTTAACATGAGTTGTGTCATTTTTTTTTTCAGTTGCAGGGTTGATATTTACAGGTATCAAGAGAATACGGTGTAAAGAAAGTGTGAGTCAGATCTATCAAAGTGCCCACGTTTCCTGAAGGCAACATCGTTTTAGGATGTTTTGCTATGCTGTCACTTACAATCCCACACCCTTCTCAGTCGATGCCATGCCAGAACACAACCAGAAGTTTAAAACTGACAAAATAAGATCTGAAAGTGAAAAAAAGATCTAAAGATGAAAAAGAGAAATCCGAAACCAAAAAGGTAAGATTTAAATCTGGAAAATATTAATCCTGCAACCGAACACCACATCACATATTAAACTATATTTCAGAGTAAGTAGTGAAAATAAAATATATATTTAACATTTTTTTTAATAAATTTAATTTAAAGTTTGACACAGACTATGTGCTGGAATATATCGACACAGATCTGCTTGATCCAAGGCTGGAGACGTTTTAATTGCTGTGTCAACAGTTCAGATGTGAGCTTAAATCAATGTCTCTGTTATTTAAATCCAAATTAATCCAAAGAAGCTGCTAAAAACACAACATGTCCACAAACTCGCTACTAAGTTTGGTCAATGATAACAGAAACTTCTGGAACTATTTGCACAATAAATGTCTTTATGTAAAACTCTGGGGAAATACTTCTATTTTGAAAGCATTAAAACAACTGAAACAGGAAAGTGTGTTTTCAGACGTTTTAACAAATCAACGAGGTGATTGCAACACTGAATTTACTGCTACTGTTATGTCAGTTCTTTAAGCCCCTTGGATCAGGGGGTTAGTCTGTGGAAAGATTGAAGAGCCATTGAAAACATGATCTGATCAATCACCACAGAGTAAACTAGTTGAACAATCAGAACAGGTCCACTTGGGAAGGAGGCCTTAAAGTGACAGGAGCTCAAACAGAGAGTCTCAGATAGATCGAGAATAGAGGTGGATCAGGGGTGCTTAGTATATAAAACTGGAGTTTTTTTTTTTAACAATAGTGATCGTGAAAATACTCCAACAGTCATCAAAATCAAGTATATGAATCCAGTTTGACGCACAGCTTCTTTAAGAGCTTAAAAATATGTGTAAGGAATTCAAGAGCAGTGTGGCTGCACTCTTAGGTATTTTTTCATATCAGTTTTTATCTAAGATCTTCTTCTTGATCTTGTTTGTGCACTCTTTGCCCACGCCTTTGCTTTCTCCTCTTCCTCTGTGTTTATTTCTTGCCTTAAAATCCAACTTTAAATGTATGACTATCTGCAAAGCAACAGTCTTTTAAACTCCTCTTCTCTCCAACAAACTGCCCTCTTGTTTTACTCCTGTTGGTTTATTCTCCTCTCTCCTCCTTTCTGCAGGCTCATTCTTTTCTCTGAATGGATTCGCTGATTGCTTCGGCTCAGACTTGTTATTAGTTGCCTGTTTCTCTTCTCTGTTGTCTTGAGTTTCAGAGGACTTTTCTGCCTTCAATGCAGACTGATACCTCTCTCCTCTGTTTTGTTCTGTTGACTCATCTCAGCCTTTCTAGTTGGGAATTGCTCGCGGTGCGGGTCGATTTTTTTCGTTTGTTCTTTCTTTTTAAAGTTTTTTTCTTCTTTACAGTGAATGTTTTTTGTAATTGAATTTGCGTTCCTGTCTTCTCTTTGCTCTTGTAGCTATCTGGGCGTGCTGTGTTGTTCTCCATGGGGTCCATGCCTGCAGTGGTTGGATGTTTGCAGCTTTGTGGTGAAGCTGGTGCACCTCCGGGGTGTGGTTGTTTGTAAGGGCGATAATGTTCCAGGAGGGGTCTGCCTGGTTAAAGCACTCGGATGAAATGGCCTGTGAAATGAGAAGTGTTTGGTTCAGCTGCTGTTCAAATGTTTGAGCAGCAGAATACAGCGGAGGGCAACTTGAGTACAGTTCAGTTTACCCTAAAACCTTTAGTGTCAGTCAGCAGCTCCAGTGTGAAATCACTGCACCGAACATTAAGGTGAAATAAGAGCCACAAGGTTCACCAGAACAGTGGTGGTGCAAAGATAAGGTCAGATTTTTTTGTGTGTAATTTGTTGAGAACAAGAGATGAACATGTGACCCAATGACCTTGACCTTCGAAGTCCAAAACCTTATTAGCCCCTCAGCAGACATCCAGTTCTGACAGGCGAGGGTTTTTTATGATTACTTTATTAAATAATTAAAAGCCAGTATGCTAAATTAATATTCATAATAGAAAACAAGACTCTTGTCTCTATCTCTCCTCTGAAATAAAATAGTTTTTTTGAATTGCTAACTATTCCCCCAAAAAAGGCCAAACATTATTTTCAAGATTATAAGTAAATATTGACATCTTTGTCATGTCTTAAATGTTTTAAAGGTTCTTTAAATTTTGTCAACTGTTTGTCTGCGTCATCAAAAATCAAACAAGAACAGCCTAAAAAAATAACACCTTCAATCTGACACAAATTTGTCTTTTAAAAAAATATATAAATTGCCCATACAGCTGACAACTTTTTTGCAAAATACAGCCTGAAGCCATGGTGGGTTTTTTTGACCAAATTCACAAAAAACTAAACCAGAAGCAGCAGAATGTCGGAAATTGGCCGGACAAGATTCTAGAGTATTTCCCTTTTCCTGTACTAAGCCCCTGTGCTCAGAACTACTTTGTGGTACACCGGGCTGCATTTCCTTCAGATTTATTTGCAATCATATAAATGATTTGCCCTTTTGACCATGTGCTGATGTTTTTGCAAAGTCTGTACACGAAATGGCCTGAATGGATCGACCAACGGAAGGTCTGATGGACAGATTGTTAGATGCTCCATCTCTGGCTCTAGCTGTCGCTGGCATGGAGTATTACTTCGACATTTTTGCAATACTTTTGTTTTTCACTCTGTCATAACAAAGCATATCTCTGTAGAGAGAAAGAAGTAACATTGGAGCCCCTGGTTGAGGTTAAAGGTTTAACCTGCTTTCCTTATTAATATTATTGATAATCATAATTTCCCGCAGCTCACTAAACCAGTCCTTGAATGAGAATAGCTCATTACATCAAAAAATCTAATTATCTTCCCTGAAAAATACAACATCATACAGCTAATTTGCACCTTCAACCCATTACACATGCTGTGTCCATCAAATATATCCATTTAAATTATGCAAGGAGTACTGACAAATGTAGAAAATCTAAAGAGGCTGAATACTCATGCAAGAGTTTGTGTGTGAGGAAAATAAAGCCAGTGAGAAGCTTGCAGGTCAGACTGTGGGCAGGACTGAGTTTGATATTATGGTAATGACCAGCTGGGCTCACATTTGGCCCGGCAGGATGCTCTGACCATCTGGAGGACCGGACCTTTCCCCGGTGAGCAAAACAACTGCTCGTTTTTGGTTGCAGTAGCTGTTGTTGCTGTTGTTGGAGGTGTTTTTGTCTTGATATTACAAAACCCAAAACCAGTGAAGTTGGCACGTTGTGTAAATCGTAAATAAAAACAGAATACAATTATTTGCAAATCCTTTTCAACTTATATTCAATTGAATACACTGCAAAGACAAGATATTTAATGTTCGAACTGAGAAACTTTATTTTCTTTTGCAAATAATCATCAACTTAGAATTTAATGGCAGCAACACATTGCAAAAAAGTTGGCACAGGGGCATTTTTACCACTGTGTTACATCGCCTTTCCTTTTAACAACACTCAGTAAAGGTTTGGGAACTGAGGAGACCAATTTTTGAAGCTTTTCAAAAATTGGCTTGGAATTCTTTCCCATTCTTGCTTGATGTACAGCTTAAGTTGTTCAACTGTCTGGGGTCTCCGTTGTTGTATTTTACGCTTCATAATGCGCCACACATTTTCAATGGGGGACAGGTCTGGACTACAGGCAGGCCAGTCTAGTACCCACACTCTTTTACTACGAAGCCACGCTGTTGTAACACGTGCAGAATGTGGCTTGGCATTGTCTTGCTGAAATAAGCAGGGGCGTCCATGAAAAAGACGTTGCTTGGATGGCAACATATGTTGCTCCAAAACCTGTATGTACCTTTCAGCATCAATGGTGCCTTCACAGATGTGTAAGTTACCCATGCCTTGGGCACTAATACACCCCCATACCATCACAGATGCTGGCTTTTGAACTTTGTGCCTATAACAGTCCGGCTGGTTCTTTTCCTCTTTGGTCCGGAGGACACGACGACCACACTTTCCAAAAACAATTTGAAATGTGGACTCGTCAGACCACAGAACACTTTTCCACTTTGCATCAGTCCATCTTAGATGAGCTCGGGCCCAGCGAAGCCGGCGGCGTTTCTGGGTGTTGTTGATAAATGGCTTTGGCTTTGCATAGTAGAGTTTTAACTTGCACTTACAGATGTAGCGACGAACTGTAGTTACTGACAGTGGTTTTCTGAAGTGTTCCTGAGCCCATGTGGTGATATCCTTTGCACAGTGATGCCGGTTTTTGATGCAGTACCGCCTGAGGGATCGAAGGTCACGGGCATTCAATGTTGGTTTTCAGCCTTGCCACTTACGTGCAGTAATTTCTCCAGATTCTCTGAACCTTTTGATGATATTACGGACCGTAGATGATGAAATCCCTAAATTCCTTGCAATAGCTCGTTGAGAAATGTTGTTCTTAAACTGTTCGACAATTTGCTCACGCATTTGTTCACAAAGTGGTGACCCTCGCCCCATCCTTGTTTGTGAATGACTGACCATTTCAGGGAAGTTACTTTTATACCCAGTCATGGCACCCACCTGTTCTCTATCTATCACCTGTGGGATGTTCCAAATAAGTATTTGATGAGCATTCCTCAACTTTCTCAGTCTTTTTTGCCATTTGTGCCAGCTTTTTTGAAACATGTTGCAGGCATCAAATTCAAAATGAGCTAATATTTGCAAAAAATAACACAGTTTACCAGTTCGAACGTTAAGTATCTTGTCTTTGCTGTGTATTCAATTGAATATAGGTTGAAAGGGATTTGCAAATCATTGTATTCTGTTTCTATTTACGATTTACACAACGTGCCAACGTCACTGGTTTTGGGTTTTGTAGATAAAAAGGTGTAGTTTGGTTGTTTTTGTAATCAACACTGAGAAGAACCAGAGACATATTTGTACACCTGTCCCCTTGGACTTGTTGCTGCATAGGTGTGGGTATGCATGAATTGGATTGGTAAGAATTTGCCACATATATCCTACAATGTAGACTCATAAATAAATACACAATAATTTAAATCAAGGCCCCTGAAGATGTGGGTCGGTCCTTATGAGGCCCCAGTGTTAAAATACCACTCTAACCTCTTGAGTCGTAGTTCCCAACCCTTTTTCCCTTAAACCCTGCTGTGCCTCTAACAGCCCAGTCCATGCTGCACCCAGGCATACAAACAAGAGGAAGAAGACCCTCAGAACTAAAGCTGTAATTCCACCAAGCAGCAGGGCTGTCCACAGACATGGATGGGCCCCCTAAAAGGCCCTATGAATGGGCCCCAGATTGGTTCTAGCTTCAGGTTCTACTCAGTTCCATCATAATTGACAGGTTTTTTGAGTTTTCATCACTTAAGGGAGGTAAATATTGCTTGCATTTATATTAAACCATTCCTCTGATTACTCTTTGTGGGCCCCGCCATGACTCTGAGCCCTAAAAAGCTTTACCCCTTTCCCCACCCTTTTGGGCTTTGCCAAGCAATGCGGTCTAGTTTGGCTCAGTACAGTGTGCATGTATGGGTTCAAAAATACAGAAAGGTACCCAAATCACTGGGCCATTCCACTTTTCAGCACCCTTCTGTTGTGTTCCAAGCCTACCGAGCCAATCCCAAAAGATGGAGCTAAAAATGCTGCTGATTGGTTGCAAGAATTGTTACTTCCTTTGTGACAACCGCTTAAACGAAAACAGCATACCATGCCAAGTTAGAATTAGATCTGTGATCCACATGGAATGATGCTACATGAAGTACTTCAGAGGCTCAAACCTTCCTTACCATTGTTGGAGAGGAGGAGGTGCAGGGCAAGTTGGACGTAGCTAGCGTGAACCTCATCTCCCGGTTTACATTTCCACCCCCACGTAAGCGAGCTCAGGGCTTACCACTCAGTGGAAATGCAGCTTAAGGGAGGTCTGTGCCTCCCTCTTGGCCTGTGAAACCCCAAGACTGAGTTAGAAAGCACTGCTTGGTAGGGGGCCATCTGGGTCAACTTGCTCAGCCTGCTGCAGCCTCAACCCGGCCCTGGAAGAATGGGTGAGATTTTAGAAGTCAAAATGAGGTCGGCAAGAGTAGAGAACAAACTTTCCTCAATTTACTTTTTTTTCTGCTTTTTACTGCTCTCTGCTCAGTCTGAATTTACGCTCTGTTTCCACCTTTACTCACCTTTCCAGTCTCTCTCCTCGAGCCAAACCATCCAGCTATCAGCACTCACACACTATCAAAAGGAAAAACCCTGTTTCGTCTCCCTGTTGTTTCCTGGGAAACTGCACCCTTGTATCAGTTTGCTTGGGCTGGTATTGCGTGATATAACCCAGAGCCAAAACAAGGCGTACCAGGGGGGAAAGAAAGTTAAAGAAATAATGTTGAGCTTTGTGATGTTGCAGAGAAACAGAAACAGTTTCACAGACAGAAAATGAGTTTTGAGTGGATACAAAGACGATGAGTTACTTCAGAGAGTTAATACAATAAAACATTACAACACTCAAGATAATTCAACATAACCGATTAGTATACTGGAGAGTGATTTAAGAGGATTCCTCTATATAATACTCCAAGATATCAACACACAAGTGCATCTGCAGGCTCGGTTGCACACAATCACTCCCACACACTCTCCAGCTCATCTGTTATACCCCATCCTGTGTGCACCTCCCGCTGGTCGCCCACTCGATGTACAACAGCAAACACCGACTGTCAATCAAAGGTGGAACCCTGCAGACATTGTCTCCTAATGTCTCCCAGACTTTAACAACATTATGACTGTAGATAATAAAGATGCTGTCAGCAGGACCTGTCCGTCAGCTCCTATATTGATGTTTAGCACATGAGGATGTACTGAGTGGTATTTCCTCCTGGTACCTGGCCAGCCAAAAAAAAGATGGTTAAAAAGTCCCGTAATGAGTCATACTTTAATTCTCCACCAGATAAACAAACCTGCTGTTGAGTAGAATGCTATATATATATGTTTATAAGCTCTGACAAAAATAAAAGGAAACTCAAAAGACTTTAAGGTAGCAGGATTATTAGGTTCATCATTCAAAGCCTGGAACAGTCTGGTCACTTCAATTCTTGACATTAAAGGGATAGTTGAGTTTTTTGAAGTGGGGTTATATGAGCTCCATATGGCCACTAAGTACATTAGATGCAATAGAAAGTTCTCTCCTCTCCCTCAGTAAGCCACAACTTGTAAGTTTGTAAGTTTCACAAGTTTGTGATGAAGAACCAGCTGCAAACAGGGAAGTACTGTACCAAGTACAAAGGGTATTTTCTTCGCCTACAAGAACTCCCATTAAAAAATAATACCACAGTTTAAGAGTACGCTACCTACAAATTTTATTTTATTGCATTACCTTTTCGGAAAAATCTGGAACTAGAAATACGTTGAATACAAGGAATACGTGACGTGAGTCGGTTAGTTCCAGATAAACCTTATTTTCCCAAAAAGTTAATGCACTTAAAAAAAAATCTAGGTAGCGTACCCTTAAACTGTGGTATTATTTTTTGATGGGGGTTCTTGTAGGCGAAGAAAATACCCTTTGTACTTGGTACAATACTTCCCTGTTTGCGGCTGGTTCTTCATCACAAACTTTTACAAGTTGTGGCTTACTGAGGGAGAGGAGAGAACTTTCTATTGCATCTAATGTACTTAGTGGCCATATGAAGCTCATACGACCCTACTTCAAAAAACTGAATTGTCCCTTTAAAGAAAGTAGTGTCAGGTAGATTGGTCAACATTAGTAGGAATCTTGCTTTAGCATTTAATCATTGTTCTTGTGTTATGAATGACATATTGGCACATACTGTACTCTGTTATTTCCATAGTAATGCTTAAATTTTTGTCCAATTTAATAAAATTGCCATTAAGCCCTTCACTGACTGTAGGATTATTTTTCACACATTTTGGTCAGACATGAAGGGCCCTATTTTGACGTAAAGAGCGCTGCCTGATCAGCAGCTATCAAAAAAGTAGGTGATTTTAGTGATCTCAAACAAGCCTTATAGACAATTGACCACAAACTTTAAATGACCAGACCAGAGAGGTATGGGATTATCCCACAAATGGCTGAGGAACTACCTGGAAAATAGACATCATTACGTACTAATAAACAATAACAATGAAAGAGGTGATATAGAAAAGACAGACGAGTCGCAGTCAAATATCCACAAACTGCTTTACATCAGTGATGGAAAATCCAAGAGTTTCACATTTTAAAGCACAAAGTATGTATGTGCTGACCAATTTCATTTTTTTCTATCTTAAAATAACCAAGTGTCTGTGTGAAGTCAGACAGTAAATCACCCTTGTTTGCTTGTGTACAAGTACAGCATGGAGAGTCTGCATTCATACGTTCAGCATATTCAGGTTTAATGTGCATGCAGATCTGTGTTTACCACATTATGGAGATTTGTCACCCTGATACGCCCACCCTGAACTATGGATGTTATTTAACAGGCACGACAGCCGAGAAGCGTGAGAAACACGGCTCAGAGAGGCTGGATGGCTTGTTCTGTACGCGCTGCTACCTCACTTAATGTCAGAACTGTAGTTAGTCATTTGCATATCCAGATGTTTCATATTACAGCCTTCTCTCAGCCGGAATAAGATGCTCATGATGAATGATCATTTCCTCGGAGGAATAATTCATGTCAGGGTGGAGCAGCTTCTGAGGCAGCCTGGGAAATTAAAGACTTTAGACTCTGAAGGAAATACAACTTTGTTAGTGAGAAAATCAGATGTCTGTAGTTTGTCTGTGCTGATAACAGGGACTGGGACAGATTTAATCATCGTGTTATGTCAAACAATAAATACTGAACTGCAGTCTGGCTGTTGTAAACCTCCTTGAGGTATTTGATGGGCTGTGAAGGGACAGGGTTGGATCAGAAAAGGGCAGGGGTGGGTTTGTAATTATGTGACTCATAGAAGTAATAGAAGTGTTGCGAGAGCTCAAACCTTCACCAAGGCATTTCCAACATTGTTCTGCAAGTTATCATCAAAAATGAAGAAAAGTTCCCTGTCTTGCATTGTTAAGAAATCTTTTAAAATTCCCTGATCAACATCTGGATTCTGATCACCACCAAAATCTCATTAATTCTTCCATGTGCAGTTACCAACAATTCCTAAAAATGCCATGAAAATCCGTTGAGAGCCTTTTGAGTTATTAATGAAAATGTGGGAAATCATACGACGTTAACAAATCTTTTAAAAGTTCTGAATCTTCATCAGTATCACCACCAAAATCTTCTCTCTTCTTTCTTGTGCCATGACTATCATTCCCTGAACATTTCATCAAAATCCGTTTATAACTTTTTGAGTAATCATGTTCACAATCCAGCAAACTGGCAAAAATATACCCCTCTCTGAGGAGGTGATTTTCAGTAAAGGGTGAACACAAGCCAAAAGACCTGACCCTTGACCCTTTAAATCCAAAATGTCAACAGTTCATATGTAATTTTGTGCAAAAGTTGAACAAAAAAAAGTCACAAACAAGAACTGAACATGAGAATTGATGACCTTGAAGCTTGAAATGTGGGGTTTGGGGCTGTCGGTCTATTTTTTGCCATAAGGATGTCCTGAATTCTTTGTCAGTTGAGGGGCACAAAGAGAGCGGATTATGTGCCTTGATTATATATATGGGGTGTTTTGGGGCAATCGGTGTCAGCTGTCATTCCCTGTAAGACAGCAGGTGTTTTGTGTTTCCACAGCAGATTTCATTGTTCGCTCTGATTTTGACTGGGTCATTTAGTCCCTCGTCTTTTATTGTACCACAGTTGTGCCGGTGAATAGGAGTGACTCAGCCTCTCTGCTTTGTGTTCTGTCATAAACTCAAAATGTCGATTTAACAACAAATGCTCTGATAGTGAAGTGTGCAGAAAACAAGATCAGTGAAGTGCATGTTTGATGTTGAGGATTTAGGTCCTCTAGCTAATGTGTTAAGAAACCAAGAAACACTCTTCATCACAGACTTTAGACCTGCAGTTTTTGCTTGGTTTGGAGCACAGCCATTTTCTGCGTTCTCTAAGAAAAAAAACAGCAACTCTGCACCTGATCACTCCTCAGTTTTAGGTCCCTACATGTTTGCTCCAAGCCAAATAAACTCTTAGCCACACTACTTTAGAGAGCAAACTAAAGTAGTGTGTCTAATGTTAGCACTCTTAGCACAGCCAGCCTCTGGTTAATGTTTACAAGCCAGTGCAGGATATGGTAATGCATTCCTTTAGTCAATATGTCTGCTGCAGTCTTACAGATGCAGCAGCCTCAATTTCCCCCTTCCAGCCAAATGCCAGCAGAGTTCCAGCCAGTTACCAGCCAACTTCCAGCCGTAGAGAGCTCTTTTTTTTCTGCTTTATTTTCGTTTCAGATTTCTGCACATAGTGGCATTTTCCATGCTAATCAGAATGTTAATTTACATATATAGCAAAATTTTAGTGGTAAGGTTTGTATGTTTATCACGTGATTGCAGGAATCTCATTACCGCCATGAGGTCAGGCAGGTATTAGTACTTTCCTTTCATGGACCAGCCAAGACTCTGGCAAGAAAAATTAGGGAAAATTTAAGTGGCTCTGTCTGTATCTGAAGCTTCCTAAATGCAGCTTTGTCTTTATTTCATAGGGCAGAAACTTCCAAAATGCTTCAAGCTAAACGATGCCATTACTTTAGCTGGATGTGTATTTCCAGGTCTTAGTTGAACAATAGGCCAGATGGCACGAACAAAGTCCACAGCTACAGCTCTTCAAAGTGGCGAGTGGCTAAATCATGCCATATTTGACAACTTGAGTGAGTGCAGTAAATGGAAAAAAAAAGCAAATCAAAATTGTGAGAAAATTGCAGCTTCACCCTCAAACTGAACCAAATCCACTAAACTTTTACATGTGAAAGCGATCTCAGTGAATGTTTCTACAATTCATTGTGGTGTTTTTTGATATCACCATCTTTGCGATCCAAAATCTAATCAGTTTCTTTTATGAGGCAAGGTGGATGTTGTTCACTGAGATGGACAACCTGTGAACTATTGTGGTCGCTGGCACAGTGGCATAAAAATAAATAGTAACCACCCAACCATGTTTCAGTCTTTCACAGATAGATAAGATGTATATTTCATCACTTTCTGATCCAGACAACAGCAGAGAAAAGACAACCCAAAACAAAAAGATTCAGAAATGACAAACTGGACCTCAGATATCAGAACAAGGCTGGCTGCCGTAGAGTTTTGTCTGAAAGACTGAAGAACACAAGTCACAAAAGAAAACATAGGAAACTGCAGCCAAAAACAGACAACCTCATCCTCTCTTAATGGTCTGCTGAAGTTTGAAACATCACAGCAAGCCATCGTTTGGCCCATTAGAGATACCTTCCAGCTGTCTCACAGCTGTCAAGCAAACATGTTTCAAAAACCAAGAAGATGGGTTTACACAAGAGCTGGACCCGTTCAACAATCCAGCTCCAGAGAGTCTAAATAAAGCTGTGAGAGTCTGTATAGAGAGTGGTGTCCAAAAGAAACAAATGCTGAGGAGTGTGAAGACTTCCTTTAACGCTGTTGTGGCACACTTTGATAGGAATGACCAAATTATTTGCCAACATAATTTACAACAGATTCCACAGTGTAATTGATGCAACAGTCTGAAACACCTCCTCTGAAAACTTCCTGTAAGTAAGGGGCCACATTTCCCACAGTGGGGCCAAGTGTTTGTCTAACATGCATGCAGTCACATGTATGATAAAGCACACCCAGTCACACCGGGGGCTAGGGCTAATATAAGGGATGTAAGAATACACTTGGAACACAGGTAAGGGGTTTTGGTTTGGCGGGGTGGTAAGCAACCAGGCAAGTCCTACATACATGCTTCTGCCGGCCCAGGCTCAAATCCAGCCTGTGGCCAGTTTGCAGAGTGTCTCCCCCCTACTATCTCTCGCCTCACTTTCACAAGCCTATCCACTATCTCTCTCTCCTGTCAATAAAGGCACAAAAATGCCCAAAACGACTTAAAAAAATAGAACACAGTCCAAAATTCACTTAATTATGTTTGGTCACTGTTTTTTGGTTTGGTTCAGGTCTGACAACCTTTGCTTCACATTTATGTCTCAACAGTCAGACATTTAAATGTGAAACAAAGCAGGACATAAGATTGAACCTTGAGGAACGCCACCAGAAAGAAGAACAGAGGAGAGGATCCACATTAAGTCCAAATCACCCGTCTGTCTGATAACCTCTTTTTGCCCTTCTTCAATATTTGATACAGGTGATTCAGGTTGGATTTTCTTCTTCTCCTTCTTCTCTGATAATATTTAAAATTCCTTGAAGGTCAGTTTTTCCCTTCAAAAAGAAGAAATCATCCAGAAATCTCTTTCATGGCCAACCCTGAACTTATCAGCTGTTTCTTTTTTCCATCTTCAAGGCACCACAAAGCCAGAACCATCAGTCAGTTCAGCTCCAGAGCCAAACCAGCTATGTTACAGCAGAAGTCCCAAAACCATCCCTGCATTCATTTCACACTCTGCATTCCATTAGGTGGCGTAAATACTCATTAAATGCACTCAGCTGTAACAGACTCTTTTGCTTTTTTAGATTAATTCTTCCCCTCCCTCCTGCATAAGCATGTTTGCCCTTGACTCAGTGGCTCTGCACCGGCCGTGAATGAGAATAGCCGCCCATTGGTATGTATGAGAGTGAAAGGTGAGATAGTGAGCCAGCAGCCAGCGACACAGAGGCCATTATATTCAAACACCATGGGGCTAAACTGTCAAATGCTATTGTCACTCTGATACTCTGTCTCATACACTCGCTCGCTCTCTGACACCCTCGCAGAATTCATTCCCTCTTCTTTGTGTCGCCCTGAACCTGGATGATTGCAGTCAGTCCCTCCTTCATGCTCATAAACAGACAGTGACAAACACTCAGCTCTGATATAAACAGATGAGTGACCAATAAAAGGAGGGCCTGGGTGTTTAACCCCTTCACCGCCCTCTCTGCGTGGGTCAAGTCCAGGCTAACAGATCTGTTTGCTGACACTGTTTAGGTCCACCTGCCCCCCTGAGAGGTAAAGAATCAATACAAAAATGTTATGAATGATCACCTTCGGCCTGTGAGGAAAGACTTTACTTGTTTTGCAGGCATGTGTCCTATGTATGAATCAATTCATGATCAGGCACCACAATACCTGAATAATGCATCGCTCTGCATGAACAATAAGGGAGGCACCAGCACGAGGTGATTACAGTAAAAACAACATTTCTGAATGAATAATGTGCTTCAATCTGAATCATTCCTGCAATAATAAGAAGGATAAATGCAGTAGACAGTAACCACATTCCTACTCTTGCTTGTAGGCACCTGAAAATCTACTGGCAGTGAATGTAAAGTGAAGCTAAAGACCATAGGTTGTAGAAATTTCTAGAAATACCCAGAGTGATATCAGGTGTGTGGTCACTAGAGGGAGCAGTTGAGTCCAATCTGCAGTAGCTGCCACTTAAAAAAAAAAAAAAAAAAATCTCAAACTGACTTTATAATTGTATTGTTGGATTAATAAATAAGCCACTTATTGAAATGGCTTATATATTAAATTATGTGTTGAAAAGGAAAACTTTTGATAAAGACTTTATTTCAAAAATAATAAAAAATTTGCAGGAATCAGATGCAGAGACATTTTCATAAAAAATTATCCTAGCTTCATCCTTCATCTGTTTCGAAATTTATTTGCTGGTATTTTCTTTAGTCAAGTGAAAATTCCAGAGGTTCCAGTTTATGCTAAAATGCACTTTTTGATGCTTTTGACTAACCTGACACACCAGATGTATCATACAATATATTTCACTAGTCCATCAGGGCAACAGCCCATAGAAAGTGTTCGCGAACAAGCAGAACCTTTTAAAAAGTAAATCTGTCAGGTGATTGGTCGATCCAATCAGATAACACGGGAGGCGGGCACTACTGCCAAAGTACAACACCTGAGCCACTTCAGAGAACAATAAAAGTTGCCATGTCTGCTAATTATAAGCAACTTCAGGCTTCTTTTTTTGAAAAGTTGCTCAGAAATATTGACAGTTGCAGGACTGGAGTCATTTATTTGGGCTTGTTCTGCTCCCACATGCAGGAGAGATTAGATTCATGATCAATATTACCAATATAAACTCAACTGGGAAGCTACAAAATGATTTTCTCCCACTTAAACACAAATATATATTTTAAATACAAAAAGAGGGGCAAAAATGATGAATTTTCTCACAGCCAGAAATTAATTTTATTTCTAATGACTGTTTTTAGTAAATTATCTTCACCATAAGACAGCTGCTTAAGATCAACATGACACTAAGAAAAAAACCTGACTACAAAATTAGTGTACGACTGTGACAGTATAACACATCATTTAAAACAACAGGCTGTCTGATTTTAGAGAAAATGGTTGCTTATTTTACTGGAAAAATCTGGCAACACTGATAACAAACTCTAAGAATGTTAGAGGTGGATCCAAAACATCCTTTTTATGCCTTCAGTGTTGTTTGTTTTTCATTTGATAAATAAATGTGGTCCAGATCTGATAAAACTACTACTGAAGCTGTTAGCATCTAAGCTAATCTCTGTACAGGCAATCACATCCTGCTGTTGTCACACTTGTAGCTCTCAGCTCTTACTGCCTTAAAGGACTCTGATTGGGCTGCACACAACTGTAGATTAGAGCTTCATGGATGACTTTATAGGGGAATTTTTATTTTGTATTATTGATTGAATTCATTTTTCAAGCATGCAACCCCTCAGGAAGATGAATCAATCAATCAATCAGTCAATCAGTCTTTAATTGTATAGCTCCAGTTCATAACAAGTGTTATCTCAAAACACTTTACCACAGAGCAGGCTGAAGACAAACTCTTCATTTTATAGATACACATATATTTGAATTTGATTTTTTTTTTTTACATGTATACAAAAAAATAAAAATAGAGAAATACCATTCATATACAAAGTAAATTAAAAAAAAAAGTATTGATGCATGTTCGAAAAGGAGTAGGAAGAAGTAAATAATTTTTGAGTTCCTACTCCTTATTACCATTTCTCTTAGGTCGGATAAAAAACATATTCTGCTTTAACAAATATATTATACATATGTACACAACAAAACATATAATCCATATAAATATATTAAAATACATATACACGACAAAATATGTATTATATAATAAATAAATATATATAACATTTAAGTATCAGTAATCTATATAAATATAATTTGTACCTATGCACACATGCACATACATACTTACATGTATATACATATTACGTAAATATCCACATAATTATATTTATATCTATATACTATATAGCAAATATTAATGCATATATACAAATATATATTATATATGTATTTGTATATATGATGTATCCATCCAGGCAGAGACAAAGTGACTAAAAATAAGAATTTATGATAGTGACAAACCCATGGACGCCCAGATCATAAATCTGTCCTCATCATATTTGTCTCTGCTGAATACAGAATGAGGATAAATGAATATAAAGCATCCAAAAAGAAACTAAACGTGATCAAGAGCTTCTTCATCCTCTCTACTGTAGCAATAACATTCATGACAGAGCTTTATAGAAATAAGTTCAGAGAATAATTAAATGTATTATTCCAAACATTCATACTGAAGTGCCACACAACAGTTCTCATGGTTATAGACACAACAGAGCAGAAATAAAGCAAAACGCTGACTCAAACATCTTTAATCACACCCGCTGTCGTCAGTGTCATTGATTTCCATTGAACCAGTGTGTGGCATTAGTCCACATTAAACCAGTGTGTCCAATGATGATCATAACGTGTCGGCATCTCGCAGCATGAAGAGCCTCAGTGCACAGCCTGCTGATGACTGTATATATTTCACTTATTATGAAGAGCGATGTCTGCGCTGATAAAAGCAAATGCCACTCAGTGGGCCTGTTCCATCGAGCTGATTGACTTCTGGGAAACCTCCAGGTTATGCCCAAGGCAACGCTGGGAATGCGTTCTCATTCCTCATGCTGTTGGGGGTGGGGGGGGGGGGGGGCATTTTGATCTGATGAAGTAGTGCATGTATCGTACAGCAGCGTGGGGAGGGGGGGCGGGGGATACGTTATGGATGTAAAGGACCGTGTGCCTGTTTGATTTCCTCCCTCGTTGTGTGGATCTTCTCTTGAAGAGCTTCAGATTCAGTCGAAGGATAAATCTGTGGTTTTATATTTAGAGACGGGGAGATGCTTCCTTTTATCACTCTATGAAACCATGCATCAAACATCGTCTCTCGTTGCTCATGTGCTCCTGGAGTTCAAGGAACAGTAAAACCTGAGAGAAGAGAAGACTGAGGGAGATGAAGTTTTTCAGATGGAGACAGAGTGAACAAATGTGGCAGCACAGGATCTCAAAAGCATGCTCTCACTCAGATCTGCACAAACTAAAGAAAGTTTTCTGGATCATGCATGCTTACAAATGCTGCAGTTTGAGTTTGCACAGAAACTGAAAGATGAAATACAAACAAAAAAAACCCTGCAGAGAAGAAAATAATAACTGTTTTTGTGATACTTGAGGCGATCATTTGCAGCTGATGTCTCGTAGCCGCGGGTGTTGTTCGTGGGCTAATGGGGCTTTTCCTCGATGTGGTATCTGCTCAACTCAGCTCCACGTTACTCAGTTGTTTTGGTTTCTCATTAGAGACTGTGCCTTGTACTTGTGTTGCTAGATTTATCTACAGAAATAAGCAACAAGGTCGACAAAAACAAGCCCAAAACAAGCGACCTCGAGCTACGTGATATATTACTTTTTTTCAAATAGAAATCTACATAAAGTGTGTTTTAATTTTCCTCTACATTACATTTCAATTTCACAGTGACATTTTTTCTTATTTGTCTCTTAATTTACTTACTCAACATCCTTTATTTTGGAGGTGGAACATCCGTTTCTTTATACAGAAGTGAAGGGAGGGTCTATTGAATTTATAACTCTGTTATCACTAGATAGTCTGTCTAACCCTGATTTTTGCAAGCCTTGTGCCAAAAGTGCAACTGCACTTTTGGCACAAGCCCAAAAAAATGCATCTCACAGCTACCAGTATTTACAAGCAGCTTTCCAAAAAGAGAAGCCCAAAGTCGCTTAGAATAAGCAGACCTGGCAACTGTGCCCGGTACCATGCACAGTTGCATTTCCAGCAGGGATCTACACTGCAAAAAAATCAGTTCTAAGTGAGAGTATTCGTCCAATTTCAAGACAAAAACAATCCCACCAGACTTATTCTAATCCACAATTTCTTAATATGTCTGAATTAAGACCTTATTTGGAGAAATAAAAACTAAAAATAAGAACTGAGTTGCTTGTAATCATGAGTAAAATAATCTGCTAATGAGACAAGACAAATTAAACTTGAGCAGATATTAAACCTTAATTTGAGACCCTCACTGAGTCAAACTTTCCTTGTTTCATTGGCAGATATTTTCTCTTCATTACAAGCAAATCAATGCCTTATTTTTGCCTTTCATTCCTCAAAGTAAGATATGTATCTGGACTGGATAAAAGAATGTGGATTAGAATAAGTGTTTTGGATATTTTTGACTTGAAAATAGACAATCACGCTTGCCTGGATCTGAGTTTTTGCAGTGCAGCCAGCTGAGCAGAGACTAAACTTGACCTCTACTGACCTCTGAATGGTCAGATTATCGCCACTAGTCAGGCATGACTTCCCAAACTTCCCTCTGCTTTAGATATTTTGTTCTTTTGTCTTCGAAATGAAATTCATCTCCTTGTGTCGAAAAGCCACATAGTGTCGGGCAGCTCGATCCCCTCTGCCTCCCCCCTTGTTGTTGTGAGGATGCCACAGTGGTTTCAGGCAGTTATGAAGACCCTGCCTACCTTAAAGAGCCTCCGAAAGTCTACTGTGATGGAAAATGAAGCAGGAAGCAGCCAAACTGTGCAGGGAAGAGCTGAGTTGAGCAGATTCCACAAATGGAAAAGCTCCAAAATGTCACTGTTGCTGTAACTTTTAGCAGATTAATCATGTTTTAAGACATAGTGAGATCAATAAAACCTTTGAGTGCTCTTCCAAAGGCCTTCACCACTTCAACAACTGCACCACTGGATCCTCGTGAATGAAATATGACACCTTTACAATAACTGATGTTGATGTGTAGCCTGATGAGTGAGTGAATGGATCAGTTTCATCTGCATGGCGAGCTGCCACAGAGTCACAGATGGTCGTGGAGGTCGTCCCTCTGTACCGTCTGCTTCTCATGCATGTGAGTTCAGGTAGATGGGTGAGGGGGTGAGGGGGTGAGGGGGACACATACGTAAACACGCTTGATGGAGAGCGTAAACTGGGGGAATTTCACAGCCCAAATACAGCAGATCATGTGGTTCAGCAGACAAATACAAATCAGAACTACATCGATGATTTCACATTATCATCGTCTCACAGGACAAACATCTGGAAACATGTGGATGTGAAGAGGGTAAAGAGACTCCTGGTCATGTCAATGTAAGATGAATCAATTATGACGAAAGTGTGGAAGTTTGAGACCAGTGCAGTGTTTATTCAACCTAACACTGTAAAAAGGTTGTCGTACAATTTACAGTAACTAACTGGTAACAAGATGCCAGTCAGTTACTGTAAATGTTTTTACTGTAGCAAAACCCTATTTTAATTTAAAGCATTATTACAGTATTTTCTATTGTTGTTTTACCACTGTATTTTTATTTATGTTATCTTTACTTTGTTTCAATTTACAGCATATTTACTGTATTGTTAAAAACAGCATCCTTACTGTTTTTTTATTTACTATATCATTCCTGTATTTTATTTTCTAATTTTTTAATGTGTTTTAAATTACAGTGAACTTGCTGTATTTTAGTTTATATCACTATATCTATAACTTTTTTAATGATCGTTTATTTGCAAGAAATAATTTGTAAAAAGAAAAAATCACATACATCAATTTTATCCAATAAAATACTTTTATTTCTATTTTTGCATTACTGTACTTGATCTGTAATTACCTTATCTTTCAGTACTTCTCTTGTATCCTGCAGCTGCTGTATATTTTGGAATTTCCCCCTGTGGGACTAATAAAAGGATATCTTATCTTACTTTTACTCAAACATTTTTTTCACCAAAAATGTGAAATATTTACTCAAAGAAATCTTGCCTGCTAGTGGTCAGTTTTTCTCTTGATCCATTACCCTTTTCAGTAATTTACTGTATAGACATTTTACAGTAGGTAACTGTAGATCTTATTTGAAAATGCTGTTAATTTTACAGAATTCAGTAAGTTTTCCCACAATCTTTTGCCAGTAGTTTACTGTATAGATTTTTTTTACAGCAGGTAACTACTGTTAAGTTTACAAAAGTTCATTACAGTGTACGTTGCTCTGAAGCTGCACATTTTGAGCCTCTATGTTCACTTACTGTCACTCAAAGCAACAAGCAAAATCATCTTCTAGCAATGACCATCATAAATACCTAAAGAGAGTTATTTGAAATAAAAAGCAACATACAATGTGTTCTCATTGATGACAAAAAAACATTTAAAAAAATGTATTATGTAACAAAAGCATGCTGGGATATGTTTAGGCTTTGTCCTCACGTAGGCAGGTACTTTGAAAACTGAGGTCTTCCTCTGTTTAAAACACAATTCCTTCCACAACTTAGAAGTAGGGATTGGAGTATTGATACTGCATCAAAGTATTCTTACTTTTACTAGTACTCAGGGTGTTGAATACTCCTCTAAAATATCTATACCAGCTGAGAACTACAACAAATCCTACGTCTGTTCTGTTCTCCTGAAAAACTGCAGATTTAAGAAATGTAAATATGCATTTCAGACGATGACTGGTATCAGTATCAATATCCATAAAAAATAGTTCAACAGATTTGGTATCATCCAGCACTAATGGGAAGTTTTTAAATGCATCAGCGTCCACATGAAAACCCTGTCTCTGCTTGCCTCTAAATCATCTTTTAAACAGCAGAATAAAATCAAACATCCTGCAGAGGTGGCACAGTGTTGCTCAGGTCTCACAGAAGCTGTTCATAATCTTCTTTTAAAGCTTTCTGAAGCCAAATCTACACATTTCTTTGCTCTCATTTAATCAAACACTGAGTTGCATGTTAACATTTCAGCTGCGTGACTACTCGAACAATCAGAGCAGCCAATATAAGATGTCTAGACTGACAATTCTTCATTTTTTTCCAGAGCTGTGAACATTTAAGAGTGAAGTGACCTGAAGAAATGCAAACATGACGGCTGAATGCATGAATGGATGTGTAAGTGGTCTTATGGTCAAACAGTCATGGTCCAAAGATCACAATCTAAATCATGAAGCCTCATATTTTATATATGAAAGATCTGGTTTTCTAGACTCCACAGATATGGAAATAAATTGCTGAATTGGTTTTTAAACAACGGATTCCAAAAGGAAAACTGGTTGATAAGCAGCGTTGCCAGATTTTTCTAGTGAAATAAGCAACTAGGTTGATCAAAACAAGCCACCTCCAGCCATTTCTTTTCCTAATGTGATATATTACTTAAAAAAAAAAAAAAAGGAATCTACATAGAGCATGTTTTGATTTTCATCTATTTCACAGTGACATTTTTCCTTATATGGCTCTTTATTTACTTATTCAACATCCTTTTCTTTGTACTGAAGTGAAGGGAGGGGCTACTGTTATTTATAACTCTGTTACCACTAAACAGTCTGTCTAACCTTGACATAGTCAGGCTTTTTTCTAAGTTTTATGTTGATACTCTACAGCTTTATTATGGTAAAGACAGTAACAACTACATGAGAAATAAATTAAATTCTGGCTGTAAGGATTTCTTTTTGGTGGAAACATCATTTCTGCCTCTCTTTTTACAGTAAAATTTACATTTGTGTTTGGAGTGGGACAAAATAGTTTGTGGAACTTTTGAATCGTGTCTATATTAGTAGTAGAGTGAGCATCAGATCACAACAAGCCCAAAAAATTGCAACCTGCAACTGCCAATATTCACAAGCAGCTTTAAAAAAAAGAAACCAAAGTCACTTGTAATAAGCAGACTGGGCCACTCGGAAAAGCAATTTAAGCTTCTGAAGCTCACTTGATACCTTTGATTTTTCTATATTGACTTTACCTCGAGGGAAAATAGCTTATTCTGAAGCATCTCTGTTAGTGAACAAGTAGCCCCTCAACCAAATCACAAACCTAGAACCAAAAGAAAAGACAGCCCTACAATCACAAAAGAAGTTGATCCTCTCTCCTGGTGCATCTGGAGCTTTAAGAGGGTCTTTGTCCTCACTCACAATAAAGATATAGGACAGTATCAATACTCCGTGGGGCTGAGACCATCTTCACTTCTCCAGTCATGAGTTGGCTCTTCAAAGGTGGCTAAAATACGCATCAGCTCTTGTACAGCTGGTGAAGTGCAGTGTGAAATAAAAACAAACAAATGCTGCATCTTCAGCCTCCCACACTCTTCTGCTTCAACATACGAAGAAACCAAAGCACATCGTTGTCCTGCACTCGTGCACTGAGGTGCCTCAGATGGAGGTCATGGATGAGGATGATGTGTGGATGGATGGTTGCTCCGTGGAGGTGAGGGTTTGATGGATGGATCGGCAGCTTGTTGAAAAAATACTCGAGGAGTGAATTCACCTCACGCTGAGTGACTGGAGACCTGGTGAAGCACACCTGAGCACCTGACTTCTGACTGACACCTCTGTGATTTGTGAGCTACAGGATCGGTGTGAGAATTTATTGGATCAGCACACCATGTGTGAGGGTCAAGGGTATTTTCTGGCTAAGTAAAATCTCCTCCAGTCAATCCTGATATTAGGTTTGTCTCACACTGATCTGACTCAAAGTTTAATATCTGCTCAATTTCTTTTTAAACAAAACTATAAATACATCCTTTTGAGGGTTTAATGAGTCTTTATGTAATAAGAGAGAAGGAAAAAGTGGATGAATCAGTTGTAACGTGACTGTCACTGCAGATTTCAGAGGTCACAGTAATTAGCGGTTGGTTTTCATTCCTCCTCCCTACGCTCGGTGGGGGTTCGTGGACCCTCGCTGAGCTGGACTGAAGAAAAGAGGAAGAGTTTCTGTGTGTTCTGAGCCCATCAGAGAGGGAGATTTTACACTCCAGTAATTTGATTAGTGCAACCTTTCATCAACAAATATGCCAGACAGAAGAATCTGTCTAGTTCTTCTGAGATGTTTTTGCTGCTTTGGAAGAACTTTTAGATCTGATCAAACATTTTTATTTTGTCGTGAATCTTTGAAGGAACAAATTGAAAGTGTCTGTCCCTGTGGGTGTGATGAGTACATATACTGTTGGATGGAAGTTTTGAGGAATTTGGAGCATTTTTTCGTTTTTATCTGCCTCTGAACATTTCATCAACAACATCTTGGTAAACAGAAGCTGACAATACAAGCAGCCTACATCCTTTTCTTCTGACACCAAAAATACTTCAAGGATTTTCTGAAAAGTTTTCCCACATGTCCACCATGACACAAGGATGAACTGATTCGATTTTGGAGGTCACGAATCAAAGGTTGGGGTCATTTAGTCTAGTGGTCGTCACTTCTTTACAAATTCAATTCTTAGAAGAGTTTGTGACTGAATAGTGCTGAAGCACATCAGATAAGGATGTGAGCTGAGAGTCATGACAGCAAACTAAAGGACGGTTTTTGATCCGATTGTTTTACAATGAGGATGATAATTTCTGTGAAACAGATGAAAATAGCAGGATGTTGTGAGCTACTTTTGTCTTGTTGCTAAAACTTAGCCAGTGGTGGACAAGGTACTCACCTCCAGTACTTGAGCGAAAGCAGAGGTACTCCTAGTCAAATATTACTCCAATATAAGTGAAAGTTGTTAAGTCAAATCTTTACTCAAGTTAAAGTACTGGAGTACCTGCTTTTAAAACTGCTTAAGTATTAAAAGTATATTTTTGTTTTAATGTCAACGTGTTGTTGCATTGTTGCCACAATGAATTTACAGAACCTGATGACTGATGAAACAACCTACTGAATGCATTGAATATTTATAGCACCTGTAGAATAAAAAGCTTGTCATATATGTTTCGAAGCCTATAGAAATGCCGATTGAAACACGATTGAATTGACAAAGGACAACCATTGCTGTTTTCATGTTTTTTATTAAACTGTAGCCATCATTACTGCCAAGACAAACCTTTATCTGAGCAACATGAGCTCAAAGTTTACCTGCCAGATCTGAGTAGCGTATGCGCGAGGTACAGGGTCGCCATCACCACTTGAACAAATCATACGCAGATCACATTTTAGAAGAGAAAAGAAATGTCATCTGCTGACTTCAGAGCTATACTTAAAAGTAACGAGTAACGAAACCCTTCATAGAAATGTAGTGGAGTTAAAAGAACAATATTTGTCTTTCAAATGTAGTGGAGTAAAAGTCATACATTTCCAAAAAAAAATACTCAAGTAAAGTGCAGATACTCAAAAAATGTACTTAAGTCGAGTATTCAAGTTAATCTTCTTTGTTACAGTCCACCACTTAACTTAGCTACTTTTCTCCAGGCTTTAGCTTTAGTGAAGTGGAGCTGATTTTTGTCATGATTAACTCAGGTTATTACATTTTGCAGGAAGCTTGTCTATCAGTGACTTTTAGTTTAAAGACTCCTGAACAGACTTTGATTGATTTGATGCAGCCCTCATTTCTCGAATGGTGTTTAACATCGTGGTGTGATGCTCAGTGGACACGAGTTTGTAGTAATATCATTACCATGATATAAATGGGTTTATAATATACAGTAAAGTGAATAAAAATGTACAGGACTGTAAATATTTGTTTAATGTCTGTAGACGCTGTAACAAAAGAGCCGATGGCCTCTAATGGTTTTATAATCGTCTTCCAATACATCTCATTGGACTCTAGTTAAAGTATTACACATAGCTTCCTACCGTGAAACCAATTAATCGACTCCATTGTTGTTTACGGACCCGAGCTGTTTCCTGTGGATCCAGAAATGACTTTCGGTCTGTTTTAATTTATGTGAGCACATTTTTAATCCATGTTCTGTTTGTGAACGAGTCCCCGACGTCGTCTGACTCTGTTTACTGTTTTCCTCATCCATGTTTGTCCTATTGATCCCGTCTGGGCTCAAAACTGAGCAGAGGGCCGAACATCAATGTGCTGCATTGGATCTCCATGTTGTGTCCTCAGAGACAGCATCCATCTGCACTGATTTTTCTTTGTTTAACACAAACAAACAAAACAGACTCTATGTTCATTGTTCTGGCTTTAACTCACGGACGGTAAGACTTTCTCTGTGTTTGTACTCATCAAGCTTCAGGTATCTGTTAAAAAGTATTTAATTTAAAGCCTGATTCGTTGAACAAATACAGTTATGAGTAGCTTATTGGCAGCTTTAGCTTCACAATAAGGCTGTCACCAAGAAACATGGCTGAACACATGACATCTTTAATGTATCGAGATACATTTCAGACTGTTGCGATGTGTTTATAATAAAGGGTCATTTAGATGATGATAAATTTGCAGCCCTCTTCAGCAGCATCTTTTATTACTGCTTTCTTCTTTTTTCCCTCCTCAGATCAACATAATCTAAAATGACGACCTCTCACTTTCACCTCCACATTCTGCACATACTGCAAAAAAGTTGAGAAACTGCTGAAGCTTTTCCAAACACTCAAAAACTGAGAGCTCCAGAAAAAGTAACACAGACAGTCCTCTATAAACCCCTTGGTTCCTAACTTGGGGTCTGCCACTCTGGGGCCATCAGAGGGTTTTAGGTGGGGCGTGAGGCTCTGTCAGCTTCACCTCGGATTTCCACATAGTCTGACTGCTGTGTGGCAGCTTTTCTCTGTCTGGCGTGAATACTTTAGGCCTGGAAGCTTGAAACACAAGATCATAAAGACCCCAAAAGAACCACACTTCATGAGGAAATTGTGGCTTTACAAGACAACAGGAAGAGGAACATGTGAACAACAGGTGATATTCCCCACCTTAGGCCTATTCGCTGATTTGGCGTGGACATTATTTTGTTTATTCTGCTGTATTTTGGAATAACATGGAAACTCTGAGTGCCTGTTTTCCTGTTTTGGGTTGATCTTCTTGGCAGGGGTTGACACAGAGCCGAGGTGGCTCCTGCTGAAAGTAGACTCACAGCTTATTTTCACAAATTATTTGATTTTGGTCATGATCTGAATGCAGATGGGAATCCAAGAATTTCTCATATGATTTGCTAACATTGGGAGATGGTTTGTTTCCACATTTTCTCTAATATCTCAGCATGTCCTCCACCAATTTTGATGACATTTTCAGAGAATGTTGATCACGGCACAAGGGAATTAGGATGTGGATCCAGGAATTTACGGGATATCTTCGCATCTTTGTTGACATTGCCTCACAAGGATTTTAGCTTTTGTAGCACGTCTAAATTTGGTTCACATGTCAAAAGTACACTCAGGCATATCCACACAAATATGTAATCTTATAGGTGTTTTAGCCACACAGATACTATCTTAGGAAAATCTTGCTTGCTGATGATACAACTTTACTTTGCTGTGGGGACAATTTGGAAAAACTTTTGAATACAGTGCGAAGTGAACTGGAAAAGCTGAAGAGTTGGTTTGATTCAAATAAACTCACACCGAAAACTCAGTAAAACTAAATATAAAATATTTGGTCACCAACCACCTCAAACTAATAATAAATTCATGATTGATGATGTGGAAATAGAGTGAGTGTCTGAAATAAAATTTCTTGGAGTGTTGGTCGATGAAAAACTAAATTGGAAATCTCATATCAATTATGTCAAATCAAAAATGCAAAAGGCAGTTTAAATTTTGTACAAAATTAAAGATCTTTTAAATCAGCCATCTCTGTTCACCTTGTACTGCTCCTTTATACTTCCATACTCGAGTTACTGTATGCAAGTGTGGGGAAACACATACAAGGCAAACACTGAACCGATTTTTATTCTTCAGAAAAGAGCAGTAAGAATCATCACTATATCAAGTTACAGAGAACCAACAAATCCACTCTTCATCAAACTAAAAACACTTAAATTTCAGGACCTGGTTGAATTCAAGACAATCCAAACCATGTACAAAGTTGAAAATAACCAGTTGCCAAACAGTATTCAAAAGTTTTTTCATCTTTGGGAGAGTACACATAATCTCAGATGTTTACACATGTTCAAAAAACAAACAGTCAGGACTAATATGAGACTACACTGCATATCAACAAAAGGAGTTCATCTGTGGAACAACTGCAATAAAGAAATTAAACATGTCCAACAAATAAGTAGATTCAAAAAAATATTAAAAAATACCAGACTAGGATGCTGTGAAGTACAGACAAAGGTGTGCCTTGAAATAGTGTTTACATCTTATTAGATTGATTTGTACTGTGGGTAACGTTTAGATTTTCTGTTACAGTTTTGTCGTTAGCTGTATCAAGTTGTATTATTAAATTTTTTTAGTTCATTTTTGGAAAAAGGTGGTAGTTATGTACTTCAACCGACATCCTTTTCAGACAAAAAAAAGAGGACCCAGTGTGAAAATTCCATACAAAACTTGATCTGCTGAATCTTTCTGTTTTGTCTTCCAATATATATATAGAAACGTATATTTTTTCTCACTTTTAAGATGTTCAAAAAAAAAAAAAAAAAAAAAAAATGGAGATGCTGTTTTGGCTGCCGAAAAACTCACATTTTTAATACCTGGTCCCAGCGTGGATAAATCTGAAACTGCTGGCCAAGTTTTTCTGTGTGTACAATGAATACAGATAGTGTCAGAAACAATGACATCGTAGCCCGGCCTCTCGCTTAAACCAAATGCACAAACTCCGACAACAACAGAAACAATGTCAGAATACGGTGTTGCAACATTAAAATCTTCTGCTCCTCTACGACCATGGTGACCAACAAGAGGACATGGAGAACAGACGCTAGTGTTTGTTTACATCTTACATGATGTTTGCACATGCTCCATGTCTTCTTCTCTGGTTTTGTGTATGTCTGCATCAGCGTTACAGCGCCACTTACAGGCCTGACATATGCACGACAGTGTTTTCAGTGTTTTTGTGCGGACAGACATGTTTCTTGAAACAATGCTGGCGTTACAGAAAACGTTTGTCATCTCCATGTGGACAGGGCCTTTCTTTCTTTAATGGGCTTTTCTCAAGAACCTGTAGGTCCTGGGGGGCCTCGACTCTTCTCAGGTACAAATATGGAGGGGGGTACGAGGAAAAAGGTTTGGACAACACGCAGCTGTAAACACATACACAATTTAAAGACTCACAAGTTAACAAACTAATATGATATGACATAAAGAAAAGACACATCCTGTCTGAACAGACACTAACATCTCAGAGATACACAAAAGACTTCAGTGTGTGTGTGTTTGTGTGTGTGTGTTATCACAGCCTCCGGCAAATTCTGGCCACAGTGAGCATCCCACTGCTCCCTCCCCTCAGTGTGTGTGTGTGTGTTTACCTGTTATCACAGCCCTCACTGAGGATCTGATCTGACAGTCGGGCCTCCAGCAGCAGCTTCAGTCTCACGAAACACCGAGAACAAGAGGAGCCAATATGTTAAATACAAACACACACGCACGCACATGCACAACGACCACGAGGCCCTTTTGTTAGTCAAGTTCAGGAGAGCTGCCTTCAGCCTCAAGGCCTCCAGGAACAAACACACACTGATGCAGCCACAGATTATTCATGGATTAAATACTCAGATTGACTTGTTTGATACTCTAAAGTTCTGCTGAGATGCTCCAGAAAAACGATTCTTTTCACCAGAGCAGAGAGTAATAAAATATGTTAAAAATGAATCCAATACAGAAAGGAAAAAGACTGCAGTTCATTGACTGTCCACTTGAGGCTGTCTGCACCAGAAGTCAAACCCATGCTCCATACAGGTAGATATTCTATATATTTACACTGAAGCTTCTTTTGTAAACACGTTAAAGATTAAATAAAATACAAAGGAACGATTTTAAATGTCCTTTTGAGTGTTATTGAGAGACCTTGACTCTAACCTTACATCAGTGTTTCTCAGATAGTGGGGCACAATCCACAAGGGGGGCATGGCTACACACCAATGGGGGCACGACATGCCTGGACAGGGGTGTGGCCAAATAGAGGTGAGGACTAATCCAAATTTCTGCACCATGATTGGCTATTTATCATGTTAATGGTGGGATTAATGTAAAAATCAGCTCCTCTAGCATCAGTTTGTTTTCTGTTTTGTTGAATCATATTTTTACAGCTAATTTTAACAGTGGTTCGCAAAACAGGACACTATAACAACAAAAAGGAAATAAATCCATGGAGACCTCAGGATTTTCTTTATCTAAAAAACGTTTCTTACTTTAATGCTTGATAACTTTAACTTGACATTGCAGTTTAGATATTGTCAGTTTCTCTCACTTCTTTGTTGATGTTTAATGTGATCTATACATTTTGTTGGAGCTTTAAACTGTGACAATGAACTTAAATATTTTCTTCAAATATTAAAGTCCGAAAAAGTATGAGTGGACACCTTGTTTTTATATTTTTTTTAAAAAGAATGGGGTGAGAATACAATTTAAAATTTGTGTGGAAATACAAGGGCAAATAAATATGATTAGTTTCTGTGTTTAGACACTAATTATATGGGGAAATTGGTATTTATGTACTTAGGCTACATACTACGTGGGTTGTGGATGGAAGGATAAGAGGCATGAAAATATATTAGTCTCAAACAGGGGCCCAACAGGAAGAACCACTGCCTCACATCGTGGCAGCACCGACTCTGTCCATGGTGCTGAAATCCAATCCTATGAAGCAGGTTGGGGAAAAAGGGATATTCACAAAAGGGGCTCATAGAAATGGAACAAGATCAGTGAAAAAACAACTTCAACAGAACAAATGCGGCTTTCTACCTCTGCCACCCAGACCCCTGTTATGCAGAAGAAGTTGGATGGATTGACAGACGGGTTTTTGCAATATATTGTCTAAATTCTGAAAAAACATGCAGTAGAAGTCAAAACAAACTCACTGACATTAACGTTGACATATAAGAGACTTTGGTCAAACAAGGGAGAGCTCCAAAACAGAAACAATCAAGTGAACCCCCATGTTGAAAGTCCTAACTTTGACGTGTGTACCAACAACGAGTACTTTGATTGGTTAGATGTTGGCTTAATGGGCGCGAACATTTTATAAACTCAACCATAGTCCTAAAAAAATGAAATCCACATTTTTGGCAAAATTATGTTGCTGATGTGTAAGGTTAAATCGACTGGTTATAGGTCAAAAAATAATAATAATTACATTTGAAACAGTCACATCTGATGTGCAAAGGCCTTTTAAGTGACAAATAATACCAGTTTGAATTAGAATTGGCTCTGGGTTAAGACAAACAGACTACAAGCACCCACGTATACCATTATGATATAATCTTTCACCACCATTTTAAATGTATGCAGAGTAATTTCTCTGAACCATGTCACGTATTAAACCTCTTTCCCCTCCTCGCCACCTCCCTTTAAACATGCAGAACATCCGTGTGTCCCCTCAGACCTTCTCTCACCTTCATATATTTAACTGTAATTCATTTCCAGAGCGGTCTCAAACATACTGGTGCAGATAAGTGAAGAAAGGAGGCGCCCTATCTCTGCTGTCTGGGCTGGAACAGAGGCAGACTGTTAACAAAACAAAGCAATTTCCCAGCACAAAGGCAGAGAGAGAGCAATCTATCATCGGCCCCTGAGAGTCGGCCGGGGAGGCAGAGACGCAGGCTGAGAGACGGAGGCTGAAAATGGGCAGAAAGCCGGGGTTTGTTGCTGAGGCTCTGACTTCAGTCTGCTGCAGGAAGGAGGGGAGAAATGAGAGGGCAGATTTAAACATTTCCTGCTTTTATGAAGACCTCTCTGCAGGCGGGGGCGTCCCCTCAGTGTGCTGTTGTAGTGACATTATTGGCAAAAAGAGGGATTCCGAAAGTATCTTCTGTTTGTTGTTGAGGTTTCTGCTCTGAGGGGCTGACTGGGATCATTCTCACCTTCACAACACTTCTTGAAATCAATGTTCACACACCTAGATGAATATTTAAAGGGGCATTAGGTAATATTTTCTCCTGCCCTCTTGTACAAAATGACCACAGTATATCATAGCTGGAGGCCTGATGGGGTTGTGATCGATAACAGTGACTCAGCACTTCCTTGCTGATGCCTGCTGGGATTTCTGCCTTTCAGCATAAATCCTCAGGAATTTAAGCACATTGCAAACACGCTGTGGCTCTACAGCTTAAAAAGAGCAGAAGAGTTGGATCAACAAGTCCTCCAGTCCTAGTCAACAATATAGCTTATTTGTTTCAAACCCTCAGATATGACTTACAATTACTATAAAACTCAGACTATATCAATCAGCAGTTTTCATCAAAAAAGTTCGACCAATGTACCAGTATAATATGCTGGGAAATATACATTATATTGTTATGTGAAGGTATTTTACCTAAAAAACTGTCTGAAGCATATTGCACATGTCGTCATGACCACAAATGCATCTCCTGCTGAACATAATTCACTCTTCATTGTGCTTGCAAGCAGCTGCTTCTCGGTGCTCAGGGATACTGAGCAGGCTGGTGGTGCTTGTTTTCATCTGTGTTGTAAAGCATGGAGAGAGGATGAATAAACTGGAGCTACAGTCAGTTTATGGCAAATCTGATAACAGAGCTGCATTACACATAAAGCACAAGCAGAAGGAGCCTCAGTGTTGTTTCTTTCTTTCTTTTCTTTTTTTAATTCATCCCAAACTTAAAAAACAAAGTCAGAACAAAAAAAATACATATGTACACCAAACAACTGTGCATGACCATCAATAAACAGAACACATATATGTGCATAAACATGTATGAATGAATGAATATTTTTCATTTCAGTTACATAAATGTTAGAAACAAACATAAATACAATTATACTTCTCAGTAATCGAAAAAGTTGCAGGCTGAAGCTCATTGCTTAGTATTGCCTATCCTGTAAATTTCAAGATAAATCAAACGTAAAGAAAAAAAAAACTCCTTGGACATTCCACTTTAAATCATAATGCTCATCATAACACTGGAATAAAACTCTAATTCTTTATCAAGCTTTCACTATTCATAGAAACAATACAAAATATATACATGAGTGGGATTCCCATTTAACAATCTACAGTCAATATTCATAGAAAAAAGCACCTGGATGCACAACATCCATTATATAAACCTCTGATAGAACAAACCAAAACACACTAATAATAAACAGATAAACACTTCAGGAAATATACATTTAAATATGAAACCCATACCATACTGTCTTCTTCCTCTTATCCGAGGTCAGGTCTCAGGGGCAGCAGCCTAAACAGAGAAGCCCAGACTTCCCTCTGCCCGGCCGCTTCATCCAGTTCTTACTGGGGGAACCAGAGGTGGTCCCTCCACCTAATAGTCCCTCCAGTATGTCCTGGGTCTTCCCTGAGGTCTCCTACCGGTGGGACATGTCCTGAACACCTCACCAGGGTGGTGTCCATCCTGATATAAATATAATATAAAATGCATTAAAAAGAAATTCATTCTGTTTTCTTCAGCTGCTCAAGAGTGTTTTTAGAGAGCCAGTCAGCTGAAAGTCACCCATCAACACGGCAACTATTTAAACCACTACACCAGTCTGAGCTGATGGGTGTATTTTCAGCTCTTACCTCTGAATTGAATCCTTCCTCTTGTGTGTCTTGACTGTCCTTCAGTCACACATCGAGCAGGGTTTAATATATTTACAGCTATGTCCAGAAGACACTGGAGGAAGAGTGCATGAGCATAACAGTGAGTTTATCTCAGGTTGTATTTTTTTGTTAGTCGCAGTGGGGACAGGAGCAGAGAGCCTGATTGTAAATTCTGCAGGGTCAGACTACGCTGATGGATATGAGAGGATCAAGCCATCCTTTCAAAATAAAACACCTTATGGTACCCAGATATGAAAAAAATGGTAATTTAAGGGTTTTTTGTTGTTTTTTTCCATGGCTGGATACTGATACATGAGTCAATCACTTTATTTGCCTCCTGACCCTGCATTCAGGCAGCATTTGGTTGTGGATCTGGACTTGGTCTGGACCTGGTCTGGACCTCCAGGCCCCCTCTGCGGTTGATCTGCTCCTCAGGCGTCTCCGTGGCTCAGACTGCAGTGAACACACTCAGTATTCAGCTCAGAGTCCACAGCGGACGGCTGGGGGAAAGAAATACGACTCCACTGTCACACTTGGCTGATGTCCCTGTGCTCCTCCGCCGCCCCCCCACACACCTCCCCCCTCCTCCCCCGCTCGATATCTAACTCATGTCCTGTACCAATGGGCCAGTGGGGAGCGTTTCTGAGCGTGTGCAGTGCAGATGAGACACCGTTTATTGTGTGTTAGCTTCAAAAAGGATGAAGGAGGGGGAAAAAGAGATGAAAAGGAAGCAGGAGACGGAGGAAAACAAAGATGGATACAGGGGGAATTACAGCCAGAGTGGGGGTGTGACAGATGGAGAGAAATTAGTCCCGGTGTCGGGGTATAACCAGTTTTCCTATGAGCCATGCTTCCCCTCGAATACTCACATCCATTGTGCTTTTCTTTGAAGGTGAAGCGGGAAATGAAGCCTTCAGACACTGCAGCTCGATATAACAGACCCTCTAAGAGCATTTATGTTATTGAATCACTGCTGACATATCGAAATGTCTTTTAAAATTAACTCCATAAACTGCAGCCGCCCATAAAGGGCTCATACGTGAATGGCCACCACGCTGAAAATTCAATTTCAGCCGGCGCAGACAAACGGCTCTATCTTCCTCACAGATGCACCTCCTTTAATTTATTTTCTGCTATCGTTTAGTATCTTTTTTACTCTTTGCTCTCCATCATTCTCCGCTGTATTCTACTGCCGCCGTAATGACCCAAATTCTCCCAGAGGGATCAACAAAGTTCACTTTATCTGTATTTGCTGGCGCTCCTGAGTCGAGCTGATAAGTGAAGACAGTCAGGAAGAGAAAAGAGGTTTTATTATGTGAGGAAGATTTAGAAAAAACACATGAACTGCTGCAGATGTTGATGCACATCTCCAATTATTTTTGGCATATGATGCAGCAGTCTCAAATTGTGTGGATTTTAAAATTTATCCTTTCTGTTGCAATACACAAACCTCGGCAGCTGTTCCTATTTACCCTCCTGTCAGTAAAATGGCTGAAAATGAAATAAACTGGAAAAAACTGAAATTAATTGGTCGGTTGGTTGAAAATGCTTTCACATCACCATGAAAACTGCCTGGATGGAGGTCTGGAAGTGACTTCTAAATCGAGAGATGCTGTCAAAATGTTTTGTGCTGTTTGCTAACCTGTGAAAACTGAAAAACTTTTTAAAGCTAACAGGGCAGAGGTAACAGGCATGGATACCTTTGTCTAAAATCTGGAGCAGAGGAGTCGCCTCCAAAATCTGCTTCTTCCCTCTGGACATTATTCTGTCCATTTAACCTTTAGACTAAATTAGATTAGATTAGATTAGATAGTTCTTTATTTATCCCTTTGGAATACTCCCTCAGGGAAATTAAGATTCTGTTAGCACCATTTATAGCAGATAAAAAGATATATGTAAATATAAATAAATCTAAATAAAAATATGTCTACAGGTTGGCTTCTGCTCCTTCCTATTTAGCCAACATAGTCTGCCTGTGCAGCTTTCTGTACGTACTGTGCACTCTGCAAATCAATTAGTTTCCACATCTTGCACCTTCATCCATCTCCAGCACATGTAGCTCCTCTCTGGTTCTTTGAAAATACGTGACAGGTCTATTTTTGGAGAGAGCCACCTCAGTCCATCATCCATTTAGATGGAAAATTAACATCAGACAGGCAATACAACCTGTTGTTTACTTGTTGCTCTTGATCAATCATCTATCAGTCTATCCACCCATCTTTTCCTCTGTTCATCAGTTTCTCCCCATCTCTCCAGTTATCTATCATCCATCCATCATCAGTTCAACCAGCCATTCATCCATCTATCCATCCATCCGACAGACAGCATAAAACTCTTTATTTTTCACTCCAACCATCAAATCAGCAAGAAAATCAAGATATGAGAGGAGAACAGGGAATAAAACTGTTCATGTAAAAAGACACCCTGCATCATATTCAGATTATTATAAACCATCAGAGACCTGCAGAGCCTCCTTCAGTCTCATTTTATTAAACTTCATTCAACAGCCGCATCATTTTATCTTAATTAGAGCACAAAGAAAGGGAGATATGAAGATGAACAGTAACAGAGCCTCATTAAGATAAACCTGTTTGAGCACAGACTGATATCTGTGATGGATGAAGAAAGAGTTGTCTGAAGGAACAAGAGCCTGCAGACATCCACTGATTCAGGGAGAAGATGAGATTGTTCTCTCTCTTCAGCTGTAACGTTCAACAACATGTGATCAGACTTATTTTGTTTACCATCAAAGCTATCAGTAGACACCATCATACAGCCTGTAATTCACAGGCTAAACTTTAAATCAGTTATTCAAAGTTAAGAATAAAATCTCTGCTGAACATATCTCCATCAAATCAGGTTAAAAATCCATTTGTTCATTTGATTGACCATTGAAAAAGTGGGCAGTTTAAGCCTCCCTTCATCCAGATACTTTCCTCTTCCAAACAATTACTAAATTTGGCGCAGAGGAGCAACAAACTCTGATGTCCAACCTCACAGATGCTCCCTGATAGAACTGGCAGAATATCATCTCTGGACATGAACCCTGCAGCAAGAAGTTCGGATGTCGAAGAGCTTCAGTCCAACTGAGCAGATCACATCGTACCAGAGTGGAGAAAACATTTAACAGGATTCAAACAAAGTAAACAACAGACCGTTTATCCTGAACTCTCATTCTTTTCCCTGTAAGAACATTTTAATGATTAACTGCAGATGATTCAAACTGGACAAACTTTTAATCCTCGCTGTTAAAGCATTTCGCTCCCCAAACATTTACAATGACTCATCACAACATGGCACACAGTCCTTCGAGGACCTCAGGGCCCTGATTACAGGAGCTTAGTCCAAATACCACTTAAAGTAGCACAAGATTAAATTTAGACCAAAATAAGTGGGACAAAAAAGAGTGTTAGAGAAAAAGATATAAATACTCCCTTTAAGGTAACCAAGAGGTGAAGTCAGCGTCCTTATTAAGCAGTTCACAGAAACATTTATGACACTGTTTTTAATTGTTTATCGAAACTATTTAAACAGTGAATTTCTGTAACTATTAGTAGATCGATACATGGATACATTGGTTGGTAGATAGATCTATAGATAGATAGATAGATAGACAGGTAGATTGGTTGGTCAGCACAGGCTTTTTAGTGTAAATCATGAGCTGTATCTCATCACACCACTCTCAGGAAGCACATGCATCTTCAGATCTCCAAAGTTGTGCTCTAATGTTTACTGTGGCAACATAGAATTGTCTAGGCATGTCCCTCTGACTGGAGCCAGCCACAGGCTGAACGAAAGACCTCGGGGTCAGGGAGTGTCTCCCATCTGGGGAAGCTGACATCCCCTTATGACATCATGGGCGAAACAGACTGAGCACACGTTTTCATTTTCTAAAAGGTGAAGCAGGTGGAAGAAAGAGAGGAGGGGTTTCTCTAATGTTTGTACAGGTGTGACCTGCCCAAAGATGCATATTTTTTGATTAAATTAAAAAAAAAAAAAAAAAGAGTAGTTTGCACATCAATGACAAAGAAAGAGCGTGATTTTATTTTATTTCAGTGTGTGAAGGTTTCAGTTGAAGTATCTGATGTGAAACCATGACAGGTAAAGGAATGCATCCTTAGGAATGAGTTCATGGGGGGAATCAAGGTGACCCTCTTAACCAAGGATGCAGATGACCTGTTGACCATTGTTTAGCAAATATATGGTACAAGTGACAGTTGGTGTCTTCATTTGTATAGCCAGAGGCCAGTCCTACTGTTGTCTAGATGTAAACAACTCCTGATCCTATATAAGCTGTGGTCAAACTGAAGTCTTGGAGAAGGACATCATTGCCAGTCCCTCCCAGGTATCCTGCAGTGCCTGTATGATACTGGTGTTGCTCTTTGTAATAAACCCTTTTGTTCTGAAGCAAGCCACAAAGTCTCCTTCAATCTTCTGCACATCACAGGCAGTCGAGATACAGCATCTTTGTATTCGTCAAACAGTTTCAGTCTGCTTTTGAGTGTTTTTTTTTCTCCTGTCTTCGTTGAAAAAGGACAGGATGGGGAAGGAGAAAGTGGGGACACGAAAAGAGGTTCGACTTGAACATAGTCACCCACTTCCAGTACCACAGCATCCTGCATGGGTGCATCAGAACATGTGAGCCCCACACCTTGACAACTTTACACCGTTTCTTGGTCCAACCAAAGGAGAATTAGCATCTAGAATGGCCTGCGTGTTTTGCATTAACGACTTGTGTCATTAATAGTGACTACAAACCTCATGCATAAGCAAATCTGATATCCTGAACCATGAAAGAAACCCTGGCACAGCTGCACAGAATCAAAGGTGATATCCAAACATCTCTAATTAATGAAGCCACTGCAGCGCATTATTACACCATGCAGGAACAACTCATCCATTTTCTGGAGTGTTGACTGGGTAAATACCATCAGGACTCCTAAAGTTCACTGGATTAGCAGCTCGTTCAGTTGTGACCCGCGCTGCGCCCAAACCTTATCGCTGAGAGGGATCAAAACTGTCCGCCAGCTTAATTGCTGAGGGGGGGTTGTTATCAGTGGGGGGGGGGACAAACTCTGCTGCAGTTTTATGAGAGTTAATTAAAACCTATTCCAGTTTATTCTCTGCTGCAGGATCTTAATCTCCAAATATGAAGAAAAATCGTTATTATAGTTAATTATCCTTGCATAGGAGTGAATGCAGAGCCAAAGCCCCTCTCAGACATACAGGAGGGTCCAGCTCTAACTAATTGCAGCTGATGCTCCGCCCACTTTTTGATGCATCGCATTCTGCATAATTAATTGGAGGACTTTAGCAGCATTGGAATAGCCAGTGGGCTTCGACGGCGGCCCCGACACACACCATTAAAATGCAAATGGAGCCCTGTGATATGAAAAAACATCTATGTGTGCACGGAGAGAGATGAACACCGACTCACTACACCCTCCGCCGCCCGCCCCCCGCCCCCCCATCAGGGAGCCTCTCTGCAGTGGACGCAGCAGAGCCATCTATCTCTCAGAGTTATATCAATGAAATCAGCAAAGGAGCAATAAGTCTCAGTGTTTCACCGCCGTCTGCTCAATAAGCTGATGTTGCCATGCAACAAACGGAGGGGAGGCAGGGAGGATGCTGGGAAATGTTGCACCAGGGGCCATGAGCAACACTTGCTGATGCAGAAAGCTAATTTGTTTTTAGTTCCTACATTATAGCTCTAATATGTAGATGAGGATCCATTTTATGTTTCACTGTTCTCGCTTAATTATTTAATGTCTTTTAATGAAGCTGCAGATGAGTTTCTCTCCTCTGGCTCCCCAACCAAACTGTACACATCGACAGATTCACTGAATTTAAAGTTAAACGTCTTTAAGAAAAGTTTCTTTCATGTCTTAAATGTCTAGTGTCTGAGTTTTAACTGCAATTGTAAGTACCAGCGTGGGCTTACGTGCTAATCAAGATGAATAACAACTGGAGCTTCATGCCCCCTAAATTAGACATTATCTGCTGCGAAACTCGTTCATTTCAGCTACATTTTATAAATGAATGGCCAGTGTTATCACCATGTCAGCTCAACTTTGTTGTTATGGTCATCCGGGGCTTTACAAGGATGGGTAAGTTTTGGTGACGTCATAGACGAGAACATGAGTAGAGCCGCTGTTGTTGCTAGGCTACACGGCTACACGGCTATTTTTGTGCAACATGGCGGAATATTTATCCGATGTAGAAGTGTCTGACGACAACTTTGAGTATAATGGATGCCCGTATCGTTTTGAGCCAGAATATACCGACGAGGAGCTATTTGAAAGGAGGATGCAGAGGGAAAGAGCCGAACAGCTGGCCAGAGATCAAGCAACCACTGCACGTCCATGAATGAGGGCTAACTGGTGGTGTTGTTGTGGACATTGCACGGCAAACACAACAGAGGAGGAGTGCCTTTGCTGCTCAGAGTGGGACTTGAGACCAGAGGAAACAGGTATTGATGCCCCCCAAAATACGATTTCTGGCCCCGTCTGCTACTACGGCATGAGAGAAAAAGCACCGTTGGATGGATCTAAATTGCTCCAAAACGGCTCCGAGCTCCGCCAAATTTGTCTGGGTGAGTCTACGAGCGTATTTAATCCTAAAAATAAGGTCCAGGTGTCAAAAAACCAAACTTATCTTTTAAGTGGTTATTGAGCCAAGGCCAGCCATAAGGTGGGGTAAAGGGGGAAGATTTCTGGGGCCCAGAGTCTCAAAGGGGACCGAAAGGACAGGACAGTCAGTATGGTCCATCCCAAATTTAAAAAATGGCTGATATATGTATTTTTTTTTAATGTTTTTTTTTTTCATGTAAATACTAACTCTTCCTTTTTAAAACCATTAAGTACATATGTGCTGCATCTTTCATGATGTTGCCCCCTCTTGGTAAACTGCTACAAACCTTTAATTTTGTAATATTAACATTATCAGTGGACTTTTGCATTGGTATTATCAGATTGCATTGGGGGTCCATTTGAGAGGCCTCTCAGGGGCCCAGCTACTTCTGTGGGCGGCCCTGCATTGAGAAAACATACTTTGTTAGAGTCTTTGTCACATTGATCATGTTCCTAATCTCTGATATTATATTAATTGTTCTAAATGAAAGCTAATACACACAATCCATTACAAAAATGAATGGCCTTAAATAAAAAATGTTTCAAAGATTATCCATCATCGATGTTACTTACCTTTTCATTGCAAGTACTTAGAAACCCCCAGAGAGCAGTGGAGATCATCCAGAGAGGAAACCCTTTTTTTTCCGCTTCAGAGCAGTTTTTTTTTTTGTTTTGTTTTGTTTTCTTTCCAAAAACTTTATTTCAAAGCTCTGCATACCAATGGTATCTGACCGAGCTTTACCTCCACCTCACATTCTGGCAACCAATACACTGAGCGACTAGGGTGGCGATCAAAGATCGTCTATGGAGAAGCGAGTCACTCTGTCACCCTCCCTTGGTCCTCCCACGTAATTTCAGCAAAGTACTTATATTTTTAAGATGAATTTTGTCAGGATTTGTTCAAATTGCAAAAAAAACACAGTTATCCACATTTTTGCTTATAACTTGCATTTTTTTTAAGAATTTGATTACATTTTCTGGGAATGTTGCTCATGACACAATAACACATTCAGTTCATTTTAGTGGGGATTTGAAACTGAAAGGATTTTTCCTAGAGGTTTTTAACATTGCAAGACTGGGCAGTTTTAATATTTTGCTGATAAGTTGGACAAATTCTTTTTTTTTTTTTACACTTTTGCTCATAACTAAGAAAGTTCTCAGGATATTTTCTGGTAATGTTGGCTGTGGTAAAAGAATGAAGTAATTTCATTTTGGTGGTGATCTGAATCCTTATCTGTGTCCAGGAACTAGACCTAACATTGCAAGACAGAGCAGTTTCCACTTTTTCAGTAATAACTTGACTAACAGTGTCAGAAATGCCTTGGCGGAGGTTCAAGCATTCAGAGCACTTCTATTTCCACAATGTTTTTCACCAGGTTGTCCTTCAATCTTTTTTTTATGTTGTTAAAGAAAACAAGATGCTCATGCTGCCTTTACATAAACAGAAACATGATGATCTTCTCCACTGAGACAAATGAAGCTCATGCCGTCGTGACTGTAGATCCTCTGAGATGTTAGGGGGGAGGCAGCACAGCACAGTAGGGCTGTGATTCATCAGCCAGATTAGGTTTGACTTTAAAAAAGTCGTTTCCAGAGAGTACATTAGCCTGACTAACAAAAGCGTGGGTCATGTTGCGTGTAGTGCAGCTGTTGGTTGAGTCACGATGGGTGAAAGTGGGGAAAGGGCAGAGCTAATCACGCCTACTTTGATATGACAGTTTGGACCTGGGGGATCCCTCAGTACATGAAGAGGGGAGTGTTCTCAAACACCACGCCATAAGAGCAGCAGAGTGCAAATATGACACTGATTAATGACACCAGAATCAATTAGCCGCACCACATTGACGTTTGTCCTGTTTGGTTACCGGCGCTGGAATGATCAGACGGTCCAGAAATGACTTTGAAATGCAAACGAGGATTCTCAGGAAACAGAGAAAGTCTGATGGAGCTGCTGAATGAGTGTCAAAACACATCTCTGCCAGCCGTGTGAGCCGCGGCGTCATCTGCTGTTACGCACCGTGGAGCTACAGTTAGGTCTTTATTAATGGGCCTCTCTCCATGAGAGTGTAAGGAGCAGATGGCGAAGGCTCCTACAAGGCGAGCATCTTGGACCAATGTGTGAGGAAGAGAAGACGGAGGAGGAGGAGAAGTAAAGCTGGTCTGCCTGGCTGCTTCGAGGGATTCCAAACGTGATGTCAGTGCTAATCCCATCAGGGAAACACAGCTAAATCCGCCACCGCCGGGCCACAGTCACGCAGATAGGCCGTGGCAGCAGCGGTGGATGGGATCGGCCTATAAATAGGCGCGGAGCTGCAGCCCTCTGGTGCTGACAATAGGGGACTGGGTGGCAGACGACTCCTCTCCAAAGGGGTGTGTTTGCAGAGGATTCCCCCTGTGACTCAATGCCAAAACTCTGCGTCCCCAATGTCATGCTCACACCGGGGCAGGACGGCCGCAGGGCAGCAGCAAGCGGGCTCGCACTCTCTCTCTCACGCTGCACCGGTTGGCTGTGAGTTTGCAGGCTGCAGACCGGCGAGTCGGGAGATAAGATTGTATTTGTTGTAACACCTCATACATCACAATGGTTGGGCTGGTGGTGCTCAGTCTGCCGGCTCGCTGCAGGCTGTTGAGCTGGAAACATTTCAGGTTTCTATCTCCACAGTCAAAGTCACTGAACTCAGAGGCATCGCAGAGCAGATCAGCATCTATCCTGCAGTTTTCCTCAAGGTTTTATGCTCTGTGTACTAAATATACAGCAGGAAAAGAGGATTTGCATTCATTTTGGATGATGTCAGAGCTGGCTCTACCCAATGGTGCGCCGTGGGCAAGATTGTTTATCACCTCCCCTCCATCAGCAATTTTCATGTGGTTACAAAAGAAATTTGAATAGCATTGTTTTTACCATTGTCTATAATTCATAAGATAACATGTCAACCGATTTACATGCTTAACAGATTACAAATACATACAAAAAATCTGAAATACAATATAAATACCCTTACCACAAAATAAAATTCCTGTAAATAAGTTGATGAATCATAATAACAGAAATAAATTATAAATACAACAATCAACATCAAGCAATATAAAAAAACTCACAGTTTGCTCACATTGGCTACATTTACACTCTGCAATAGCTATACACAAAAACTAAATAAAATAACTATTAAGACATATTTAGTGTAATCATTTGTAGTAATATTAATTGGGCATTGCTTAACATTTGAGTCTACTTGAGCTTTTCCTTTTTAAGAGTTATTAGTAAAAACTATTTTTAATATAATTTGGCACCCCCTAGAGGCCACAGCGCCCTTAGTACTTGCTTATATTGGCTAATGGGCCAGCCGGCTCGGTTTATGTTTTCTTGCATTGAAGGGTGCAGACAATGGATAGTCAGTAAGTACTCAGAGTTTGAAAACATTTATTAAATTGATATTAATAATGATCCAATCAGATTGATTGAAAGTCAAAATATTGATTTAAATCACTGTTTATTTGACACAGCTTTATTAGAAATTCCCACTTCACACCTGGGTGACACTTGTGACATTCATGTTTGATAATTTGAATAAATCAGATAATATGTCGATAATTTTTATAAATTTACAACTACATGTATTAATTTTCTTTTTTATATTTTGCCTTTTTTTCTTTTCTTTTAATATTCAAACATAAACTTTTTGTCTTTACTTTCTTTCAACATTTAATGTCACAATATTACTCATTTTATTAGTTCAACTAATTGTTTCCTTTCTACTTTGTAACAAAATGTTTTCGCAAAAATGTCCTATATTTATGCCAGTAAAGCTAATTCAATTGTATTTTAATAAGAATACAGCTAACGATGCTAAAAAAGCCTCGCGGGGTTTTGTGCACGTGTAGCATGGGGATGCAGAAGCCTCGTTGGAGGCTTCTGCGTCCCCGTGTTTGCTGTCACTGTCAGAATCCTCTTGTCTCTCAGCTCTGAGCCTCCATGTCAGAGACACAGAGTGAAACAGCTGATTAGGAAGTCAAACTCGGAGCTAACTAGCTGCTGCACAAAGCCACGGCTGCAGCTGAGCGAAGGCGGCTGATGAATCCTCTCGCATTGAGTTGTGTGATCCAGCGCTCGGATTATGCAGATCCACCAACGTGCATGACAGAGCTGAGAGAAAGAGTGTGTGCGTCTGCGGGGCTCTGACAACTCTCACACCCATGTGTTCACGGTCATACATGACTAAGATGCAGAATGGATTATGTCCACACGCGTGATGGACGAAGTGTTGGTGGAGGAACTCGCACAGGAAGGTGTTCATGACAGAGAGGGATTATGGGAAATCTCCCGTGACAAAGTCGCACTCTGCTGTCGGATTCATAACGACTCCACGGGAAAGTCTAATACAGAAATGGATCTGTGACACACGGCGCCATGATAGGAGTCTCGTGTCTTAATGAACACTCGCTGAGCTTTTGGCCCGACGTCAGGAGGAGATTGTAGAAGAAGTCACTTCTGATCCCAGGGAGCACAGAGGAGACGCAGCATCCAGCTGGTTAAGAGCTTTAGCTCCAATAATAAACGTGGTTCAACAGATTAGCCTGTAAATTCACTAAGGAACAGTAAGTTTTTAGAAGCACAAACTCAAAGTGAGGCCATGAGCTCAATTATATAAAATACAGCAGGTCAGGTTCAGCTTCATTAAATCAGAAGATAAATTCAAAAAATCGTAGCATCTCAGTGTTTGTGTCTCTGCAGCAAATTCTGTTAAATTAAAAATGTATTAAACTAACTGGTAACAAACTTAAAACCTGCATGTACGTGGTGTTATTATGATTTTTTTGTGACGCTTTCTTCAACAAAACTTTGGAAAACCGTTTGAACATAAAATTGTTATCAGTGATATCAACCATAGTTCACCTCGACTAGCACTCAAATTTGGAGTACATGTACTCAGTTCTGGTCAACTAGTGGGCAAGTAGACTTTACTAGGAAAGCAAAAAGTGTCACTAGTAGTACTAGTAGACTGTTTTTAGTCTACTAGTAGTAATTGTAAAGCCAAAAGATTCACTAGTCATTTGAGTAAACCTAATGCAAATGAAGTAGGAGGGATTATAACCAAATCCAGCCCCCTAATTGGTTGAAATATTTTCGAAAGTCAATGGGAAGCCTGACTTTGCTTTACCCACCCCCTTATTAACATTTAAGGTTTACTAGTAGTACTAGTAGACCCACAACAGTCTACTAGTAGTACCAGTGGCACTTTTTGCTACACTAATAAAGTCTACTCGCGCACTAGTTGACCTAAATTCAGTACATGTACTCCAAATTTGAGTACTAGTAGAGCTGAACTATGGATGATATCACTGATATCAAATTTATACCCAAATGACTTTCCATACAAAATAAAAGAAAGTCTGACATTAATTTAGGTGTAAATATTTTACATTTAAGCTAAACATCTGCCAGCCACTAGACGCACTATAGTTCAACTGCTTACAAATCGCTAATCACTAAATCACATGACAGCAGCTTAAAGCATTTATGCATGAAGACATGGTCAACACTTTCTACCGAAGCATCTTGACAAGGTCAGAATGTAAACTGATGTAAATAAACTCAGTGCACGAAGAAGAGGAGCTTTAATACTTTAATGCAAAGTTTATACAAGGTAGCATGGGAGCTTATTACACTGTAACACCTGTTGAAAAGTAGGATGCAGCTTTAAAAAGGATAAATTCACCTGCTTGATTGAGCTGGGTTAAATTCTGATACCTAAACCATATTTTAACTCAGTCCTTGTTGAGTGAGTGATGTTCACCTGGTAGCTGTTATGCTACTGCTGCTGCTAATACTACTACAGCTGTGTGATGAGTTAACTCGTCACCCGGCTCCTGGGTTGACTGTGTCCTCACTGCAAATGAACCACATCTGGGTTGATTGGAAGCCAGCCGAGACCACCTCTTTAAGGCGAGCTTTGTGCAGTTGTTTGTGCTGAAACAGGGATCAAAAAGCCCACCTGTGTCAGAACACCTCTCCCAGATGATCTGAAGGTGTGATCATGCTTGCTGGGTATATAAAACATTTAAGTCCTCCATGTTTTGGTCCTTGAAGAGTTTCACACTCTGCTGTTATTGTTCCTCCGACTCGTGTGGAGAAGCTCTTGATGATCTGTGATGAATTTTTCAGCAGCAGCATGAAGGTGAAGATCACACGTGGAGAATATCAGATGTAGAGAGAAACATAAATAAATGAAACTGCTCTGCTTTAATCTGTCCATTCTGCAGCAGTAAGGCCCTCTGGTCAGAGCTGATGCACCGTTTAAATAATCCAGTAACGAAAAGTGACGCTGGTTACCAGCTGACCTCTGCAGTCCTGACCCCCGGTTCACCCCACACCCCCCCAGCTACTGTTTGACATGTGGATCCGTGCACGACTGGCGACGGCGTGGAGATGATGTTCCAGCTGCAGCAGCTCTGTCTAGAAGTCTCTGTACAGAAGACTTCATTGTCTTATCACATCATGTTTGAGCCAACACGATGTTCAACTTTTAAATAAATCAGCTCAAACTTCTCTTTAAAAACACCTCCGACGATCTCTCCCATACGCTGCCCTGCTCACTAATTGAGTAATTGTTATTTTCTCTCATTATTCTGTGGCTCAGCTGCTAATTTGTTTGCTGATTCCTGAATTTTTCAGATTAAGCTCTAATGAGCTCTGGGTCTTTCACAGAGGGTCCCCGCAGGCTTTAGAAACTTTTAGAAAGGCCAAGAACAACAAATAAGATTTTAATTCATTCACACTTTAATCCTTCAACTTCGTTTTGTTTTTTAATTTGCTCTGCTGCAGGAAGCATTCAGGTTTTTCAGTATTTTAAAATCAAATTCTATGAACTATGCTGACTTTAAGGGTCAGAGGTAATATACATGTATATAAATATATTTACTCTACATTTTTTTGTGTATTCTGTGCAGTACATTTCTCTCTCTCTCTCTACATTTATTCTTTTTTCCTATCTTGTATTTTTATAGAGAGCTTTTCAATTGCACTGTCCTGTAGGATTTTATTTTATGTATACTTTGTGCTTATACTTTCTTACAACTATTTTATACTTTACTTCTGTTTTTTTTTTACTTTGCTATCTGTTTGCACTGTAAAAGGAGAGGCTCTCCAAACTTGTACATTTTGTGTAATGACAATAAAAGGCATTTAATTCTAAAAAAGCAGACATTGAGAATCTATCCAAAATCTTAGTTTACTATTCATAAATATAGTAAATCAGTCCCTGCGAACACTGGACAATTTATCTGTTATTACAAAATTAAACAATTTTCAGCCAGTGTTTCTGTTTCCATGTGAAGATAATATACTTCTGAGACACAAATAGCTTTATTTTTTATTGCATGAGCCCTCCCAGAATGCACTATACTCTTATTTTCTCTTTACATTTACATTTAGAGACAAATTTTCTCTTTTTCGAAGAGAATTGAGCCCAAAAAAGTGTCTTCTGATTTATTGCAGAACAAAAAAATGCAGACTCCTGGAAGCAATCAGAAAAAAGCATCAAACCTTTTCAGCTCGACCTCGACAGAGGAAGAAAAAACATTTTGAATGCCAACTTGAACAGATCAATTCAAGGGCTTTGCCAAAAACAAAAAAAAACATATTTTGCATCGCGCAGTAAAAACAATATTTGATCAATCCTAAGTCAAAACTTTGTTGGAGCATGCCAGAACATCTGCAACCACGGTATGGTTAAAGTTAGTGATCCTACATCATGAAAATTAAACTTTTTAAACCATTTCTAGACAAAAATATATATCCATGGCCTTTTTATACACCCTTTAATGTGAGACAAATCCCTCCTCTCCTTCTGCTGTATCCTGCACTTTTCAGAAATCTGTGCTCTAGCCGAGTGGTTGGGTCTGCTTTCCGAAGCCCCCTTGTACTGAAGATCTTGCAGCCAGTCTTGTTTTAAATCTCTGAGGTGTGTTTTCCTTTACAAAATACAAGTTTAGGCACTGACCTCTCCACTGAAATAAGAGCAGATACTAATAATCAACTTTTTAAGTTGTTCTCAAAAGTGAAGCTCCTGCAGAAGAAATGTGTGAAATCACAAAGCATGCCCGCTGTTCTGTTGGTGGCTCCACAAAGGTAGCTCATAAATAAGAAAGTTAAACGCAAAATCCCTTCTAGCAAACTTCTACAATTACAGATTAATCATCAATCTGTATTTTTAGCTAATATCATGGGCCACCTCCTCTGGCCTTTTGGTGATGGAACAAGACTCAGAGCTGAAAGTTGATCTCGGGAAACAACTTAAGTTCCCAGAGGACATCAACAAAACAGCACTGAGGCCAGGTCTAGTGTGGATCTCAGCGGCTGGTTGTTCCCTTGGAGCTCAATGTCCCTCACTGAGGAGTGCAGGAGTAATGGATGGAGAACCAGGTGTGACCCAATCAAGATGGGATGCAGCTTGAGAGATCTTCCTAAAGTAGCTCACAAGCATCTCCCATATCTGAGTGAATCACCTGCTACCTTGAAAAAATATAAGCTATTGAAAAGGAGAATAATATCTGACCTTTTAATCTCCTTCTGCCCTCATTTTACTGCCGGTTTGACCATCAGCAGATCGTCTTCATGCCTGATTGTTTTGGTTGCTGCCATTTCACTGGCTAATTCGATATCTGTGTTGCTAAGCAGCCTGATAAAATGATTGCTGGTGTTTGAGTTGATCGGAAAACATAATTGTGTTGGCTGTGTCATGTAAGCAAAGCAGTGCGGAAGCAAAGCAGCTTGCTAGTGGAAAAGTAAGTGGCCATTAAGAAGATAGATATGGATTGCAATCACTCTATGCTGTTTCTGCAGCTTGTCTCCGCATAAAAAAAATTTTCAGTTGCGTGGAGAAGATGGCTCTATGTGCAGCTCTAAACTCCATGATGGCTATTTCTGTACGGATGCAGATCTGATCTGTCACTGTGGCTAATGTTCATGTTAATACCTTAAACAACCCAATGTCAAAAAAACAGTACTATTTTCATGTGTCTTTTTTGCTCTACAGGTGTGAACTGAAGCATTAAATCCTGTAACAGAAGATGATGAAGATTTTTATGTTGTATTTTGGATTATTACCTCCGCCAAGGAGGTTATGTTTTTGACAGTACGTTTTATTGTTTGTTTGTTTGTTTGCAGGATAACACACTACTAGGCAGATTTTGCTGAAATTTTCAGAAGATGTGGTAATGGCCCAACTTAACAATGATTAGAGTTTGATGGTGATCCAGATAACTGCCATGAGTAAACGATGGTTTTTGCTCAATAACTGTCTAACTAATAATGACATCAACATGATTCTGAGTGCAAGGTGTGAGTTTTCAGGGTCATGAATCATGTTATGATGGTAACTTTATCATGGAACTATTGCTTATAGATGTAACAGCAATATGTGAGCTACCTTGGTGGAGGTTTGTGCTCTTCGAGAGCTTTCTAGTTATTAAACTGCAGTTGGATTTTTTACACATTCTCTTAGTGGCAGCTCTGATGAGTCTCTAAATGCTCCTCAGTTGGTATTTTCCTTAAGTTTCATAAAAACGTCAGGCTGATACTGAGGAGATAATGTGGCTCAAGACTGATGTAATTAAAATTCTCTCCTCTGACATCTGCCCTGTCTTTTCACATTATGGACTGTTTTCCTCCTCGTGCATGTGCTGCCTGATTTAAAAGTCCCACATCCATTTTGGAGCTTCTTGGTGTTCCTCCTCCTCCTCCTCCTCTTCCTCTGTGAAACCCCGTCCCTGCTTCTACAGCTCGCCACCGTTAAACAGATGGCTCTCCCATAGACCGCCATCCCTCGTAAAATGAGCCTCGGCGGATACAACGCAGTTTCATCAGGGTCTGAATATCTTGTCATGCGAGTTGAACATGGAGCTGAATAACAATATGGAGAACAATGTCAGGCAATGACAGCGGCTTCTCTGGGGATGAGGCGTGTGACCTGCGAGGATGGCAGAGCAAGACTGTGTGAGTGTGTGTGTGTTTTTGTGTGTGTGTCGTCAAGATGTGTGTTTGACTGAAAGAGAAAAGGCCATGCAAGACAGGAAAGGACAGATATAGAGAGAGGAGGGCTGTGTTATGCACAGATTTTGATATTTTGTTATAGCAGTACTGCTACGCATCTTAATGAAAGAGGCAACTTGAATCAAAGGTACAATACGCAGAATTTTGCAATAACATGTCTGTATAAGACCAAAATATGGCTAATCTTGTTGGTTAAGTAGACCTGTCACAAACTCAGGCCACTTTGTTTTGCCATCAGGACCTCAAGTGCTTTGTGACGTATTCAACAAGATGTTAGGAACATTCCTCAGAGATTTTGGTCCATACCTCCATTATAGCATCACACATTTGCTGCAGATTTGTTGGCTGAACATCCATAATGAGAGTTTCCTGTTCCACCACATCATAAAGGTGCTCTAGTGCAGTGAATATTAAATATTTTAAGCCCGAGGCAATCCTAAAGTCAAGCCAAAATGTGAAAGCACACCACGTTTATAAGAATGCAAAATAATCCCTTGAAAATGTAATGTCTTAGTACGGTGTATAAATGTAGATAATCAGACAGAATGTTGTATTACTCTAAAAATATTTAGCCAAAAAGATGCAAAAATGTACTTGAAACTTGGTGGCCACAGGCCACATTTTATAGAATTGAGATCTTAAGAATAGTATTAACTTTCAATCAATCAATTTCTATTTGTAAGGTGCCAAATCATAACTTTTTTTTCTCAAGACATTTTACAAAACAGAAGGTCAATGCAAAGAGATGTAGAAAAATAGAGGAGTAGGGCAGAGCCAAAGGAACTAAAATGAATACATTTGCAAAGTTACAGTCATGAAATAATTACAGACACAGATGCACACATATCAACCAAACAATTCAGAGTCACAGAGCAGAAAATCTTCAGTCAAGCATCTACATCCTGCTTCATCTTCCTCCAATATCTTTAACCTGTGCTTAAAATAGAATTAGTCTTAGCCACAGTAACAATTTCTGTGCAATATTTGCAGGAACTACGTGTTTTAAGAGATTCATCATTTTGAAGTTAATATTCGTAACTTTAATAATAATGAAATAGAGCTAAAAAGGCAAATATTTGTGATTGTGGTTGTTACAGCTTTCTAGGTCTACAGTAGCAACATGTCCCCACCAACCAAAGCAGCTAACTAGAAAAAAAAAACAGCAAGACAATTTCAAGAGCAAAAAAAGGGGTTAATAGAACCAAACAACTTCTTGTTCTGTTAACTGAAAAAGAAATTGCTCACTTGTATGTCTTACAGAGACTGTTCTAAGTTACAGAATTTGCCGCCGTACAGAAATGTAATGCACCAAAAATGAGTTATTCTGAGTGATCACTTATAGTTTAGTAAAATCCATGGATCCGTGCTTTCTTGATCTAAACATCAAATCTGACCCTACCATCTGGTTTTGTTTTAGCACCCTTGAAAGCTTCAAACAAGCACTGCGTTAATGCTAAAGCAGAGTAAATCTGTGCTGTAGTGCAGAAAAACAAAGCTGTTTAGTTCAATCGATGAGGACACAGGACCTCAGCAGGATGCAGATGTTTATTTTAATATATTAAAGATCCTCCAGTTTGAGCCAATAAGATCAATGCTTTAGGAAGAGATCCAATAAATCCTGCAGCCCTCCCAGCACACCGTGACACTGATAGTAGAGGCGGGGTATGTGAGGGGGTTGTAGGCGAAGCTGCATTCAGTGTGGTGACAGTGAAGTGACACAGAGTGGAGTGGAGTAAATTCCCCTCAGCTAACATAATCTGCTGTTGACAGAAATGCCCCCACGTTGCAGCACAGTGAGCTCATTTAGCTACAACTGATCTAAATATGAAAGTAAGACTCAGTTTAGCATAAAAGACTTCATTGCAGGCAAAGGGAAAGTCAGTCTAAGCTGCTTTGTAGATGTTCTGGCTCCTCACATCACAAACAGTCACTTTAAACAGTAGGATCTAAATGAACATGCATCGCGTTTTTCTGTTTGTAGGTCTGTATCCATGTTTAGAAGGTCTCGATCAGGGAACCCAGCATTTCAGAGTGATAAAGCGTGATAAGGTTTAACTAGAAACATGCTTAACAGGACCTGTTGTCTGAGGTTGATTTCACATGCTAAGTTCCTCGTACTCGGTTCAGTTCTGGGGTGAAGTTTGGACACTCAAAATCGTTTTTTTTTTTTTGTCTGTACAGATGGTTACATTTCAAGAAATGTGTCCGTCCACACGAAAACACTGAAAACCCTGTAGTTCATATGCCAGGCCTGTAAGTGAGAAATGTAACCCAACTCTGGCGTCTGCTGTTCGCCATCTCCTTTTGTTGCTCACAGTGGTCGTAGAGGAGAAGAAAATTTTGCTGTTAAAACCAAAACAGTGACGCCGTATTCAGATATTGTTTCTGTTGTTGTCAGGGTTCACACATGCAATTGACTATGACTTTGTCGTTCTGAAGCTATCTGTATTAGCTGTCCGCATGGCAATGCTTGGCCAGCATTTTCAGATTTAGCCATTTTGGGAGCCATTTTTCAAAAACATGCATTTTTGGGCCCCTGAAAGTGTTTCTTTGGCCTGTAGACTGCTCCGGCTCCTGGTTGTTCTCTGTTCTGAAGGAAATGCCTTGGCGGGCATCTGTGGTTTTGTTTGTGTCCATGAACGGTGCAAAGAATGTCATTCATTGTAAACTGACTCGGTTTTGATATAAAAGTGAAATGGTGAATCTAAATCCATGGTAAGACAAGGTTAATTAATTGAAGGGTTCACAATGATTGTACATGACCAACTTGGGAATCTATTTTCAGCAGGGCAGTAAGACTTTGTGAACAGCGAAGTGTGATATTTATGATGATCACGCAAAACAGACACAAAGTCATAAAAATGACCAGAAGTTTGTCAATATATTTATTTATTTAATTTAGTATTAAAAAGTGTGAATGCAAAACTTAGCTTAATTTAAGTTATGAAGCAACACGAGATACAGAAATTAATAACTAATGTAATTACAACACTGCACTGAAAACTTTAAATGATCTGATTTTTAATTTTGTACCAAAAATTATTTCTTCTAGATTTTAGCTTTTGTTTTGGTTCACATTTCTTCTTCTTTTTTTTAGCATTGTGTCACCTGGTTCTGATTAATCGACATATTCACAACCCAACACCACAAACACACTAGTTGTTATGGTTCAATAATTGTGTAAATTTGATGAATTCTATAAGTTAATCTATTTTCACCCTGCTAAAAACTAATGGTCTCCCTCTTGGTCACACTTTGTTGAGTCAGGTTGTGACAAAATGGGGGCTTGTCCTCATCCAGATCCAGGCAAGATTTATACCTCTTGGGCACATTCTTGTGCAGTCATGGTTTCCATTTGCTGCCTCAACATTTCAGCATCTGATGGACATTGTGGTAAACAGATCTGAAGGTCGTGCTGTTTGTTCCTGACATGTGGTCTATTGTTGCACTTTGACCTGGAACTACACAGCCAGGCAGTGAGGAAAAATGTTGATTAATTTGATACCATTTGGCAGGATTTTTACCTCCGCCAAGGAGGTCATGTTTTTGCCGGCGTATGTTTGTTCGTTTGTTTTTGTTTGTTTGCAAGATTACGCAAAACTACTTGACTTAATTTGCTGAAATTTTCGGATGTTCGTAATGGCCCAACTTAATAATGATTAGAGTTTGGTGGTGATACAGATAACCACCATTAGCAAACAATGGTTTTTGCTCAATAACTGTCTGACTAATAATGATATCAACATGATTCTGAGTGCTAGGTGTGGGTTTTCAGGGTCATAAATCATATTATGATGGTAACTTTATCATGGAGCTATTGCTTATAGATGTAACAGCAATATGTGAGCTACCTTGGCAGAGGTTTGTGCTCTTCGAGAGCTTTCTAGTTAGCGATGAAATGGATAAGGCTGTGTTTATGCTGCGTCAGAGGGCACTCAGGAGAGTGATGTAAAACCATATTGAGCACAGACTTGGTGATATTAATGCTGATGCCACTTCCTGTCACTAGTGATGTGTCTTGCACAAAAGATGCAGCTCTCAGAGCCAATGCTTTGTAATGAATCAGAGGAGGTGGCTCCCAGTTATTTCCTTTCATTGGGAGACTGTGTATTGTGGCATCTGTTCCTTGCGAAGAAAGCGGATTAGCCCATTCAAGCTGAGGCATCTGATTATTCTGACTGTTAACCTGCACTGAGGACATTAATATTGTTTGTTTGAGTTTTGTTCTGGATCTTTTCTTTGGGTTTGTTTGCAGTTTGTTGTTAATTTGTGCAGTATAAAAGTTTGGTTAAAATATTAAACAAAAGTCAGAATGGTTTTGTATCAGAACAAATGCACAAAGTTAGGCAATTATAAGGCTTCTCATAAAAACACTGAACGCAAAAAGGTTTTCCACACAAACCATTAATTTTTGCCAAGTTATGGTAAAATATAGAGCCACAAAAGATCCTCAATCAAGAGCTGGTGGGCTCTCTAAAAAGAGCCGACCTCCCATCACTACATCCTGCATGTTTTGTTCATGCTTTGTCTCACTGTTATGATAGTTGGCCTCTGATTTACATTAAAAACAATGAAACTGCCCTCTTATGCTGACACGATGACTGAAATCTGATGATAAACCCTCCTGAAGTTTCATCTCTGTCCCTTTTCACTGCATCTCAATCAGAAGTCAGACAGCAGAGCGCAGCAACAAGCCGTCAAACTTCACGCTGATATACATTGACAAGAAATCAACAAGCACAACTCGGTAAAATATGAAGGATGACTTGGAGCGGTCCTCTTCAGAGCAGACAAACAGAAGACAGACTGTCCCTCATGGTCCGGCTCTAATGCGTCTTGAAGGCTGTGAGTAAGTTGATGTCTGAGATCTTCGCACAGGCACAAAGCTTCTGGAGAAAATCCCGCCAGCAAAACAAACCCGCCGGCCTCAGAGGAATCAAAGATGCTGTGCTGCGACGACCCTCGAGGACGAGAAGTCAGAATGATTTCCCCGCGCTGGCATCGACCCTCTCGCTCATGAAAAGTTGTCAACTTTGGTATCATAATGTCACAAAAACATGGATGAGGCGTGCCGTGGAAAGGACATCTGATGGTTTACAGAGAGGAGGAGAGAGCAGAGGAACGTTGGAGATTTGATTTATGGAGGTTGATGGAGCTTATCAGTGGCGGGCAAACAGCGAGGAGACGTCACGTTGACAAAGTGAAATTCAAACTGTGAGTCGCTCGGCTGGATTGACGGCTAATTCCCTGGAGCCTCCTCGAAGTTCTGAAAGTTTAGGATCGTGTGTAAAATCTAGAGTGAGCTCAGCCGTCATTTTAACACTTAAGTTTTATTTCTGAACCCTGATGGACCTCCTCAGTTTTAGAACGTTGATGCACTGTGCTGCAGAGGTGGTGCAATCATGACAGCAGGAAGCCTGTTGTCTTAAGCATCTGGTGCATGGTTGTTTGGGGCATGTTGGTCTATATTTTGCTGTTTTTAGGAGGCATACTCTCAGCACAAAGCCGGGTGCAGAGTACAAAAAAATGTGGACTTTTTGCCTTGATTATACATAGGTATATTTTGGGCAGAAGAGTGAAGCCCTGAGAAACAAGAGCTCACGAGAGAACAATAACTTCACAAGGTAATTATGAGTTTATGACATTAAAATTCTCTAAACTTTGAGTGCTTGTTTTCGTGTTTTGGGTCGATCTGCTTGGCGGGGATTGACTCAGTTGAAGCGGTTCTTGCCAACAATAGAATTACCACCTATTTTCAGCAAATGAACATGGACTTGCACTTCTTGCAGGCACCAGAAACAAATCAGAGTTCATTTTAACAGCACTATTCAATTTAGTTTTAGTCTTTTACCTAAAATATCTTTTAGTCTTGATCATAATTTAGTCATCTAAATTGTTTTAGTTTTAGTCTACTTTTAGCTGATGAAATTTCACAACATTTTAGTCGACAAAAACTACTGTAACTTTAGTCGACTAAAATATGAAGTGTAAAGGGTAAGGCATTTTTATGTTTCCTTGAATTCCTTAAGTCATGTTTTACACTTGGATAAAATAAAGCATCTAATAACCCTTTATTGCATGATAGTAAAGTTTGGATGTAAGTGAACAGAACAAATTGAACTTTTGTGTGAAATGCAGTCACCTTTATTTAGGCTACCTGGCAGAGCATCTCAGTTACAATACCAGAACTGACAACAAACAGTGAACCTGCTCTACATGAATATATCAATTCATAAAGAGAGGAGCTCTGATTGGATCGCTCCACAACTTATCCCACCACCACCAAGCTAAGGCAGCTGTGATTGGATGTCCCTCTTAACTCATCCAACCTTTCCACACAACCAAAGTAGCTGTGATTGGATATATTCCGAACTTGTCCCTACTTTCTACATCACCAAATTAGGTCTGATTGGATTAAGTTTCTGTCAAACATTTTAGTCTGGTTGTTATTTGTTGATGAAAATGTCAGTGAATTTAGTTTTTTTTGTCCATGTGCACTTATTTTTTTTTAGTTACTGTGAAGTTTTCGTCAGGGGAAAAAAGGTTGTTGACGAAAACTATGACGAAAATAATTAGTCAACAAAATGAACACGGACAAATCGAGGTGCACCTCTCAAAACTTCACCTATTATCTGAATATATGAGGAGTTTTAAGAACATTTGAACATCTTTATACCATTTTTTACTATTTTGTCTTATTTTTTTCATTGTACAGCACTTTGGCCTCAGGATGATTTCTCAGCTATCTTGTTCTTTAAAACAGGGCACTGACACAGATTTGGTATGATTTGGTCTGACATAAGTAGTTGTTTGAACCGTCGTCCTCAGATTTAGGACCGAAAAGCTGGATGTAAATTCAAAAAGAAACATAAAAAGACTTAAAACCTGTGATGATGCTGCGTCATGTTAACAGTGATATAAACCATAATGCTGCAGGTGAAGCTTTTTAACGTTAAATGGAGCTGAGCGATCAATATTGCAGATTGTTGTCAGGAGACAAACAGGAACTTAAAGTCAATGCATTTCATTTATTCAGCTTAAATAATCAATAAAAATGTGTCCCAAGGATTCAGTTTACTGAACGTTACTGGGAATTAGTTAAATCACTGCTCCGCTGCAGGAAAATGATCAGGACTTGACGTTGAAACAGAAAAACAAAATTTTCTTTGTATTTGTTCATTACTCTAACAGAGAATATCCAGAAAATTCCCCTTGCGTGCTCTTTTCTGAACAATTTCATCTGGTAATTCAAACACATTATCAGCCTAAACGCTGTTCTGGCTCTTAATTGAACTCTGAATCCTTGAATTAATGGATTTGTGATGGTACATCATGTTTCCTTCTCTGCAGACCCCGATAACAAATCCACCACTTTTCCTCTGGCTCTACGTGTCCTGCACACGGATGACCGTTTACTCCCCTCCCCCTCCTGATAAGATGTACCCCGTCTTCCCCCTGGGACCCCTCCTCACTCCCGCCCTCTGCTCCTGTTGCAGTAATACATCGGATTGATCAGGGCAGATCCATACAATTAGCCCCGAGTCAAAGCTTTTTGAGTTAGTGTCCTTCACGTGCAGAAGTGCTGACTCAACGTCGAGCACCGTCAGGCCTCATCACCGCCGCACTGCTAAACCGGGCCGGACGGTGCTTAGAGAGAAGGAATTTATTCTGTTTCTACTGTCGGATTAGTTTCTAATTCATTCAAGCAGTTTGAGGCGGGGAAACCTGAAACACAGCAAAAAAGAAGTAGGAATGTGTTCAGTGTTACGGCTCAAAGTTTGAGACGTGCTCAGAGGTTATTATCACATCATATTAACACATTTTCTCTTGAGTAATTAAGAAGTTTGTGCTCTCGTCTCATTTAAAGATGTTTGTATGAAAAGCAGAATTTCAGGCTTTGCCTACATGTAGGTCTGTCATTACGAAAATGCAGCATCTCCTGTGTTTCTGTCGTCATGTGAGTGACATATAAGGTCACTGAAAACACATATTTTGGAAAACTTCGTCCCAGGTGAAGATCTTTAAAAACTCAGTTCAGATTGTCGGGGGCATGGTGGCGCTGCAAAAAGGTTGCTGGTTCGATCCCCGAGTTGGTCAGGGCCTTTCTATGTGTTCTCCCTGTGCATACATAGAATTTCCGGGCACACTGGCTTCCTTCACAGACCAAAAACATGCTTGATTGGTTGACTGGTGACTCCAGATTGCCCTTAGGTATGAGTGTGAGCCTGAATCTGTCTCTCTATGTGGCCCTGTCATTGGCTGGTGACTGATTGATGGTGTTCCCCACCTCTCACCCAGTGTCAGCTGAGATAGACTCCAGGTCCTGTGACCCTGAGAGGGAGAAGAGCTCTAGATGATGTGTGGATGGATGTGAACAGGGAAAATGCAGGGTTTTTTTGTTTACAGTAGACAATGATAAACTGTTGTTGTTTTATTTGTTGCTGTTGAAACGCCAACACAGACTTTCTGTCACTCCTTGCCAATGATGCAGCTTAATAAACACCCTGAATACACAAATGCTGCAGACATTTTGGACGGCCATATTGACTGGTGACCCATGGCAGCTTGCATCTGAGGATGCCGGGGTTACAACAGATGTTGGAACCAACAAGAGTACCCAAGAAAGTGTTAATAACAGGATTTAATCAAGATTATCAGATGTGTTATTTATTCAGTACTCCTGCTTACACCAGTTAACAAAGCCACAAGTCAAGCTGTAACACCAGTCAGACTTGTGGTGAAATAGGCCTGAAAATAGTTCAGCTTTAGCAGAGAAACTAATAATAGAGAAAAAAGTTGCATATCATGGACTTCATTACAATGTTATGAACAGTGATTCACAGTGTGTTTATGCATTTCTTGTGTGGATGGGGACATTTTAAAAAATCACCTTTATGCACGAAATTAGGTTCTTCCCCTGCCAAACCCTTTCTGTGAGCTGCATCTTAGACAGTGAAACATATCCAGTGCTTGAGATGCTAAACAGGTGGCAACCTGTAAGCGGAGGCCCATGTGGAAGTGCTAAAAGCTGTCAAAGCAGTACCCCGAGTGTCCACTTGAGGCTGGCTGCAGACAAACTACAACACTACAACTACAACTTTTTACAAGGTCTGCTGTTGACTTTCCTCTTATTATCTTTTTTCTATTTATTATCCTGTTCTTATACTGTGTATTTGTGAGTGCTGATTCACTGTTTTTTATATTTACTGACTACCTCAGCAGGGAGCTACCGCCTAAAATTTCGTTATGTTCCCACATAATGACAATCAAACATTCTTGATTCTTGACTCAATGATTGTGTGAAAAATATTTTTTTACAGCCTGAATAAAAATCGTTCAAGTTTTAAACGTCTTAAACGATAACACACTGATGAGCTTTGACTGTGAGGAAGGGAATTTTTTATACCCAGCTTGTTTTTCTTTTGTTGAGGATTTCGGAAATGCTGTGTTGCTATTGGTTTGCCAGCTTTAAGTCTTGCATCAACATGGCCTTTCTGTCTGAAAGTAGATGGAGTTAAAGTTCAGTTTAGATAACGGGCTGTAAGGCAGCGTCCATTAGAGGACATCAAAAACCATCCAAAGACTCCAGTGATAATCTAATGGCTGACGTCCCATGGCTTTCTCGCAGCCAGACTAAAATTGGGCACTCATCGAAATTAAGCCTCTTTTGTTTGAACAATATTCAAAATAAAGACCTGCAGACAAGGTTATGGATTGATGTCAAAATAAATTTACCATGCTTTTTGCCTTCTACAGAGAGACTTTTGTCTCATTCTGAAACCTGGCTTGCCAAAGACCTTGAAGACAGCTCCTCTCCTCCACTTACTCGTCGTTTTGTGTGGACTAGCTGAAAGTAGTCAATATGAGAGCAGCTTTGTGCAAAGCAGAGGTGCAGATTACTCTCTTCAGTACATATTATGTTCCTAAACAGGAGCAGATTGCACCAGAATTTGCTCCAGAGTTTTATTTGTGCTTCAGTGTGCTTTGAGAAAAGGCTGTGAGAGGCAGCAGATATCAAGAGTAAATGATTTTGGAGCTTAAACCTGCCGAATCTCAACAAGCTCCTCCTTCTGTTTGAATCAGACCTGCAATTAAACAAGTCTTTTCACAACCAAAAGTCTCCTGCTGGGTTTTAATTCTTTCAGAAAACTGCAGTGAATGAAGACGCCACAACATCTGAACAGAAAATCTGACCCGCCTGTCTGAAGTTATATGTTTCTGCTGTTCCGATCCTTCTCCTCTTCCCTCATCTGTCGCTGCTTTTAAACAATTTGCAGAGCTTTTAGTGTTCTGCTGAGCGATTAAAGCGCCTGTTTGCTCTAAATTTGAGGGAGAGATGCAGCTTAAGTGAGTGATATGTCTTAAACAAAGGCTCGGACAAAAAGTGCATTTGGCCCGTAACAATAATGGGACATCAGCGTAAAAAGCTTTTTAATACATTATGTAGAGCAGATATGAAGATAAATCATTTTAACCTCTATCATAACACTGAGAGGGAGGACGGGGTAAACAGAAAAAGATGTGAGATATTAAATATGAGGGAAAACTGTGTGTGGACACTCCCTGCTGTTATTATGAGGGATGTGTTCAGTATAAAATCATTTATGATTTTGCCTTCAATCGTCTCAGGAATGATCCGTGGAGCTAAAGCGTGAAACTCCATCATGAATTCATTTAATAGACCGTCTTCAAGTCTTTAACCACTGTGTTTTATGATGGGATCTGAGGTCTTTAGTGCTGCACTTTTATTTTTCTCAACCCAAATAAAAAAGGTTTAACGCTCACATCAAAACTTTGACAGTTGTTAAAGACGTGCTGACGATGCAGTTTGTGGTTTTACTGTTGATTAAATTGAGACTCTGACGAGGCTGTTAGCATGTCGCTGAAATCACACAATGAAAATTTAATTCAGCTTTCTCTAATGTTCACCAATTATTCTTCTGTGGTCAGGATTTAAAGATGAGAAATAAAAATCATGTCAGATGATGGCTAAAAAGTGGAACTACTAATTTGCTGCCATTTAGTTTCTTTTTTGTATATTTTTAAGAAATAGGAGACAAACGTATTTAGAGATGTGCCAACATCAGAATACTTAATATCACTGACACCCTGTCTGCATGGTCAGAATACGTTTCTATTGACAGTGTCATTAAACATTTATGTTTTAAGTATTAAAGTTATGCAGTTAATATTGTAAATACACAAGAAAGCCTGTCAACATATTAAAGACAAAAAGTACTAAACACAGCAAAAACTCAGACCTAGGGGAGAGTATCTGTCCAATTCAAGTCAAGACAATTTCACTAGACCGAATACAAGCCCCAACTGTTGTTGCTTGTAATAAGTAAAATAATCTGCCAATAAGGTGAGACAAATTTTACTTGAAGGATGTATAAAATGAAATTTTCTATCCAGAGCTGATATTAAACCTGAATTTAAGACCCTCACTGAGTCAAACTTTCCTTGATTCATTTGCAGATATTTTCTCTTCATTACAAGCAATACAATGCTTTATTTTTCTTTTTTGTAGAGCATTATTGGAAAAGTTAGGTTTAAAAATAAAAAGAAATATATATATATATATGGATATATATAATTTATGTACACTGCCTAGCCAAAAAAAGTCACCACCTGGATTTAACTAAGCCAATAGGTACGAGCCTCCTGTTGGATAATTACTGCACGTGTTATTATCTTTCAGCTGGCAACAACTTATTTAACCCCAGCTGATGCAGCTGTAGCTTCTCATTTCTTAAACAACCATGTGGAAAGACACATCCTGTGGTCGTGGAAAAGGTGTTAGTCTGTTTAAAGAAGGGTCAAATCATTGGCATGCATCAAGCAGAGAAAACATCTAAGGAGACTGCAGAAACTACTAAACTTGGGTTAAGAACTGTCCAACACATTATTAAAAACTGGAAGGATAGTGGGGAAGCATCGTCTTCAAGAAAGAAATGTGGTTGAAAAAAATCCTGCAGGACCGTGATCGGTGATCACTTAAACGTTTGACCAAATCAGATAGAAGAAAAACAACAGTAGAACTCAGGGGTATGTTTAATAGTGAAAGTAAGAGCATTTCCACACACACACAATGTGAAGGAACTCAAGGGACTGGGACTGAACAGCTGTGTAGCCTTAAGAAAACCACTAAACAGTAAGGCTTACTGGAAAAAAAAGGCTTCAGTTTGCTAGGGAGCATAAAAATTGGACTCTGGAGGACTGGAAGAAGGTCATGTGGTCTGATGAGTCCAGATTTACCCTGTTCCAGAGTGATGGGAGCATCAGGGTCAGAAGAGAGGCAGGTGAAGTGATGCACCCATCATGCCTAGTGCCTACTGTCCAAGCCTGTGGGGGCAGTGCTATGATCTGTGACAAATCTTGTGACATTGCAGAAGCTTATTGAAACCATGCCACAACAAATTTGTGCTGTAATCAAAGCTAAAGGCAGTTCAATGAAATATTAGAGTGTGTGACACTGTTTTTTGGTGGCGACTTTTTTTTGGCCGGGCAGTGTGTAAAACAAAACACAATTATCCATCCATTATCTACACCGCACATGCACCACCGTGTCACTGTGGTTGGATTTGATACTATTTATTGGATTAATATTCATAAAAACACTCAGACATGTGGAGAGATCAGGGGCTGGATGATGGTTGAATTCTTTAAAATGCTTTTTCTTTGTTATATTTTGCTGAAGCATTTCCACAACATCAATAAATTGTCCTGTTGTTTAAGACTTTTAATAATGTTCTTCATAGCTCAGGAGAAAATACATATCTTTATCAGGACTGTGATGAAACATTAATGAACATTTTATGAACATATTTTCAGGAAACTCAATTATTAAATTCTTTACTGATAAAAAAGGCCAGTGGGAATCTGAGCTCTGAGTTAATCCAGTCAATTAAATGCAGACAGAATCGAGGTGGTTAATGACATTGATGCAAAGATAATACAAATCCTATAATGGTACAAAACAGAATTATTTTTAAATCATCAAACTCTGATGAAATGTGTTTAATCCTCAGTGGTCCTGCTGTGATCTGAGGTGAAAACGGAGTCAGAGAGAAGAATTCAAAGGCAGAGACGATCGTCCAACACGTCCATGTACATCACAGCTGAGGCACTTCATTAATCAGTGAGAAGCATTAATGTATAAACGTGTGAAGGCTGATAAAAGCTCTCCTCTCTGCTCTTTTCTGTACAAACTCAGGATAAGTGCAGCGTGGCCGTGTCACCATCAGGCTGAGTAAATCAGAGAGTGGCCATTTTTCAGCCCTGTGGACATTTGGCAGGATGGAGCTCAGGTCACTCTGCAGTTTACTCTCATCTGAACGTCTGAACTATCTTTAAAAAAGTATTATATATAAGAAGAAAAATACTTGGAGGTTTCATGTTTAGGGCTTGTTTTATCGACGTGGTTGCTTATTTCAGTAGAAAAATCTGGCAACACTGACAAAGAGCTTCATGCTGTCGATATAGATCATGGTTACCTTTCATTCAAAGATTTGGCTAAAAATTAGTTTTGGCTTACTTCTAAATGATCAAACTTAAATTCTGCACCACAGTGAGAGAAACAGAGGCCTCACTCTTTCCTCTGCTCACAACATGGCTGCTAAATGTGCTGCTCTAACAGAAGTGAACATTTTAGTGAAGAGAACAAGAAGTTGTTTCGGGGTTTGTCACACACGGGGTGCATGTTAAACCCACGTCCTCTAAAACACTTGGCTTCGTCTGGTCTCGAGGATCCTCCCATGTACCCACACCCGTTTCCATTACCCCCCCCCCTTCTCCTGGATGGAAATATCAGGGGAACTCAATCAGTGTGCTGATAGTGAAATGCCACTGAGCAGGGCTGCAGGGAATGCACCTGAGAGGCTCCGTGATTTATTGCAAGGCGAAGCCGAAGCCAAGTCGCCAACTCTAATTAGAAAATCCTGTGCAGGCAGCTGAGTGCAGCAGCGGGCTCTAAATCTCCGAGCCGTCAGCCTCCGAGTGCTGCAGCATCCCGGCTCAGAGAGGATGGAGGAGAGTCTGTCCTCGCTGCAGCAAGACCAGTATCACTGCTGCACTCAGAGGCTGTACCTATTCAAGAAAATATATGCACCTACATGTTATACAGTGAAACTACCCTGTATCGAGTGCGTTTGTGATGTTTATGTGTCACAGGTTGTCTCTGAAATGTGAATTTCTGCTGACATTTGTTTTGGAGCAAATTTAGATACTCTGTCCCTCAGTTGAATAGCACCACTCGCTATAATCTGGAGGCTGATGACGTACTATAGCAAAAAAGCTCCAAAGACAGAGCAGTTTTCTGAATTTTTTTGTTATGACTCAGTAAATAAAGACAATTCTGCTTAGAGAAGAATCATACTGATATACTTGTATGTAGTTGTATGTATTCAGTTTATCTGATGGACATGTTCAGTTACTTGGTGAACATATATAGTATTTTGTTTTGACTTTTTTTGTTTGTTTCTTTAAGTTTGAGATTAATAAATGAATCAAATCAATACTCAGTGAGGAGCAGCAATGTCGCTACAAATAACGTTACTAGAAGCAAAATTCAGTTTCTAAGTTACTTTGCGGTATCATTGTTGTTTCCTGAGTCAAATAGCTTTTCTGTAGGTCAGTTATTTCTTGATCATGTAGTGCAGTTTCATCTTAAGGAGCTACATTTGCCATTAGAAAAATACTTGAAGCAGAGCAGCATCAGAGGAGTGCTCTGTCACGGTCCAAAATCACACTGTAAGGTTGAGATAAAGACACCACGGACGATGACTTTAGCAGACAGACTGCATTTCTTCATGGCAGTGAAGAAGATGATGCATTTAGGTAAGATGATGTTACTTTTTGTTTTTGTTTTGTTACTTTTACTACAAAACACAACTTTGGATGTTGAAAAATCACTCAGCATGTTGGGAATGACCAGACCAAACTGATATATGTCTGTTAGTTAATCATAATTATTTTTAATTCATGCCAAGAAAGAACAAAAAAAATCAATTAAAATGGTTTCATTTAAGAGCAGATGTCATGTGGTGCTGCACTGATTAAAACATTTGAAAAAACAAAAGTAAGAAATGCATGAGACATACTCCATGAAAGAAATTGGGTTAGGGTTAGACTAGAATGGTTTGTTAATAATGCTAAAAAACAAAATAAAATCACATTTTTCATGGCAAAGTGTTACATCATTTCTTGACCATTTATTACCATGGTTATTTGCTCAAACCAAACATACTATTGCTACTGTATACCTGAATAGATAAGGATTTATAAAGTTCTTACCTCTGAATTAAATCCCTCCACATCAGGAAGTTGAGCGCTCTCATGTGCCTCGAACTGTCCTCACATCATGCAGTGAAATATTTTTACATCCAGAGCACAGGAGGAAGAGTGCACGAGCATAAGGTTTAACCATGAGTTCAGCTCAAGTACTTTTTCGATCCTCACAGCAGCAACAGAGTCAGAGGGCAGATACGTGAGGATCCGGTCATCCTTTCAAAATAAAACACCTTGAATCTCCATTATTCCATAAATGGAGGTGAAGTTAGTCTTACATTTTTCTCTGGTACCAAATGATCTACATCCTGGTTCCAGTCTGCACCCCAGTGGTTTGGGCCCTGTAGCTTTGGTTGCTGGACAGGCATGTGGGTTTCATTTTTTCTTTCTGTCCATCTGCTCTAAACTACAAGCATATGTGCTCTAAATGACTGCATGTTGTGTTGCAGGATGTTTGTGTGTTTGTTGTCTGTGGGAGTCTTTGTGTTTTATCTTGGACCTGCGCCGAGGGCAGAAAAACTTGGATGAAGTGAGAGAAGAAGCCACAGAGAGGTGAAACACATGGTGAGCTTCATTGTTAAAACCACGTCTCCCACACAAACAAACAAACAAACTCTCTCACTGAAGTGAAGCCCAGACGCTCCTCGTCTCTCTGGATGGCAGCAGAAATGCTGACAACTTGGCACGTCTGTGAAATTATATTTAGAGATGTCTTTACACTCAGACGCTCACAAACAGAAACACGGATTCTCTCTGACAGCCGCTGTTCTCTTAAAGAAGCAGCAGTATCAATGGAGGCTCGGCTCGGCGGCTGAATGCTGGTTTGATGTCTGCTGGAATGAAGAGAAAACACTTAGCGTCCGTCCTGCTGCAGATTTATACGGAGTAAATATACATGAGAACACGCACACGGTTATTGTCAAATTATGGCTCCAGGAATGTGAGTAAGAGACGGTTTAATGTCCCATCAGAGCTGTTCAAATCTACACCCCAAAATCAGGCAAATGCTTCTTCAATATGAATCCAGACAACAAATCACCTCCACCAAAAAGGTCATGGGATGTCTGTTTGTTTGTTTGTGAGCAAAATAACTCCAAAAGTTTTAAATGGATTTTGGTGAAATTTTCAGGGAATGTGAGACATGACATAAGAGAGAAGTGATTACATTTTAACTAAGGCGACCATACATCCCCTCTTGCCCGGACATGTCCTCCTTTTTGGTCGTAAAATTATGTCCGAGGGATTTTATAAAATTCCCTAGAAAGTCTGGGTTTTGCTCAGCTTGTTCTAAAGATGAAGCTGTCACCGGTGACAGAAAAAGACATGCATGATTCAAACTACCGTGAGCCCTTAAGTATCCAAATAATTCCAGCGGAGGGTAAAAGCTGGATTGCCTGAGGGGAGGTACGGGAAGTGAGCTGACTGAGCCGGAGAGAGGATTCAGAGACAAACATGTGAGTCATTCATTGGTGATTTATCCGTATTTTCTGTGTAAATAATGTAAAAATATTGTAAATGATGACATTAGTATCATTTTTGAGCGTTTTCTTGCGGTTCTTTTTCATATTTTTGCCGAGTTTTGCCATATTTTTGCATCGTTTTGCAGTAGTTCATCTTTTTTGTCTTCGTCTTTTTCATCAAAGTTCATGTTTTATGGATTTCATACATAGTTGAATAGTATAATAATTTTTTATTATAATATAATATAATATATGTGACTCCAAGGCTCTGTCCACATGGAGACAAAAACATTGTTTAAGAAAATGTGGTATATATGCCAGGCCTGTAGGTGGCGCTGTAACTCTTGTTGCACATGGTGGTCGTAGAGGAGCAGAAGATTTTGCTGTTAAAGTCAAAACAAGTTTAGGAGCTTCTGCAGCATGAATGTGATGCCATATTCAGCCATCGTTTATGTTGTCAGGGTTCACGCATGTGGTGTTAGTGAGATGTGGGGCTATGACATCATCGTTTCTAAAAATAACCATATTTGCTGCACACATAGAAACGCTTGGTCGGCGTTTTCAGATTTATTCACTGTGGGACCCATTTAAAAATGTGAATTTTCGGGTTCCTGAAAAGCCGTATCCTTGTGGACAAAATGCCTCTACAATTACAAACTTGTGCGGAAGTGGAAAAATAATGAACTATGCCTTTAAAGTCAACGTGAGCCGGTAAAACTGTAAAACAGGGTTGATGTGATTAATGGAGGGGTGTTCTTGTAATTATCTGTGCAGACTTGGCGAGGTCGTCAGCATCATGTTTCATACTTTTACAGCTCACAAACACGGCAACAACGATGATCACAATTGTACCAAAACACTGAACAAGAGGGCCACTTTGATTTTGGCTGTAAAGAACAGATATCACATCAAGAGAGCCACTAAATGATGACTGTCCTCCATATTACTTTTACTTGATTGTGTTTCCATGAGGTCTTATTTGTGAAACTGTTAATCCAAACAGCAGGTGGTGTTAAAAATAATTAAACTTTCCTCACGTTTATGTTTTACCTGTTGTATTTTTCTCCAGCTGTCATTTTGAAGCCATGAGCTCAATGATCATGCTCTCTCGAATGGATGTTTTTTTGCTGAACAAAAATAAGGAGAAATCAGCCACATCTACCTCCTGCTGCTCCATACATACCTGCCATATTGAACCATACTGGAGTCATCAGGATAGAGTCTGATGTCATGGCTTTGACCTTTGACCTTCATACCCCTGCCAGCTTGTAACATTGCTAATCTAGAAAGTTCAGCTTGTTTCTCTGTTGCTCTGCTCATGATTCAGAGTCCGTATTAAACACCTGAGACAGACGGAGCCTTTTACAAAATGTAAATGCTCGCCCCGGATCAGCGTGTTAACTCGTCTCCTCTCATCAGCATTCACGGAGCAGCCGGCTCACCCGACGCACCGCCGATGATATCTTTATCGTCTGTCACAGTGTGACCTCCACACAGGTAATTCACGGCCGTTTATGCTCTTTTCCCAGCTGTCTGGGTTAATTAATATTAGCTGCATGCCACACACAGGAATAAAAGCCTCCTTTCAATTATTTTTCCTGCGTCTGACCTGCATTAATACGGCTCGTCTTTTCTGGAATATTAACTGCAGAGCCCTTTGAGAGAGGCTGCAGTATGAATCAATGTGAGAGGTTCTTGTTCTTTTACCTCCATCTTTGTTCCTCAAACGCTGCTATAGTGTGTTAGCATACATGCCAGTGTTTGATCTATGTTTGTCCTTGTTCTGGGTCTTTGAGGCTTTTACCTGAGATGGATCTAAAGCTAAAATAAAACATGATTTATTCTTTACTTTCTCTTTGGAGTGACACCATTAATCCATCAGTCTTTACTTGTCCAAGGCTCACTGACTATTTGAGGCTCCCTGATTGACTCCCTAACCCACCCCCCACTGTTATCAGAGCCCCTTTAATTGCAGCTAATGTGACATTCTGGTGACATAAACCATCCATAATGTTACATAGACGAGAACTTGACTTCATATTTTAAGAGTATATCATATTACTGACATTGCTATTCTGTGTTCCATACGGTGTTCCTCAAGGATCCACATTAAAACCTTTGTCATGTGAATGATTTTATATTCCCACTGCCCTCTGCAGATGAAACCAGCCTTTGAGCCTCAGAACAAAGATCTGAAATCAATATTAATCGAACAAATATGTTGACTTTAAATTGAAAAAAAGGTCAAGTTTAATATAATTCAGCTGTAACAGGAAATAACTGTGACAAATTGAAATTATTCAAGGGTCATGTCCATGTTTTTGTCATTGCCTTTACGTTAACTGTGATAGCATTGTTTTGTCATGTCTTTTTATGTGCAGGAATCATTAATTTGCAGCCCATTCTAACATGAGCAAATCAATCATGTCAAATGTGTTTGACAAGATTATTCCTCTTACTTGTAAAGTCTAGTTAATATCAAATTAAACAGGTCAACCTAGCATGGCATTATATGGCAAAGTGAAAAATCAGTGGCACTTTTTTGTTCTGCAATATCTTTTTTACAAACCTGGCCCGGTTGTGGTCCAGACCTTAAATGAAAATGATCCAGCTTTGGCAAACATCTGGACCAAATGACTTCAAAATAATCTCACCCGTTTTGCAGCTGGCCCAAGTCTGTTTTACAAATCCAGCCTGCTTGCCAGCTTGCCAAGCCCCAATCTAGAAACTTTGTGCTCAACCCAAAGCAGCTCAGCCCAATCAGAGTCCTTTAGAGAAGGAAGAGGTGGAGCTTTGAGCAAGGCAGCAGAAGGTGACTGCACTTCAAGAGATTAGCATAGATGCTAACAGCCAGAGGACACTGGCCTTGTGCAGAACTTGACCAGAACTTACAGACACTCCAGGCTGGATTTGGCCCAAACAATTTCACTATCTGAGCAGTCTGTTAAAGACAGCAAAGGAAGTGGGTTGGGTGATGACAATAATAAGTCTCCACCCACTGACACATCTGTGGCACAAGTCTGGGCACGGGAATCAGCTCAATTAGCTGTCTATCAGCAATGGGCATTGATGAGATGTTATTATCATTGCCTTCAAGCCTGGAGATCCAACTCCCTCTGCCCTCCCCCTCTTCAACAATAGCAAGGAAAACTCTGATGCACTCCCTGGAGTGTTGATCCATGTGGGCTTTCTTCAGGGCAAAAAGAGTAGAAAGTCATTCACTCACACCTAGAGGGAATTTAAACATGGCCAATAGGTTGTTGTCGCAGGAGACAAGACCATGGGGTACCTTTCCACTTAGGATACAGTAGAAGCTCCTACACCTATACCATACTGAGTCAAACTGATGAGGAGAGCTCGGTGTAAGCGCCTCTTTAGAGGCAAATGTCTATGTTGTCTTTTCTATCACTTTTACTGTTACTGGAGCCACTTAGATTTTCCCCACTTTCCTTGACTGAGGCTGCTTTCACAACTACCACATTTCGTCCAGACCAACAAACTCTGGTTCACTGAAAAAATCATGCCGTCAGACTTCAGCATTAGGCAGCCTTTTATGCATCAGATCATGAGTCTATAGTATTTAATGAATCTTATTTCAAAAGTTTTTCTTGTGCTTTCAGCCACAGTGTGAGGCTCTATGAAGCCTTTTCTCCCCTGGAGCAATATGGAGCCATGCTGAGTCTTTACTCTTTCACTATCAGACAATTTATTTAAAAACAGTAAAAAATATCTCCTTCTCTGTCTATTTTCCTTTTTTTTGCAGTGAACCACAACTTAAACTAGGAATTATCTACTAATGCAGATCAGAGAGCATAATACATCTCTTTCTTTTATTTCTAAACTTTGTGGATATGCTGCAAGAGAAGACCTAACGTCAGCCAACACTTCAAGCATGAGAGAATCTTAATATTCAAACAATTGTTACACATTTTAACATATTTTATAACCTGACACCTGATGGATTACTTTAAAGCTTTGCATGATTGAAGCTGCTTTTCAAGGGTAGAGATTCAGTTTTTCTCCACACCAGACTCTCTGTCTTTATTATTTCACTGAGGGTTCATTTATAAAAGAATCAAATCAGTGAATAAATAGTGGAGCATCTTCAATTGTTTTAAATTGGCTGGAGCTCAGCAGCAGGAGATTCGTCTAACAGTAACAATAAAGAACGATGCTTAAGGGAGGCTCAATAAATTTTAGACGTATTATTTACCGGTTGTGTTGGCTCCCGGAGTAGATTTCTCTTAAATTTGGCATTAGTCTGATAAATTCAGAGCACAGACACGATTGAACGCTTCCTGAAGCTGTGAGTCTGCAGTGAGGTCTCTGTTTAAGAGGAAATCAAATTAAAAGTAAACTTTGACGTCTCCGTCTTTGTTCATTGGGCTCCTGCTGCGCCGCCTCCATCTGCTGTTTGTACATAACATCATTAGGAACTTTAGTTAAACACTGCCTTCATTAATCATTAATTATTCATACACCAAAGTATTCCTGGTTGCAATTATGCAAAGTTCATTTGAATAATTCAAGACCAAAAAACACAGATATATGAATGTTAAGCGGTTCTCTGGGAGGAGGCCTCGTGGCTTTTTAACATTTACGCTCTGACTGCTGAGCGGGTTTGTTCTCATTATTGAGTCGGATCAGATCTGAATAAATTTAGGAGACTTATTCCTCTAAAGACCGCTCCAGTGTCCTGACTGATGTTTTCTTTACCGTCAACAGTGAGGTGCTGAATGATACGTCAACCTAAAGGTCAATCTGTTCGTCCACCATCAGTTTGAATCTTCTTTAAACTGACCGGCAAACTAAGAAGAGTAAAGTTGTGCACTAAAGGTCAAAGTTAGCTTTCTGCTCATTAAATGACACTGAGACAGTTTTGAATTATCAAATAAAGTCAACAGCAGCTCCTGAATGATTTACAAATGACCAAATTTAATATTTGCCGTAAAACATAATGTTCCATCTGGGAAAGAGCCCATAGAAAGTGTTTGGGAATGGACAGAATGCTTCAAAAGCTTATCTGGCAGATGATTTGATGATTGCCCTGTCAATCACATTAATTACAGGCCATTCAGATAAAGCAGAAGTTGGGCTCCACTGCTGCAGGGTAAAGAACAAAATTTCACCAAAACATGTTGGAAGTGGAGCATAAATATCCTTTCTATGCAGAACTTTGTAGTGTTGTTATTCCTTTTGCGTCCAGATCTGATAAAACTTCTTCTGAGCGGTCACTTCCTGCCGTCATCCCCGTTGTAGCTCCCACCTTGATGCTGATTGGGCCATCCCACTTTGGGCCAAGCACAGTTGTAGATTAGAGCTTGGTTAGATGGATCTGGATTACAGACATTGAATCAGGCTGATCCAGCTGCAATGCAAGTTTAAGTCTGAGGTAATCATTGCCTCTTGCCCAAGGATAGTTGAGAATGGCTCCAGCCATTTAATCTACATCATGGATGATATTACCCCAGGTAAATTCAACAACTTCTGCCACAGCATTTTGGCCTGTATTGATTCTGTAAAATCCATCCTGATACCCATATTTTTAGGATTGTGCTGTGATATGTTCCTGTATCCATTAATTTAGCACAGGCCTTTTGCAGCCATCGTTTGGATAATAGACAAATAAATAAACTGTCTCAGCTGCAGCCACATTACCACAGGTAAATAAGTCAGGATCATGCCATATTTAATTTTTTAAGTCTGAATTTGAGAAATAATGTTCAGTGTCCTAACATGCGCAGCGTATGTCTATGGAAAGCAGATTGGGCAAAAATTGATATTGGTGATATCAACCGTAGTTCAGCTCTAGCAGTAAAATTTGAAGTAAATGTACTCATTTTTGGCCAAGTAGACGTTACTAGTAACACAAAATTGCCTTGTTGACAATTTTGTGTTACTAGTAATACTAGTAAAGCTTAAAGTTTTTACTAGTTACATTTTTTTAAAGTCTACTAGTACTACTAGTAACACAAAACTGTCTACTAGTAGATGTTTTTGCTTTACCATTAGTACACCGAATACCTGCCAAAAACCATTACTAGTAAAACATTTTTTTTTTTACTTTCACTACTAGTAGTGTCCAAAAGATTTACTAGTAGTACTAGTAGACCTAATGCAAATGAAGTAGGAGGGATTATAACCAAATCCAGCACCCTGATTTGTTGTAATATTTCCAAAAGCCAAAGTGAAGCCTAAATTTGCTTTCCTGCCCCCTTATTAGTATATAAGGCTTAATAGTAGGACTAGTGACACTTTTTGCATCACTTGTAAAGTCTACTCACACACTAGTTGACCAAAACTAGTACTAGTAGAGCCGAAGTACGGTTGATATCACCCATATCAATTTTATGCCCTAACGTTTTCCATATATGTCTCAGTAATCGTTCAGAATGATGTGAGTAAGAACAAAAGGCTTCACTAATGAAAGTAAACAGAGATGTTGCTCCTCAAAATGACAGCAAAGGAAAAAACAAAAAAAATAGAGAACAGAAGAAGACAGGAGAGTAGGGATGGAGAACATCTCGGACGTCCCTAATTGGTGGAGTAGAGAAGAGACAGGAAGCGGGTTTCTTGCGTAACATGTGGTTGCTGTCAGGATTATTCTCTGTGTCCGTTTGTTTCCTCAGCCTTGAAACCTTCATATACAGCTACAGATGGATAACCCACGTCCTCTGCACCTGATGCCACAGCCTTGGCTTATGAGAGGGAAGGCGAGGACAGAGAGACGAAGGCTGATTGGAGTTTAGGTTTGTGGGAACAAATAAAGTTTTATGAATTAAAATGAAGTGAAAAAAGGTCATAATTAAGTGCCCTGAACTTATGAGAAAATGACTGTTGGGTGCCAAAGATATGTTTTAGTTAAAAACCAAGTGTCGTTATAATTTTTAATGAAATACATTTTTAATTAGTTGCAATTAACAAATGAAGATGCAAGCCTGAATTTCCACAGAAACATTGAGGAGCAAACAGTGGATTAATGCTCAGACTCTGATTCTCTAAGTAACTCCAAATAAATGACTCTTGATGTGCATGTAAAATTTTGTCTTAATTTGATCAGAATTTAACTTGCTTTAATACAATTTCTGCCCAAAATACTGACAGATACTGAAAGCTGATAGCGATCCAGATTCTATCAAAAAATGACATTAGTAAAGGAACTTGTGAGCTTTGTCAAAAGCTGTACATTGTGCTACCAAAAACCTTGTAATTATCCTGCTTTATACAATAAAAGTGTGTGTAGCAGCTCCACTCAGTCATTTATGCCAGCTGTGTTTTGATGAGAAAGATTTCTTGTGTATCACTTCTCAAACAGCAGATCTGTAGATCCGAATACATCAAAAATACAAATAGTCCTTATTTATGTCAATTTCCATCCTGGTAATAGTGTAAGGGGAAGGATTTGCCAATGTTACAGCATGTGAACTGCCTGAAGTGACTTTCTTGCAAAGATTTTGCTGTTTCAAGTTATTTAATGTTTCTAAGGATCAAAATAATTGAACTAAACTTAAAGTTTACAGTAACTGCCATTTTGGTAATAAAAACATGTTACTATGTAGAGATGAACATAAAAAAAGCCTGTACAGCAGCTCCACTTCAGAGAGAGAGTGAGGGATTCTTATTCTGGCATGGGTGTAAGGGGAAGGATGCTCCAATATTACAGTATGTCAACTACCTGAAATGAATTTAATGCAGATATAGTGCTTTTTAAAGTCATTTTAAATTGGGTCCCTGTTTGTGTATGATGGTCTTAAGTGCATAAAACAAAAAATTTACAGCAACAGTGCCATTTTTCTGCTGTTTTTATGGGACATAGACGTGTATTATTTAGTAAGAATGGAGATTTAAAAGCCTGTGCTGCAGCTCCAAACAGTTCAAGCAAGCTGAAACTCCTTTTGCCTCCAGTCCTTACTGCTGGTCATGTGACTGAACAGGTAATAGGTAGCATCATAAGATCAAACATCAGCTTCCTTCAATGAACTGTAACTGCACATTTTTGGCTCTAGGGGTTTATTTAATTGCCTTAAGATTATATTATCATGACATCTACAGTTAGACAAAGCTCATAGATCAGCTCTGTATGATGGAAAAAGGGTCTTTGTTGAGTTTTTCTTCAGATTTGTTGCTTTTACTGCTGATAATAACTAAAGAATCAAGACTGATTTAATCTTATTCGTAAATATATCTTTATTTCTGTCTCTGTGAGAGTGTCCACGTGTTTTTGATCCTGCAGAAATATAAAGAGGAGAGCAATCTTCATTTGGCTGCACGCAGAGCAGTGGAAACACAGAGGGAGAGTTTGTGTGTTCATAGTTTTGTGTGTGTTGTTGTGTTTGTGTGCGTCTGCTCAGGGACACACTGAAACGTCAGCTCTTTCTCAGAGTCCAATATTTTCCGCCACAGTCAACAGTTGCCTCGGGGCTCAGAGGAAGCTCCCATTTGGCTCAGAGTCTCTAAACTCGCTCCTCATAAGTCCCCGACCGCAGGCCCGCACACACACAAATAAACATACAGCACACAAACACAGCCTCGCCTCCGTGGGTATAATTAAGTATTTGGAGAAAGTGCAGTCAGTAAAACGGACGAGTCTTTTCTCTGATCAGAGAGTCAGCTGATGAGTCTCAGCTGAACACTTCGCTTTATATCACCCTGTGGGATCAAGAACTTCAACACACAAACACACTCAGTGCACGTTCAATTAAACAACCTCATTCTGGTACCAAAATCTACCCTGAAAACTGTTACAAGAGCCAAAAAGAAAGCACTGTTGTCAAAAAGCAAAATGTCACATTATTTAAAAGACTAGTTAAAACAGGACTATACTAAATGTTTCAAGCCCAAAGTTGATCAGAGGAGAGAATGGTGCAGGCTTTCCTGTTAAATTTCTTGGACATCACTGTTGATTTTTCATGCAGGTAAATTATGTTTGTGTATTTCTCTCTGTCACCTCTCAAAGTATAAAACTAACATGCAGTGTGTAGAATCAAGCATCTGGTTTGTCTCTAAAGATCTAGCCTCCCTGCTGCTCTCTCGTCTTCTTCTCTTCTTCCTGTTTGAGGAGTCTCCCTGAATAAATAGTCAGACCCACTGACCCGGCCCACACACACTTAGTACAACACAGCTCCACAAGCAGAGAATTAATTCAATTTATCTGCTCTGAATTATTCATGAGAGGAATCCTCCTCTGCCGCTCCAAGTCCTCAGTATCTGTGTTACAATTCACCAGCTGCTGGTTCACTCTCTACGCCTTCATGCTGATGTAACAGGCTGCACGGTGGTGCAGCAGGTAGAGCCGTTGCTGGTTCAACTCCCAGGTCGGTGGGGGACTTGCCATGTGGAGTTTGTTTGTTTTCCCTGTGAATGGACGGGTGTCCAGTCCAGATGCTAAATCTCCATTGGGCATGTGTGCTAATGGTTGTCCGTGTCTATGTGTTAGCCCTGTGATTGGCTGGTGACCAGTCCAGGGTGAACCCCACCCCTTGTCAGATGTCAGCTGGGATGGGCTCCACTCCGCTGCCCATAAAGGGCTAAGTGGTAAAGATAATGAATTGATGGATTTCTTAATGGTTTGGTCCCCAACATGAGGTCCATGTGCCCCAGGGGGGGCACCAGAGGGCCTCAGGTGGCTGCGAGGCTCTGCCAACTTTGAGATTGTCAGACTGGTTAACATAAATAAACCAAAGCAATGATATCACACTTATATACTTTCTTAAACCCTTTTTTACCATCTTTCAGTCCACCTGGATTTTTTTTTATCCGCAGCAATGGATGTCAAACTTTACCCCTTTTTAAGCACGATCAAGTTAAAGACTTTTTTCAGCACAACCTGGGATACGAGAGTATTAATGCTGCAATGTTGACAGATTGATGTATTAAAAGTTGTGTGACTGAAGAGACAAGTAAGGATTTATGATAGCGACAAACCCATGGACGCCCAGACCATAAGTCTGTTTTCATCACATTTGTCTCTGCTGAATATGAATTTTTAGGAGAAAATGTGTATATTTTATTATCATTATATGCTTACAATTTAGCCATTTCTTTTCTTATATGTTTATTTTTGTTGGAGAAATACTGATGCTTAGATGATAAGTGTCTCACCCTGCAAAAAAACTGAAAGCATCACCAACAATTCACAGCCGAGAAGAAAATCGGCTCACAGCTCACAGCGGAAGATGGCCCAGACTTGATCTTGTAAATCATTTCTTCTGTCACTGTGTGAATAAATACTAGTGGCTGAGCTTGTTGTCAGGTAAAACCCCTGCATAGATGATGGGGTGTTGTTTAACTGCTCAAAGTGTGAATTTTATAATCAGACCTTTAGTCAGAGGAAGTCGCCTGTGCTGTAAACTGCTGACTCCTTGCGCAGGTAAAAGATTCAAAGACAAATCACTTCTTCTGTTTTCTTTCCATCTGGACTGCTAGTCAGGAGCAGTTGGGTAAAATTTTCCTGACAGAATTTATTTGAGGTTAGACCCTTGAGATGTGGCATCTCCTTTGCAAGATGGTCATCGTGCCTATATGGATGTAAAGTTATTTATTATGGAAGTATAATCAATAACAACCATGGATAGAGAGATCAATCTAATATTAAAATTAATATCTATATGTCCTTGCTATTCCATCTATGCCCTCACATCAATGTTGTCATGTAATTCATTCACTTTGTACTGAACTGTACCAACTAATGATAACAATAAAAATAATAACTAACAAAAAGAAAAAAGACTGACAGGAATTCTCCACTTCCTCTGTTGATCTAAATGGAGGTTTGGTAATATGAAAACTATATTTTTCATCAAAGCTCTTAAATTAAAATCATGAATTTTGAATCTATCACAGAGGATCCACAAATATGATGATCCCCAAAATAAAACAAAAAACTCTACATTTCATGGCGGGGTTAAAAACTTTCAGGAGGTGATACACTTAACCTGATGTCTCACAAAGATTGACAAAATAATCAAATTGTCCCTAAACGAATTCATTGGATGGTTCCAGAGATATAAGTCAACAATGTGAGGGTTACCACTCGAGGATTTGTGAGGCCCACATTGAAGTTGCACAAAAGCACATTTTTAATAAAGTAAGTGGACAAATGTCCCACTCTTTACATCATCTCCAGACTCCACCCTGACTTTTCCTCCCTGTTGCCGGTGGGCTCCAGCAGATGCAGGACGGCATCGCTCCGGCTGAAGTGTCTCCTTTATGGAGATTGATACGAGGCGTTCTGCAGCAGCTGCAGAAACCGTGACCTGTGCTGCATCTGCATGAGGCTCATCCAGGTCGAGTCACACAAGTCACTCCGACTAATGGAGCCATCAGAAGTGATTTCTGTGGCGGAACCAAAGAAAGGAGCTGCTGTGTTTGTCCTTCAGCGTCCTCTGTTTGATTAGATCATATGAGTGGAGCTAACGATCAGGAGACGCTAACACTGTTTCAGCTCACACGCTTCCTTTAGATGCCCTCACATGCTACTGCCAGTCCTCTACATGCTCTTTTTTAATCACTTGTTCCAACTTCTGATGCTCCTTTTGAGCCGTTGATCTGACATTTAAATATTAATGGCGATTTTTTTCATTGTCGTGAGTTAAATAACAGTCTTTTGTGAACTCTAACAGTTTAAAGGACTTTTTGGCAAAGTTTGTCCATTTGATTTATATTTGTGGAGAAAATGCACTCTCATTGTTTGAGCTTAATTCTCTTAATCACAGCAAGTACTCATTGTCCTATTTGTGTAATTACAATCATCCATTCAGGTGAATAATTAGCTGCTCACCAAATTAACTCTGTGCATGCATTTGCTTTAATTAGTCTGAGCACAAAAACCTCTGGAACCAAAGTTATTTTGTTTTTAATTTCAGTTTTCGTTCGTCTATTTTTAACACCAGCTCGTGGGTTATTTTGAGGTTAAATTTCTTCTTGATGATGTGATTTTCAAAATAAAACAAGAGAAGCTTGCAAGCTGAACCCTCATTTGCATTTTGTGTTTTATTTCTGAGACGATCCTCTGATCGACGAGTGGATTTCTCCTGCAGACAGAAGTCTCTGTGCTTCATCTTTGTGCCAGACAGGAAAAGAAAGCTGTCAGACTTCACTTGAAAAAATGTAGAACAGCCTCCTGTAGATCAGAAACTTTACAACTGGCAGAAACACAAGAGCATGTAGTCAACTGTTGTTTTTCTTAAATTATGTGTTAAGCCAATTTCTTCTCTGCAGTCATATAATTGGATCAATTGTTAACATACTGTGCTCACTTTACTTCATTAGATTTAGCAGATTTAATCAGTGTTGTTTTAACTTTTACAGAATAATGTTTAATACAAAACTGTCTGTTTATAAGGGTGTCTTGTTTTTTTCTTTGTTTTTTGGTCTTAAATCAACAAATAAATTGATATTTATATAAATCTTTAATTATATGTTAAGCCAATTTCCACTCTGCAGTCATGTAATGTGGGTCAGTTATTAACATACTATACTATTATACTAAAAACAAATAACTTCAATGATCACTCTCCAGCTGTTGTACTTCATACATGGCACAGAATAGTATACTCAAAATATTCACTACTTCCTATTTTCAAGGAGTAATTTTTACTTTTGCTTTTTTTGATTTAGTAGATTAAATCAGGGTTGCTTTAACTTGCACAGAATAATATTTAATACAAATAACTCTTCTTTTATAAGAGCACCAGCTGTGTACTCCCCCACCCCATCTTTCTGTCTTTTATTCAGAAATTAAAGTTTCTATTAAAACAAGAAAATATATATATATTTGTTTGAAATTAGGAATTATCTTCATAACCTATCTTTAAGATCAGTCAAACTTCCATGTTCAAAACAATCAGATTAACTGTAACGTTTACAGATTTAATGCACCACCCGCCCAGACCGCACAGTGATCCAAACCAAACACACCCACGTTGTGACGTCATCAACGTCAGGTGCGCTGGACTTGCAGCTGATTCAGCTCCTCTGCCGTGTTTCTCTGCTAAATAACAGACATTCACAGTGATAGCAGACCAACCTGAGGCTGCAGAGGTTACCTCAGCTCCGAGGAGAACCTGCTGCTGTGGACCTGACAGGACAGGTGTCCCAGGAGTTACCTGGACAGGATGTGATACGACCTGAGGAGGGTGGAGGAGGTGAAGTTGAGGAGTTCCTTGAACTTACATGAGCAGAAGAAGACAGCTGACAGGATGCAATGAATAGTGCTCTGTAGTGCCTCTCTTTTTCTTTTTTGTTATTGTTAATTTTCTTTAATTTACTTTTTTTCCCTTATCTTTTATTCGGGAAATGTTGGACACAAAAATATGATCTTTTTCAGCAATGTTTCACAGCATCTATTTACCCCTCTTTATTTTAAATTAAAAAAAATGAACCAAGGCATCTTAGATAGTGTTCAAACAGAAAGATGAAGTGGGTTTAGATTCAGATGTAGTTACTAACTTCTGTTTGTGTCAGGGTAATAAATTCAAACCGTTTTGCCCAAATTTGGTCAAATTTAACTTTTTAAATTCTCAGGCAGTAGGTTAATTTTTCCATTTTGTATATTTATTTATCTATTTATTTCGAACATATTAAGAACAAAAATATATAAAAAAAAAAAACAAACAAAAAAGACAAAAATAATAAGAAAGCAAATAACTCATTTATAATATTCATCATAAGTTACAGTGTACATGCTCGAAAAGGAGTAGGAAGAAGTAAAACTTATCTGGCCCTACTCCTTTATCTCTGTTATATGTTTGACTTAAGTTCCACGTATGTACTCCAATAGACTTATCATAAATGACTTTATTTTTCTTTTTAATATTAAGGCACTAAGTTTAATACATTCATAAGACTTGTTGTTCCCCCTTGAGATTCCTGTATTTCACCAGTATGACTGATTTAAATCTTTTTTTAAAGTGGATTAAGTTTCTGCTCTGTTTCAGATCATCATCCAGACTGTCCCATATTTTGACACCATTGTTATTCTTGTCTTTGGGATTTTAAAATTTAACTGACCTCTTAACTTGTATCCACCATCTCTGTCAGAGAAAAGTGTTTGTATGTGATTAGGCAGTACATTATTTTTTGCTTCATATATTATTTGTGCTGTTTTCAATTCTAATAAATCAAGAAAATTTAAAATTCTTGACTGTAAGAAAAGTTGATTTGTGTGGTCATAATAGCCTACCTTGTGCATTATTCTAATAGCTCTTTACTGGAGAATACATAACGGATTTAGTGAGCTCTTGTATGTGTTTCCCCAGATCTCCAAGCAATAATAAGTGATTTATGGTCTCTGACATGTTTTGCTTTTGCCAGGACAGAGACACTTTCAGACAGTTTGGTATGAACATGCTTAATGTGAGGCTTCCAGCAAATCCTGTCGTCCATAATCACGCCCAAGAATTTGTTTTCATGGACTCTCTCAATATTGTCACCCTCTATTTGTATTTGAACATCAGTATTTGATTTGGATTTCCCAAATAACATGAATTTGGTTTTATTGATATTTAGTGATAACTTGTTTGAATCAAACCATTTTTTAACTTTGTCCATTTCTGACGTGATTAGAGACAGAAGTTGCTGTAAGTTTGAACCTGTAGCCAGAATATTAGTGTTGTCTGCAAATAATACAAATTTTAGTACTTCAGAAACTTTACATATATCATTGGTATACAAATTAAAAAGGGTGAGTCCCAACACTGACCCTTGGAGGACACCACACACAACTTCCACACGCTCTGATTCATACTCTCCCAATTTCACAAATTGTTGCCTGCTCTTTAAGTAGCTTCTTACCCAATTCAGCACTAGCCCCCGGATCCCATAACGTTCCAATTTCTTCAGTAAAATAGTGTGATTTATTGTATCAAATGCTTTCTTTAGGTCGATAAAAACCCCAACAGCATGCTTCTTTTTGTCTATAGTACTGGTAATTTCTTCAATAAGTTCATATATAGCTAATGATGTTGACCGGTTTGTTCTGAATCCGTACTGGCTGTCAGTAAGTACATTGTTTTTTTCTAAGAATTTGGACAATCTTATCATTAAAAAGTTTTTCTAATATTTTTGAGAATTGTGGTAGAAGAGAGACTGGCCTGTAATTTATGAAGTGGTGTTTGCTACCGTTTTTATAGATAGGTACGATTTTTGCTATTTTCATCTTACTTGGAAACTCTCCAGAATTAAATGACAAATTACAAATATGTGCAAGTGGCTTAGAAATACCTTGAATAACCCATTTAACAACTTTGAAATCTAAATGGTCACAATCGGTCAATAGTTTGTTTTTGCTTTGATTAACAATATTAGTGATCTCTTCTTCATCTACAGCACTTACAAACATTGAGCTAGAATTGCTTTCAATAAGTTTGTTGATTGTATTTATGGAAATGTTTGAGTCAGGTATACTTTCTGCTAATTTTGGACCAATATTAGCACAAAAATTATTACATTTATTAGCTGCATCATTCATATTGTTTATATTTATGTCTTTATCAGTAAAATATTGAGGATAACTGTCTCAAGAATTATTCAGAACCACTCCTCAAGTTTAGGAGGTGATGGATTCAACCACTTTCAGGTGGTAGATTTTTTACTAGCTGCTAGAAGAGCCTATAATAGCTTTACATCAATCCTTTGATTCATCAGTTTGACCAAAATATAGAATCTCAAAATTCATAAGTAGATGGATTTTTAACCCAGTATTCAATGTTTTATGAATTTCCCTCCAGTATGATGTTCGTTTGGGGCATCACAAAAATACATGAAAGTGGTTTGCCTTCCTCGAGCCACATTGTCTCCAGCAGGATACATTAATATCTTTATATTTTTCCTGGAGTGGAGTCTCAAAATATCTTATAACGTGTTTCAAGCAGTGTTCCCTGAAAATTATTGAATTGGTCGAGGACCACTGGAAGCTCTACGCTTCCCCTGATAAGTTCAAATCTGCCTCCTTTCCCCACTTTTCCTTAATATATAGGGTACTTTTATTCTTTGCAGTGCCTCACTTTTTCAAATGTACGTTGCAACCGCTGAACTCTACGGTAGCCGGTATGTGCCTAGAAGCTATGTCTTCTCTTTTTCACTTTTTTGCCGACGCGGTGTGGCATGACTATGATCTTGCCTTATGAATGAAAGTGCAGTGCAGGCTTTTAGCCGGGGTTTCAGTCACACTGGCTCTGAGTGAAAATATGTTTAGCCTTAGCCAGTAGTACTACATAGTGCTTTATGTCCCTCTGCTGTTTCAGTTTTTATAGACTTGAAGGACATGGAAGACTCTATAGGACCTACCTGTTCAGCACAATTACAGATAAGAAATTCTTCACTCAGGAGGACAAGTCAGATTGTTGGCAGAGGCAATTTGACACAAATGAGGACATATTTATGAATGTAGACATTGTTTTTAGATCATAAATTACTTAAAACTCTACACATTGTCCCTTTAAGCCTGTTATTTATTTATACAAACTATAACGTTTTCTTCCATCATTTTATCCAGGCTGATGCCATCCTTCATCGATCCTGTGTGAAAGGATTGTGGATCAAACACATAACAGAGAGCCAGTGGGTTCTCAGGTGATGTTTAAATTTCCATGTTATCACTTTAAGAGACTGGAATCTCAAATGTTTGCTGACTAAATCCATAAGATAACCTGCATCAATCCAAACTGACAGAGATTAGCATAGATGCTAAGAGCTTCATTAGCTGATCAGAGTCTGATCAGATCTGGACCACATTTCTTTATTCAATGAAGAACAAACACCGAAAGCACTTCTCCATAGAAAGGATATTTTCGCTCCACTTCCAACATGTTTTGGGGAGAGTTTGTTCTATTAAGTGGCTAACAGTCTGTAGTGCAGTAGCACCCGCCTTCTAAATGATCTGATTGGCCTGTAATGGATGTGATTGACAGAATGATCGTCCAATAGCATGCAGGATATGCTTCTGAAAGGTTCTGCCCATTCCCAATCACTTTCTGATACCCAGGTGGAGCAGTGAAATACAGTATATTCTGTCATATATTGAACAGCACATCATATTATATGATAGTACTACTCAGGCTCAGTTTCTGATTTATGATCCTGGTTTGTGTTCATCAGAACTCAACATTAACATGTGTAAAGGCGATTTGTGTTTTATACAACAAGCTAACAATGCAAACAAATATAGACTGTCTAGTTACCTGCTAACAGCAGCTATGCGGTACTTACCCTGGTAGTTGTAGAGATAACTCAAAATGTAGCGTTTGAAACCCTCTGGTGATGCAGGGGAATGAGCATCAATGCTGCAGTGTACATCGTTAATGTCTAGCTTGGGGAAATCAAAAGGCATCTTGAAAAACTTGCCAGAGTCGAACTTAATCAGGAAACCTACCCAACACGGACAGTATTGGATTTCATCAGATATTCGATATGCCGATATTTCTAAACTCATTGCTGATACCAACATTTGGTGTCAAGAGCACAAAGTCCTGACTTCACTAGAGTTGACCCGTTCCTTGCATGGTTACACTCCATTTGTGTTAAAAACAGAAGTGAAGCAAGAAAAACATTTTATTCTTTAGTAAATCACACTTTAGATCAATTAATGAGCGTATTCAGTGATACAAAGGTACAATTGGTACAACTGTACGTTTTGGCAAAATTGGATTGAATTAATTTCAAGCCCCCCACCCCAATAACCATCACCAAACACTTCAGTTAAACAACTGATGAACAAAGCTCTGTATAAATGGTGGATTAACAGCTCAATCAAGTCGAGGCCTATCACTTTTTTGTCTGGCTCTTCAGCTGGAATCGTCTCCATGATGATTTTTTAGCTCAGCGCTAAAGAAAATATCTGCGTACGATCAGACAAACACGTGAAATAAGCAGAAAATTGAGGACGAGGGGGAGATAAACAGCCCTGACAAATGCCACATCAGCACATCAGACAAACACACGGACTGTTAATTAACACCATCGTTAAGAGAAGCTTCAGCTCCCTGCTGTGTTCACCTGAGAGATGTTACACCTAATTTCCCTCTTCCCTCACATCTTTGTACCATCGTCTTCTCTGTTTCATTTCTGCTGCCCTCGGCCTTTCTAAACTTACTCTCTGTCTCTAAATTCAGTCTGTTTCTCTTCGGGCTGCAGGATTTATTTTAATTTATGATCCTGCTCTCTCTCTTTCTCTTTATTTCTGTCATCGCTGACTGCATCTCTACATCTTCCTCTTCATTTCTGTCGTCTTGTCTCCGTCCAATCCTCTGTTTCTTTCCTCTCCATTTTTATCAGATTTTTCTCTGCCGCCTGCATTTCTCCGTCCATCTCGATTACTGTCGGCCTCTTCTTTCTCTTCCCTGTCACATTTAAATTTCTTCAGACGCCTCAATCTGAAGCTCAGACTTGTTTTTGCTTTGTTCATCGGTCTCTCTTCTATGGTTTCATTTCTCTGTTTTGACCTTCCTCATATTATTCCTGCTACTCTCTTTGTGAATTCGCGTCTCAATTTTGTATTTGCTTATTCTTCCTGTCTTGGTGCCCATGGGCTCTTTTACCATCAGGCAGAGATGGGCATTACCCCGGGACCTTCTGCTCCATGTGGTCTCAAGTTGTGGTCAGTGTAGGTGAGCATCAAATGTCCATTTATGTTTGGACAAGTGGGTGAGGGAGTAAGGAGCTACAGCCACTCCTCAGCTGCATTTGTCCAGTCAAAAGTTGGTATTTGTCCAAAGAAACCATAGTTTTACTTTTGGTTTTTGTAAAAATGGCAAAAGAAAATGGTTTGTTTTATTCCAGTCATGTTTGAGGAGTCAGCGGATCAAGCAGTCCATGATACTGCTTGTTGGATTAAACAGAAAAAAACAAATGTGCTGTTAAAATTAAGGGGAAAATGCAGGATTTTATCTGTGGAGAGGTCAGGCCAGATTTGGGAGCATATGTTGGTTCGGCACATCACCTCGTCAACCTGGTCCCTGTACTTCCCTGGCCTCCTGATAGCCTTCATCCAAGCCTGTGCCAGGTCCATGTTCCAGCTCTTCGGGTATCCTTTGAGCTGACCCCTCCTCGATTCACTTGGTCGCTCCCGTGGCCTGGTCCAACATGCCGGGTCCATGGTACCCAGTGTGCAGTAAGCTGTATCAAGAGCCCATGAAAGCACAGCTGACCTTTCCTATTCCCGCCGTCCTGAGTACGTCAGCATTGGACACATGGTCCTGCCAAGGATACCCAAAGAAGTGTTGAAGGGAGATGTGGAGTTTTTTAACCCAGATGCTCTCAGTTGAGTTAACAGCACTGGGTGTGTACTGAAGAAACCCAAACTATTTTTATATTAATTTTCCTGTACACCATAAGCATTGTCCATCTGTACATCCTTCTCTAAATTCCTTCCTTATTCATGTAGAGCAGGTTCACTGTTTGTTGTCAGTTCTGATATTGTAGCTGAGATGCTCTGCCAGGTAGCCTAAATAAAGGTGACTGCATTTCACACAAAAGTTCAATTTGTTTCTGTTCATTTATACATTCAAACTTTACTAGCATTCAATAAAGGGTTATTAGATGTTTCATTTCATCCAAGTGTCAAACATGACTTCAGAAATTCAAGGAAATATAAAAATGCCTTACCCTTTACACTTCATATTTAGTGGACTAAATTTACAGTAGATTTCGTCGACTAAGATGTTGTGAAATTTCATTAACTAGAACTAGACTATAATTAAAACAATTTAGATGACTAAATTATGACTGAAACTAAGATATTTCATGCAAAAGACTATCACTAAAACTAAATTAAAAAGTGCTGTAAAAATGAAGCCTGGTGTAAAGTACCACAGCTATGTCTGGTTGGTTGGATGTCCCAAAGTCAAAGTCAAATTCAAAGTCAGCTTTATTGTCAATTTCTTCATCTGTTCTGTATGTACAAAGGAATTGAAATTACGTTCCGCACTATCCCATTTCGTGCAAGTGTAGCATGAGTAAGAATAGAATAAACCTTTTTTCGTCCCACATGGGGAAATTTGCAAGGGGAACAAACTTATTGTGCGGTTCGCTGATCTTAGTAGTCGGATGTGGTCCATTTTGTTGTCCAGTGATCTTACGTTGGCTAGCAGGATAGATGGTATGGCTGGACGAGTTGGGTTGTGCTGCTAGCCTGACCCGGATACCTCCACACTTGCCCCTCTTCCTCGTTCTCTCACACCTCTTTTGGTGCTTCTTTCCTGGGTAGGCATGGCAGGCGGCTCCGATGCAGTGGCCGCAGGCTGGCGTAGTATTTTCAACTGTTCCAGCGTCTCTGTTTTAATGTCCAAAACATCGCAGATTTTGCTGTCACGAATCTGCAACAGTTCCTGTCGACTGTACTTATGTTTCGACATAGATTGACGTGAAGGACAATCCGAAAAAAACACATTTTATAACGAGAAACGTCACACGAAAGGGGAGAGCAAGGGGTCGCTGCGTGTGCACGTGCCGCCGCCGAGACTAGGCTTGGTCATTCTTCACTACCTTTGTAGTTGTCTTCCATATCGACTCCAGGACTTCCAGTCCATACTGGGCGCAGATGTTTCTGAACACTATGCAGACACTTGGTCTGGACGTTTGGCCTGCCTGCACCTTAAAATCCATTGTTATGAGCTGGACTGTTTCAGAGGCCTCTTTGCACAGCCTGCATCTGGGGTCTTGTGGTAGACTTTGGCCTTGATCGCTCTTGTGCCTGTGCTGTCATGACCTGTGCTTATGTGCCATTTTTCAGTCCAGCTTTTTCCAGCCACTGGTGGGATTTTCTGATTTCAGCCACTTCCTCAATCATGCCGTGCAGGGCTTTGTCCCTCCATGATGTCTCCTCCTGCTCTTCTTCCTCCTTCTTGTTGAGCATTGTGAGGTATTCGCTTATATTTTATATGAATATAGCAAAGATGTAGGGTCACTTATTTTGAGCTTGTTTTCATTAAACTTGTTGTATGTTTCACTGGCAAAATCTGGCAACCCTGGGCTTGCAGACAGCCTGGAGAGCAAATTAGAACCAAATGAACAAGCTTGTTTAATAATTCATTCCTATCAGTAAAGGGTTAAATAAAACAAAGAACGTAGAGATTCTACAAAATGCTAAATATCGGCCTGGATATTTGGGCACGGTGATTATTGGTTGATCCATCTTTATTATGATTCATTTAATTTGTGAAAAATTTAAAAAAGCAGGAAAGCTCCTGAAATTACCAACTCTCTTTAAAACAATTTTGCTTGTGCATTTTCTGATCTCGCTCATTTATCCTCTGTTCCTCTTCATCCTCACTCTTCCTCCCTCTGCGTCATCCCCTCTGTTTTTCCTTCATTTTTTCTCTTTGTTACTCGTTTCCCTCTGAGCTCTTCTCCATTTCTCTCCTCTATTTTCCTGCATTTTCTCTTCGTCTCTCTGGTGCATTCTTCTATCTCTTCTGTCTAATCTCTCTGATTGCCCCCCCTCTCCCTCCTTCTACCTCCATCCCTCATCCTCCTCGTCCTCTCCCTGTCATCCCTCTCTGCTCCATGATTTAGACGAGTGTTATTTCCCTCGCGGTGAGCTTTCACCTGAGCCCGTTGGCGGCTGCTGTTCTCCATCCTCCTCTTCCTGCATGATTTAAATGAAGGAGGGATGCAAAAGCTGCTGAACAACACTTCACTCTTTCAGACCTCCTCACAAATACAACGGGGACTCGAGTCTTTCATCAAGTTGTTTTGTTTCGGTTGTTTTGTCATGCTTTGGCATCAGGATGTGCAGCTCAAATGAGTAAATACTGCTGGAAGAGGCAATATTGCCCTGAAAATGAAATGTCATGGATCTCAACAATCAGATCCAAATGGACTGTAAAGGGAAACGGCAACATTTTTTTTGTTTTCATGGCTTGCCTCACTCTCGAGTCCATGACAAGCAGGGAGACACCATTCTTTCGACTGTGCGTACAGTAACAAGAAAGAGACAGGCAGAGCTAGCCCACCGCTAATTAGCTTAGCTCAAACACTGGGAGTCAATGGGTAGCGTTACCCTGCCTCTGCCTACAGTCAGATAAACTTTTCAGCAGCTCTTAAAGATCCTTTGTGTTTGTTTTGACTTGCACATGCTTTGTTTAGTTGACCTACTTAAAAGAACATCTGCGGTGGTTTGCCCGTGCGCCCTGCGGTTTAGTTTTGTATGTATTTCTTTCAAAAACGACACAAAGTGCCAATCTTAGTCTAAAAATAGATAACATAGCGTAACGTGGTTAAAAAAACGAGTCACAACAAGCACATAGAACTGTTTAGAGTTGCTAAAGAGTTTATCTGATGACTGTAGGCAGAGGCAGACTAACACTTCCCACTGACTTCCAGTGTTTGAGCTAAGTTAATTCGCAGTGGGCGAGCTCTGCTCTTCTCTTCCTTGTTGCACAAACAGGTCGAAAAAATGGTGTCTATCTGCTTGTCATGGACTCGGGAGTGAGGCAAGACACAAAAAGAAGAAAAATGTTGGCGTCTCCCTTTAAAGTCAACGTCTTTAAGAGAGACCTATGGATAAATATTGATCACCAGAAGTTGAGAAGTGAACGACAAGTTGGAGTTCCTTTACATAGCCGAGGTTTATTGCATTTTCTCATTCAGGACAAATTTCATGCTCATTCCAGCTGTCGTCACAAGAAAGTTCCAACGAGTGTTGAAGTCTTAAAATCATACCTTTAAACTAAAAACATTCACTCGATGATGTGAAAGTGTGAGTTATGCTAAAATGCAGCTTCTCCAGTCGAGCTTCTAATCTGCAGCCTGCAGCCTGTACTCAGCTTCAATTAAGAGCACTAATTATCACCTTGAGTGCATTTGGGCTTTAAATCCTCCCTTTCTCTGATTGGATTAACACTGTGAACTCGGACTGAACTTACCTCCTCTCCAAAGTTCAGCCTCGCGTAGACACCCGCCAAAACAAAAGGAACATTTTTACTTGTCAACACTGCAGAGGTTTCCTTCCTCAATGTTTCCCTGCACAGTTCTTTCACACCTGAGTTCAGTTTTGGACCTGTACCGTCATTACATCAGCATTAAATACAGGGATGCCTCAAGCTGCCTATAATCTCCATTATCCTGTTAGGGAGCGTGGCATATTAGATGGCATCGAGGAGCCTGTGATCACAGCTCTCATTTAAAACCAGGAGCTATGAGCGAAGGGAAAGCCTCGCTAATTTAATCTCATTATAGAGACACTTCCTGTTTGGGATATTATTGGGGCCTTAAGGGCCTCAACATGCTCACAAACTAACATTTTCCCTGAAGAATTGTTTTCTGTGGAGTTTGCTATGGTTAGTAAAGCTGCCATAGGCTCTGTTTGACCTGTGGAGGTCAATCGCACCCATTTTAGATTCTCTTATTAGACATTTACTGTTCGTAGGGCAGCATGGTGGCACAGAAGCTAATTCTCCTGCTTCACAGGAAGAAGGTTGCTGGTTCGATCCCCATGTTGGTCAGGGCCTTCTTGTGTGGAGTTGTTCTCCCTGCTCATGCATGGCACTCTTGCTTCCTCACACAGACCAAAAGCATGCTAATATGTGTGAGTGTTAATGGTTGTCTGTCTCTGTATATGGCCCTGTGATTGGCTGGCATCCCAAATGACACAACTCTCAGTTGATGTTGACCTAGAGAAGGCGTTAAACCACCATGTTGCAGAATTAAATCATGGTTTCGGGTCGATTGTTTGCTGTGATTGGCTGAAACATTTTGGCTGAATGTTGCAAAGCTGTGCATGAGCCTGATTAAACGTAATGAATGTTAAATCCACATCACTGAGGACCAAATGAGAAGCTTGGGGGTGTCTGAGTGAGGATAAAAATAGAAATAAGACGGCAGGTTTAAGCTAAAGATGGCTGACCTGGTCATCTGGTAGCTTAAACCTTTCAGCAGGAGAGGATGGAAAAGAGGAGAATATCGAAATAGGGCGACACAGAGGATGAAAATGGAGGAGAGGGTGGATCGGCGGGTCCTTGAAAGTGTCTGATGAACGACCGTGGTGATATTTTCAGCTTCCCTGAAAACTCTTCACGGCTCATAAACTCCAGAGAAGAAGTGAAAGCGTCTCTCAGTCCTCTCACTCCCTCCATCCCATCATCCCTCTGATGGGCCGCCGTCCGAGGGTTTTCTCTGTTCCTCTCCAGATAAAAAAGAAAGAGGGCGAGATAGCCCTCTGTTTCATTCTTTTATTTTATTACTTTCATTTTCTGGTTTTTATACGTTCATTTCTGAGAAGATGGCTATTCATCACGACGGAGGAGAGCAACAACAAAAACCAAACTCAGACGGTGGAGGATGATTTATCACTTCCTTTTCTCTGCTCCACTTTCTTTCCTTTTCTCTGTGTTTCTGTCTCTCTATCGAATAAAGCTCTGCTTCTTTGGAAAGTCAGACATTATCCCAGTGTAGTCAAATGTAAATCAGGCACACTGAGCCGAGAAGGTTCCAGACTACAAAAAACAAGTTGCAGGACTGCAGCCACCTTTTTTACCTTCTGTTGAAGCTGGAGGAACAGTGTTTTAGGGTGTCTGTTTGTCTGTCCACACAGGTCAAATCAGTATGTAAAAATAAATGTTACCCTTCACTACTGTGAATATAAATGGCTGCCTGATCTTTTTTGCCTTTTTTCTCAATAAATGTGTCAGAAAATGCCCTTTGACTAAATTATTTTGCGCCTTTTTTCCAGGTAAAATAAAACATGATAGCAAGTTTTTGTCATTATTATGTTAAAATGCTTAAAACAGTGTGTTATTACAAGAAAAGAAAAAAAGAGGTTTGAATTTTTAACAGGTTCCTCTAAACAATTCTAATTGACCACGCACAATACTTTTGAGAAGACAAAAACAAAGCAAAACCTGTTTTACATTGTTCATTATTATTACTATTTAATCATTTTTATAATATTATATAATTTAACTATTTATGAAATCCATTAAACACAAACTATGATGAAAAAGACGATGACATAAAAGATGAACAAGACAAAAATAAGGCATTGAATTGCTTGTAATGAAAAGAAAATATCTGCCACTAAAGCAAGCAAAGTTTGACTCAGTGAGGGTCTGAAATTAAGGTTTAATATCAGCTCAAGTTAAATTTGTCTTATCTTATTGGCAGATTATTTTACATATTATAACAAACAACTCAGGCTTTATTTTTAGTTTTTATATCTTCAAATAAAATCTTAATCCACACGTCAGGAAATTGTGGCTTAGAATAAGTCTAGTGAGATTTTATTGTCTTGGAATTGGACAAACACTCTCACCTAGATCTGAGTTTTTTGCAGTGTGAACTCATTGTTCCATCTACTACAATACAAAGATAAAATGTGTAGATATTGAAGGTCATGGGGACTGATGCCATGTTTGGCTCACTTTAAGGGATTTAAGTTCAACTTTACACAGGTTTACTTTTATTTTGAGACACCCTGATTCAGTTTATAAGGTCATGGGCCTCCATGATCAACCCTTGTGACTTCCAACATGTGAAACAAAAAAATTTTTTTTTTTTCAAGGATTTCATTCAGCTTTGCTCCAACACGACACATGCTGGCTGCATGATAACAAGGAGAGGAGCCTCAGTACTGAATTTTCCATTGTCCAGTTTGTGTCCTTTTTACAGATGCAGATCTTTGTGGATCGATGTACTCAGACATCAACATCACTAAACTGGTTTGGATCTGTTTGTATTTTGGTAAAGATTTTTACATTTGGCACCAACAGTGTGATTCTCTCATCAGTCAGTAGGCAAATTACCTGATTATTGCTGCAGGACGTTTTCTTCAAACACGTCTTTTTGTAATTTGTGTGGCTTTTCTTGGCATGTTTGAGAGAAAGATTAAAAATTAGGGACAGTAAATGAAGCAAAAGCACCAACATACTCTGAGATAAATGAGAAATGACGGGAAAGCAGAAGGAGAGGATTATTTTTGTAACACTCTGTCTTATAGACGGGTACAGTTGATGTTTGGAAGCACTGAAACGTCTCCTGGGTAAAATCAGTGAGTTTCTACATCCTCTCAGAGTCTGTTTGACTCCCTACAGGGAGACATTTGAGGAAAAATGAAGCAGACAGGCGACATCAGGAAACAGAGAGATGGGGAAAAGATATATTTGTTAGAAACTGGAATGAGGGGAGGGAGGCAGAGACACTCTCACACACAGGATCCTGCTCATGCCAAAGTGATTATATAACGTGTTATCCCCTCGTGGCTGATTTTAATGACGCACTCGTTGACTCACAGATTCTGAATCTGCACTTGCTAAAAATGTGCGGCTGACGTGACACACGACTTCACTTACACTCTGAGGGAAACACTTACCCCTCACTACAGGGAGTGTTTAGTGTTGTGATGATGTAGTAAAATCTGTGAGTAATGGATTATGATCTTGTTTTCCCAAATATACAGGTTGTCATTGTTTCACACGTGGAGCATGGACTGGTGGATCACACATTTATATTTTTTTTACCAGCCTTTTGCAAGTGCCATCACATCTATCTATCAATCTATCAATCAATCAAACTTCATTTGGATAGCACTTTTCATACAAAGTCTTGTCGCACAAAGTGCTTTACATAAAAAGAGAAGAAATGAAATAAAATAAAATAAAATGAATAAATAAAAAGTAGAAAATTGAATACAATGACAATGCAAAAACCCACCCACCCTCACAATCCACATACCGCACACACACCCACACACACCCACACAAAGACATTTAGAGGAAATTCTAACAGACAACAGAATTAGAGGACTGAGGAAACACCATCTTGTATTAAAAGTGAGGAAACACAGAAGCTAAGACTAAAATGACAATAAAAAATCATGATGAGAAATTAGATAAAAAATACTATAGGAAAAATTAATAAATGAATAAGTTAATAAAATAAAACTTAAATAATAATATGGTGAAATAAGATAGCCAAACACCAAATGTGTAATAAAATCTACTGAAGTAGGCTAATGGAAAGAAAATTGATCGAGAATAAAATTCTTACAATAAATCTAAACTGAAATTGAGAAATAAAACATATTAAGAAGGTTAAAATAAATAAATAAGATTAAATGATAATAGTAAATATAAATCAGCTAAAAGTCAGACTAAAAAGGTAAGGTAAGAAGACAAGGTGTCATGTGACATCCCTCCCATAAAAAGGGTTGAAAATGGTTCATATCATTGGCATTGATGCCCTTTTTAATATTCTCCCTGAGACCTTATTGATGCAATAGTTCAAATCGAGATTTGGAGTTTCTGATACAACTGGAAAATACTGTATGATATCCAACATTAGGGGGTTTAAAAATAAAAATCACTTACTGATTTATTAGGAATAAGTTCTTTCACATGCGAAAATCGTTAAAACAAGCCAATTCAAAAGCTATTCAGAGACTTGGAAATGTTACTCTAGGTTTTTTTTTTTTTGCTTCGTAGAGGTATTAGTGCCACTTTTGGGAGTGACAGGGGGACTATCTTTTGTCTTGTTGACCTTTGGCTGCTCTTGATTTGATGCTACTGTCCAGAAACAAGAGAAGAAGAAAATGGGCATGACTGATTCGTCCAGACTGACAGGAAGTTTTCACTTTCTCTAAGGGTCAAACAGTCACTGAATAATATCGATGCTACATTTTTATTGAACAAAATGAGATGAAAATTTCACAAATTATTGATTTTTTGCTATGGATCCATGGATTTAAATTTCCGAAATAAAAGACTATACTAAAACCTTTTATTGTTAGGATAGGATTGACCCAAAGCCTTTTTTGAGTTGACAAACGTGTTATATTTCAAACACAGGTGTTCCAATAAAAATCGGTTTCAGATATTTATGTTAAGTGTTTCGATTGAGGGTGCTGGCGATGCTGTGGTGTTGGGAGGTTTAAAATGTCTGCTAGCATCAGTTAACATGGTCGTAGGGTCATAGTCAGAATAAATATAAATACAAAACTGCCTTTGCAGAGAAATTAGGTTTTCATGTAGACAGGATTTTTTCAAAAACTTCAAATGTGGATGCGATCAGTTTTGAATACAGCAGAAAAATGTTTTGAAACATACCCTCCTAGACGTGGCTTAGCATCACTAAAGAATGACTTTTGTGATACACACATTGTCACTTATTAGTCCCACTGATCTTCTGTTGTGTTGCCAGGAAATAACTCAAACATAGACGATGGGAACAAACATCTTTTTGAAAACAACACATTCACATTAGAAGTGTTTGTCACGATTTAATGGAGTGCTAAATGATCTTTCCCACTTTTAAAGACTAGATTAATAGCTTCAGCAGACACATCCATATCTGCCATCTTTAAAAAGAAGCACCAACATAATGTCTGTTTCTGATTTCACAGAGATCTCATGAACTTTGAAGGAGCTTTTTAGCCCTGAGTCGGTGTTAATTTCTGTGCCTGATGCAGTACATGCTCCAGAACAAAGACAAGTGTGAGATATCAGTGCCCATCTCCAGAGGGCCATTGTCCTTAATTAGAAGTGTGGTTATCTCCTTGGTGCTGCCCTTCATCATTACCAGCTCGTCTGCTCCACTTGGGGGCTGCTGAGGGTCATTTTCAGTTCACTCCGTTCAGCTGAAGATGCAGAAAGAAAAACTTGTTAGTCCACCTGCAGATGATGGCAGGAGCCTCCAGGAAGCTAATAAGATGTTAGCAGGCTGCTGTGCAGCTGCAGTAAAGTGAACAAATGGATTATAAGTGAACTTCATTTAACTGGAACACGCTAAGAGTATAAGATCTTCCTGAGTATATCTTTTTTCATATTTACTCTGACTCTTGACCCCGTAGCCTCAGTGATGCTTCTCTAATTAAAGTAAAATGTGTTCAGAACCAACACTATTAATATTTGACAGGATCCAATTACTCTGACTTCCCTGTTTGTGACCCTGAAACAGTTGTGCACGCCCACTCAGGTGTTTCAGCTGCTGAGGCTTATTAAATGTGGTGTTCAGGGCTCAGAGGTAAATCCACAACCTCCTCTAACTTCCAGGCCATCAGTAATGGTGGCTCGCTCGGCTTCATAGTCGTCAAAATATGCAGTCCAAATCAGCCGTGGATGCTGTTTCTGCTCCTTCAGGTTCAAGTCTCAAACTGGTATTAACGAAGGTAACAGATGTTCTCATGAAGGGCAAAGGGGGCTTGATGGTGGCCAGTTCTCTCCTAATCAGGTTGAACGTTTGACCCCAAACCACATGTTAAAGAATCCTTGGGCAAGACATTTTACCTCAAATCGCTCCCACAGCTGCATCAGTGGTGTACAAATGTGTTTGGAAGTATGCAAATGTGAACTGTAATGATGTTTGAAGGAAGAGGTCAAATTTCCAAGAGGTTAAGTTTAGCCTGTAGCCTTAAATCAATTTCAAATATTCATGTCTGATAATTATAGAGTTTGTTCACAGTCACTAATGTTCAAAAATGTCTAGTTTTCACATGCAGAGTACCCCTGATCTACCTTTATTCTCTCTCAGTCTGAGATGCTCTGAGCTAGCAGCTGTTTTCATTTTGGCTCGGCTGTGCCATAGGTTATTGTCTCTCCGGGAAAACTAGTTGTAGCGCGGGTATTCCATTTTATTGGCTTTTCTCAGTACTTCCAAGTTGGAAATAAATTATTAAATGTTTCCACATACCCCCTGCAATGTTCTCGCATACCCCTAGGGGTACACGTACCTCTGGTTGGGAATCACTGGTATAGATAATGGATGGATGGATGAGTTTTTGTTTGGTTTCAACATCTGCTATCAGTGACTCAATTCAATGACTGAAACCTTGGGTAACCAGTCAGTATGGTCACAGGAGCCTCTTGGCAGGAGTTTCCCAAAATATTCAGCATAAATTCATAAACAGTCCACATGGGGATCATTACATTTTGCAGTGTGAAACTTGACCTGTTCCAGATCGATATTTTAATATCTTTATTTAAAAAGTGAATATCAGTCAGCAGAGAGCAGTGGAGGCGTTTCATGTGTTGAGGTTGTCCCTGCCAAACTTCTCTGTACTGTAGATGTCGCCTCTAAAAAGGACAGCCCAAAGTCTGAGGGGGGTGGGAGTGGGGGGGGGGGGGGCTGGCCTCTCAGCCAACCACTGCTCTCGCTTTAGCAGCATCCCCCGGCCTGTGATGAAGCCATTAAAAATGCCTGGCTGAGGCCAGATGGTCCGTCATTGAGGAGAGAGGAAGGGGAAAGAGGAGATGATAACCAGAGAGATGGGAAAATATGAAGAAGAGGAGGGGTGGGAAGATGATAAATAGAAGAGAGGGATACAAAAAGATGAGACACGACTTCAGTGATAAAATAAAGGAGGAGAAATTCAGGATCTTTAACATATTTTGGACAAGGGATGGGCAATATTTCTGATAAAACATGTGGAAACAGATGAACATGGGAGAGGAAGGCACCAGGCAGTCAGATCTGAAATCACACATTAGTATTTTCTCAAATAAGTGGTGATGCACACTCACTGGCCACTTTAATAGGTACACCTTGCTAATACCAGGTTGGATCCTCTTTTGCCTTCAGAGTTACTTAAATTCGTCATGGCATAGATTCGGTCCATATTGACATGATAGCATCACACAGCTGCTGCACATCCATGATGAGAATCTCCTGTTCCACCACATCCCAATGGTGCTCTACTGGATTGAGATCTGGTGACTGTGGTTTAAACCATGCCCAGGTGGGACTAAGGGGCCCAAAGTGTGCCAAGAAAACATCCCCACACTATCACACCACCAGCAGCAGCCTGAACTGTGAATACAACGCAGGATGGATCCATGCTTTTCATGATCACACCAAATTCTGACTCTACCATCTGAATATGGAGCAGAAATCGACAACTTAGACCAGGCATTTCTACAATCTTCTAATGTCCAATTTTGGCGAGCCTTTTTAGAACTGTAGCCTCAGTGTCCTGTTCTTAGCTGACAGGAGTGGCACCTGATGTGGTCTTATTCTGCTGTAGCCCATCTGCTTCAAGATTTGAGGTGTTGTGTGTCCGTAAATGGTCTTCTGCAGACCTTCGTTTATACAAATGTTTTTTTGAGTCCATCATTGACCAGAGAACTGCCACTTACTGGATATTGTCTCTTTTCTGGACCATTCTCTCCAAAACCTGGTGGTGATTGTGCATGAAAATCCCAGTAGATCAGCAGTTTCTGACAGACCAGCCAGTCTGGCACTAATAACCATGCCATGATCAAAGTCTCTTAAATCACCTTTTTCTTAGCTGGTCGCCTTCACCATGCCTATATGCCTAAATGTGCCTTGGTTCTCGCACTTTATGTTTTTCCCTGATTTTTTTACTGATACTTATATTCTTATTTTTTTATACTCTTATTCTTATTTTTGTACTAATGTTTATTATTTATACTAGCTATAAACTATATACTAGCACCGTGGGGCCTTTGAATATCGTAATTTCAATCCTCTGTATGTGTACACATATTGCAGTATTGACAATAAAGCTACCTTGAACTTGAACTTGACCCTTAAATGCATTTAGTTGCTGTCATGTGATTGGCTTATTAAATATTTGTATAAAGAGCAGTTGGGCAGGTGTGCCTAATAAGTGTGTAAGCCCTCAAAAGTCTTAACATGAACTGTAATATTCTAACTGTGAAACAAAATATCTTCTGGAAAACAAATCAATTAAAAGTAAGAAGGCAGACGTGCTGTGTCGCTCCTCCATTTGTTTGTTTTTTTTACCTTAGCATCTTGATGTTTTTATTTAGCCAAGATAAAGACGTCTCCATAAGTCTCTAAAGCGTCTCCCTGGGAGCCCTCGATGGCGGAATAATTCTGTCTGTCTGTGTAAACATCCAGAAGCGAGTCTTGGTCCGCTCCATTTTCTTCATTAGCTCATCGTGGACGGAGGACAAGGCAAGCTGTTGTTGGTACACTGCTCCCATACTCTCTGAGGCTACACGCCGAACACACACATTAAACACACTCTCACTTTATTTGGTGCACATGGAGACACATTAACTGATGCTGCAGTCTGTTTGGATGTCTGAGTGTAAACGGAGCAGAAAACTGAAGGTTACAAACAGACGATGAAAACCTCTGCGGGGGGGAAGGGATCGACAAGATGGCAGATACTAATATCTTAATGATTAAGGTAGAAGTGATCAATAATTGACAAAGGATATGGGATTAAATCAGCCAATTAATATGAATGAATGAAGGTCTGTGTTTGCTAAATGAGTGCCTTGATGATTCAATAAATGAATGAATGAGTGGATTAGTATGAAGTGATCCAGCTGTAACTAAGCAAACAAGATGGACCTCCACCAGGTCAGTGATTTATCATAATGTTTAATGAATGAGCAAGTTAAGCAGACTGGATCGTTTTCATCATTAAGAGAGCAATAAGGCTGAATGAATCTGATGGTCATTAGAGTAAGAACCGGTCGAGTATAAAACTAAAACTAATCTGAAGATACAGTACTTAGTATGGAAAACTGTGTCACGTGGCGGTAGGGAGAGATGCATGGTAGATGTGCTGTTACTTAGAAAATCATTAGTTCTAATGGCAATGCTTTTTTAGAGATGCATCTCTGTGGGGTTGCACACTCACTCTGCTGAAATCTAGAGAATAGAAGGCTCACCTCCGAAAACAATAAAAGGGCATCGAAGAAACATCAGTGCATTATAACTTATTGATTGGCTGATCAATTATACAATCAGATCAATAAAAAGTAAAAATATTGATTTAAACTGTTGTGTTTATGACATTTATTTTGAAATCCTACTGCACCCTAGCGCCTGATAGATAGATAGATAGATAGATAGATAGATAGATAGATAGATAGATAGATAGATAGATAGATAGATAGATAGATATCAAAACACCAGGGTGGACAGCTGTGTTTTTCCAATCAAGCTTGCTTTTTCCAACATTTATGACTGACTTTAATTTAATCACCCCTCACTTTACAGATCTTTTTTCAGTCCTGAACAATTTGTTTATTTTACTTAAAGATAAAGCCAAAAAAACAAAGGATTTTAACACTCCTGTGTTTGACTCCCACCACTTTACACCTTTAGCCAGCCTCTAGTGGACACCAAAGGAACTGCAGTTTGACTTGTCCTCTGGCCTCGTCCTTCAAGACCAAAGAGTGAGGTTTGGTCAGGATGTGTTGCTGCCAAAGAGGTTTATCCATGTAGAAAAGATGTCACTTTAACATGCTGTAGTTCATTTTGCGGCAGAGGAGGTCAATCATAGATAATTAGAAGGAACTATCGGGGTAATAACTCTAGAAACTTCTCCAAAATCATCCACAATCTGTTTTTGTTATGCAGCTAAACTTATTTTTCAGCGCTGAAGCTCTCAGAGAGGAACAGAAGGTGGAGTTCAGCTGGAGGTTCAGGAAATTGGAAACAGAGCAGAGGTGTGTGTGTGTCCACGGTGCGGGAGGCCAGACGATGCCTCGTGGCAGCGGGCAGGTCTGCTGGGAAAGGTGATGTAAGATGCTCGTAATAACTCCTTTTAACCTCTCGTTAACTTTCCCGCAACCTGCCCGAGTGCCTGCGGGGGCCCAGGGCCTCATCTGCAGCCAACCTGGGGCCCAGGGCTCGTGCTTCCTGACATGAATATGTGTCAGCACTTTGCTCCGTTTTTCGCCCTTCAGGATGTGACCCGGATGCACACCTAATTGGTCACGGGCCCACGAGGTTGGAGCATGCAAATGGGGGAATAATGTTTTTAGTTGTTGGCAGAAATGAGGCTGTTATGTTCCAGGGCTGAGGGCGCTGCAGAGAGAGAAGTTAAAGGTAAATCCAGGATTAAACTTTGGGGGAAAAGAGGCCAAATTTGGGGATTAAAAGTCAAGGTTGTGTTGATGCTTCGAGCCTCAATTTCAAGCTGCAAACAAGGTTTTACGTTTTACAAAGTTGATGAGTCAATCTGTGCGAGTAAACGTTTGGTTTGATGAAGATGTCAGGAAGAACTATTGCTTGCTTTCCATCTGCCGCCTTCAGTTTTTACACGTTTCATTTTCTGCACTTTCCTGGATAGACTTACACCCTTTAAACAATCTAGAAAAGAGGTGGGCAACTGGCAGTCCGGGGCCCACATCCAGCCCTCCTACTACCTTTAGACAGCTGCCAGTGAATTTACTATGACAACATTTAAATAGCAATATATTAAAGAAAATGGAGTTTGTGGTCAGGGGTGCATTAGCCGATGAAGCCTTTGGTGAATGGGGTGGGAAGAGGCCATCCTCCTCTTGACCTGCATAAAAACTCTTTAATCCCATGTTCTTCTGAGATTTTTGTTAGGCAGTGGGAAAATGATGTGCTGACCTCCACTTGCTTTCAAACCACTGAGGCAAGCACCTGGTAAGACAGAGGTCCTCAAGTTACTGTTTCCAGGTATGTCCCAGAAATCTCCTCAGTTCCATGTTTACTAAAGAGAAGAAAGTCTTGTTGAACCATGCGAGATGAACTTGCTTGTCTTGATAGCAGTCCAAGGGATCTTGAGCATCCTTTGATAAATCATATCTTGGCTGCTTCGAGCATCTTCCTTGTCTTGCCACTGAGTATCCAGGCTTCACAGCCAGATAACAGAATCGCCACAAAAGTCTTTATCAAGTGATTTTTCAGGCTGAGTGATAGGCACCGACCTGTAAAAACGCTCTGAAGTCCACTAAAGCCGTCTTCTCCTTGTCCAATGCAATGATGGATTTCTTTCTCAAAGCGATCATCCACTGTTACAGCGACCCCAGATGGTTGAAACTTCCGACTTGCTCAACTTCTTTGTTGTTGTATTTGGGGCTGCTTTGTGGCTCTGGTTTTCTTTTCTTTCGTTTTCTTGAGATTATTTTTGGGGCATTTGTGCCTTTATTGAGAGAGAGAGCGAGGCAGTGGATGGCTTGTGAAAAGGGGCGAGAGAGAAGGAGGAGGACAGTCTGCAAACTGGCCACAGGCTGAATTTGAACCTGGGCCAGCAGAGATATGTTCATGGGTCATGCCTGGTTGCTTACCACTGCGACAAACCAGCACCGGGTCAGGTTTACTTGATGTTGTTGTCTAGGCCATGCTTGGTATTACAGGTATTAACCAAGTCCAGGATCTGCAGTTAGGGCCCTTTAAAATCGGCGATCATAGAATCCCGGACGGAATCACAGAATTAGACATTAAACGCAGAATTCAATATTAACTTGGAATATCATGGAAACGGCTGACATTTTATGTAAAATTGTTTTTTTATGACTAAAAAGGAACGTATCTCTCGGGAAAATGCCCTGAGGGGATCACTGACGCTGTGGACACTGACACTGAGGACAATGCACGCTTCACTTCCTCTCCTCCCTCATTAACAATGTCAACATGTCACAGCAGCCGTCTGAGACACTGGCTGACCCACCAAAAGCGATCTGAGCATCCTCAGTGTCCAGCTGCCATTCATTTTTAATGATCACTGGCTTTGAGGGGCGACGAGGGCGCAACACAAGTGACATGAGCGACATCGAGCAGCGCGTAAGTCAGCAAAGAAGCTCTGAAACACCCGGCTAACTCCAGAGTACAGGGCAGAGCAGTTTGACAACGATTATCACGTGTCAGGAGATCAAATGTTCTGCACATTTTTTCAACATACTGTTGACTGGACACATACAGGTACGTGTAAGGACCACCTGAAGGGTGAGTGATTATATTTCATTACTTTATACAGTGTCTCTGGGTTAAATTTGCGTTAAATGCTAAAAAAAAAAAAAATCTCAAAAAATTAAAACGAGAAAAACGGAATATGGAAGAAATTAAAATGGAATTTGGGAAAAAATAACATCGATTTTATAGGGCCCTATCTGCAGTCCTTCTTGGGAATTGGTCATAAGGACTGTGTGCCGGCCTCCGATGTTGTTTACATCACGCCCGTTGATGGAGACCCATGCCAAGACTTCATCAAGCTCTTGGAAGATGAACTCTTACTGTACATTTAAGAGGTTGGCAATCCAGAACAACCTTGTTGGTCACCTTGTTCAGTTTTCTGCCAGGAACTGAGGGGACCTTTTTTGCTGAAAATAGAAGTTGTAGAGAACTCTTCTGTCTATGTCGTCGATGTGGGTCCTGACTAACATCTCAATAAGGTCATTTAACACCCCTTTTTATAATTTATATTAGCCTCCTCCCTCCCCCCAAGAACAGCATCAGCCTCCTTCTTTAGTATCCAAACTTTGTATACTCCCTGTAAACAAGTAAACTGAAAGTTCTTACTGCAGCATTGAGGAACAGTTCAAACAATCACTTGAGTCTTCTTTTTAGTGTATGTTTGAATATATTTCTCTGTTTGTATAATCCAATCTGAAGAGGAAATACTTTGAATCACTATCTCTGTTTCTTTTTACCAGCTGAATCACCAGAATAAACATAAAACTGATCAAACATCTCCCCCTTTGTGTCCTTTAGAAAGACTGTGAGATGACAGACGGGGCTGCAGACAGCTGAGACACATCAGTTTCCTTCATGAGGCAGGTTTGTCAAATTGCTCTGTGTTGCAGTCAGAGAGCTGCCAGATTCTTGTCTCAAAACGCTGTTCATCATCTCTGACTCAAACGGGAACCAGACAACCCAACCAGCCCGCAGCCAGGCGGGAAGCTCAGCAGCCAGCCAATTAGTGTGCGGCTCAGTCAGACCGAGGGGCGAGTCTGCAGACACATTTCACTTTCATTTCCCGCTCGCTTCAAACCTCAGACATGTAGATTACTGAGGAAAATGATGTGCATCCATGCAGCTGCTGCCTCATTTACATACCTCCCCTTTGGTGAACCACATTTGTAAGCTTGTCTGACCAAAGCGTCTGAACGAACTTCTCCTGGTCTGCTTGGTGATGACCAAGTTTGTCGACTGGAAAACCCTCAGGACAGTCGACATGTTTATTTTTAAAGTTATGCCTTTTTTTTACATTTACCACCTTACAAAGAACAATTAAAGTGCAGGAGAATTCATGATCCTGTAGTCTTTAAATGCACCAATAGACATATTTTAAAAGCAAACCTAGGTTGTTGCTGACATAGTGGCAGCAGGTTGCCTTTAGAACTGCCTTAATTCTTCATGGTTTCGGAAATATTCCTCAGAGATGTTGCTCCATATCTCCATGATGGCTTCACAGTTGCTGCAGATTTGTTGGCTGCACATCCATGATGGGAATCTCCTGTTCTACCACATCCCAGTGGTGCTCTATTAGACTGAGATCTGGTGACTGTGAAGGCCACTGGAGTACAGTGAACTCATCATGTTCAAGAAACCAGTTTAAGATGCTCTGAGCTTTGTGAGCGTTATCCTAACCATCAGAAGATGGTCCAATGTGATCATGAAGGCATGGACATGGTCAGCAACAATACTCAAGTAGGCTGTGGGCTTTAAATCATGCTCAGTTAGTACTAAGGGGCCCAAAGTGTGCCAAAAAAATCCCTGGATCATCCATACAAGGCAGGATGGATCCATTATTTCTTGAAATTCACACCAAATTCTGACCCTATCATCTGAACATGGCAGCAGAAATCCAGGCTTATGAGACCAGGAAACATTTCTACAATCTTCTGTTGTCCAGTTTTGTTGAACCCATGAACTGTAGCCTCAGTTTCCTGTTCTTAGCTGACAGGAGTGACACCTCTTCTGCAGCTGTAGCCCATCTGATTCAAGATTTGCTATGTCATGCATTCAGAAGTCGTCTCCTGCAGGTAATTTGGATTCCTGTTGCCTTTTTATCACCTGGAACCACTTTCCTCCTCCTCTGACCTCTGGCATTTTAAGCCAGATAACTGCCAATCACTGGATATTTTGTCCTTTCCAGACCATTCTCTGTAGAGAATGTTTACATTATTACCTCAGTAGATCCACAGTTTCTGAAATACTCTGGCACCAACAACTATACAGCATTCAAAGTGTCTTTAATCACCTTTCTTCTGCACTGTGATGCTCAGTCTGGACTTCGTTGTCTTGACCTTGCCTACACGCCTAGATGCATGAACTTGGTGCTTTGTGATTGGTTATTTTTGTTATTGAGCAGCTGAATGGATAGACCTTAGAAATCAGCTAGTGAGAGTGTAGGATTGATCAATTGGATTTGATCACTGACATGCCCAGAAATGGACTTGCTTGTTCACACATATTTGCAAGCTAGTAATGTTTCTTGAAGGTTAAGTGTCAGTCATTAATGGGGAGAATTTCACTGGGCTAGCAGGGAAATTTGGGGTTTAATACGGCTAATACGCCCTGCTGGTTGAGTTCACACATGTAGCTCACCAGGGTCAATTCAGAGTGAAATGCATTCATTTAGCATTCGGAAACTGTAAAGCCAGATGCTTTGCTCTGTGTCAGAGGAGTCAAATCACTGCTTTGCTCTTGTAGAACGATTTACCCAACTCTTGGCACCTTCTACCATTTTATTAAGATTATTGTGAAGCCCATTTTGTTGTGAGATCAATGTTGCCACTGCCTGATAAACAGTTTTAGAAAAAAATCAGCCAACCACCCACTTTAACAAATCTAGTTATACGGATATAATGACTCAATTTAACCAACCATCCTCTTTACTTAGTCAAAGATAGACATTCAATGAAGCCGTCCAGGATAAACGGATTTGACAGACTGATTATGACCCAACCAACCAATCGCTGACAGTCCTCCAAGTCCTCAAGAGCTTATTGTATTCCTGATCATATAGCTAACCAACCATCAGATCCACTGACCCAGACTTTAACACAATTTAAGGACCAGGATTTGGCATTCAGATATCCTGCTGCAGCCCCTGAATGTTTACCAACCTGCACTGATGCCCAAATCCCTAATGATACTGAGACGTTCAAGGGACAAAGACCTCTTCAGAAAGGGAGATTGGGTTTTATTTGAGAATCTGATTGAGTCTCAGAGACTGCAGAGGTGCTAAACTCGTTCTGATGTTTATCCATCACACCTTCAACAGTTTTTAGCATGCTGCTCCAGCATCCATAGAGCGATCCATTTTTATGAGACCTCACATTTAAAGCAGGAGCGTTTTCAAAAGCACAGATTGGATTATGGTCTCAATCTTCTGCCTGTATAATTACTTATTGACGGGTGTTTGTGTGGATGTTTGCATTTCTATGTGAGTGCTCCTGACTCCTGAACCTGTTATGCATGCATGCATGTGTGTGCATATTTATGTCCCATGCATTCATGTGTGTCCAGGACTGCATGAAGATCAGTCTGAATGAGCTCATTGGAGATTCAGCCGCTCTCTGTGCAGCCAAAGTCAGATTTGAATACCAATAAAAAGTAAGAAATACTGTAACTGTATGCTAATGGGGGCTGGTTTATGAGGGAAATATGTATTCAGGGCTGGCAGGAAGGACTCTATGCATGGATAAATTACTTGGGGGCTCTGCTGCCTCTCTCAGGGATGCTGATGTATCACAGAGACAGAGAGGAAGACAGCAACAGAAAGATAATCTAAAAAGTGTTTGTGTTGAGGCAATCTGTGGAGATAAAAACAGGGAAAATGAGGGACTGTGCAACAAAAGGACAGAGGAGATAAATGAGCAAAGTTTGGAAAAGATCAGCAAAGAAACTACAAATCTAACTTGTCCAAAAGTGTTGGACAGACGCCCTTGAACATTTTAGTGTGGTAAAAATGTTTTCGAAAGAGAAGCAGCAACATGAAACATAACCGAGACACCAGGCTGTATGCTACCTGTTGGATTGTCAGAAACTTTCACCACAGATCACCAAGACCCTAACCTGACACACCAGATGGACTGTTCAACATATGACATTAGTCCATCTGAGAAAGAGCCCACAGCAAGTGTTTGGGGAGGGCAGAAACTTTCAGAAGGATATTCAGCAGGTGATTGGATGATCGTTCCAGCAATCACATTTATTACGGGCCAATCAGTTAATGTCGTAGGTGGGCACCACTTCGTTAACAATCTCTTAGCAAAACATGACAGAAGTAGAGCGAAAAATATCCTTATTATGGAGAAGTTTGTGGTGTTGATATTTGTTTTAATTTAATAAAGAAATGTGGAAATGTGGTCCAGATCTGAAAAAACTGCAACTGAAGCTGTTAGCATCAACGCTAATCTCTGTCACTTCCTATTGTCAATAGGCTAGTAGCTTGTTTTCTTTCCCTGAAGGATTCTGATTGGGCAGTCCCACTTTGGGCCGCTCACAGTCATTGTAGATTGGAGCTTGGCTAGATGGATCTGCCTGATTTCAGATGTGGAATCAGGAAGATCCAGCTGCTGTAAGGTTACCAAGAGCCCTCATAAGGGGGTAATGGGGGAAGGCCTTCTGGGGCCCAGAGTTATGGGGGGCCTAAAAGTGTAAGCAAAGATACATTTCATTCTGAATAATATTTAGCTGTATTTAAACCTAAGCACTCACTGTAAATGATTAACATAATGCACATGAAGATTGTCTTTCATTGTTGCTTATTTCTAAATGTAAACACCCCCTTTTAAAATGGAATTAACATTTATTTTGTTATATTTATGTTGTTGTAGTGAGTCAGAATCAGACAATTTATTAATGCCAAAGGGCATGTCAGTACACCAACCATGTGAACATCACAAACACTAGGCTCAGGCAAGTCAGAGATAATAAACAAATAGTCTGTACATTGATGAAGATGCGTAGTGGCATTTAGTGCCGTATATGTAGACATCTGAATTTGGCCTTTCTTTCAGAGCCTGAAATTTTACCTTGCATTTTTTAGCATTGTTCAATAATTGGGGAGATTAATTAGTAAGAATTGAAGACTTAAATTTGGATTGAAAAAAGCAGGAACCCAATTTTAATGCATACATTCCCATCAAATCCCATCAACTCTGATGACTTGATTTACAAAGTGGACATTGTAGAGCAACTGCGGCTGTCAGTTTTGGATCGGTATCATGTATGTTTATGGTCTATGTGCAGCCATCTTGTCCTGCAGTCAAACTCCACCAGTTAAGAGCAGATTGGTGTCAAACACTGCAGCAACCAAGATGATAATTGGTTTCTACCAAACTGCTCAATGGGCACAAAGGCAATCAACTTCCCAGTTAACCCAGCAAACCAGGTAGAAAATCAGGCAGCCTGCCACCAAGCTAATCGGTCAATAATCTTATCAAGAGACATGCCAATCACAAGGCTAAGGAATAATCGATTAGGATGCCAGACAAACAGGAAACAGATGATCTTTAAACCAGTCAACTGATTGATTGCTGCTCTCTGAAGAAGCTTTTTTCCCCATTTTAAATGAAAACACAAGAGATGAAGGTCATTACTATAAAATCTTTCCAGCAATATCTCCAAGGATGAGCCCATCTTGTGCTTCCTGTGCGAACAGTTCAAAAAGGACATGTTTGGTGATCTAGAAGTCAATATATTTTTGCTCTTCTCCTTGTTCACACTAAAGTGTCAATTTCAGGATATTTTACTTTCTTTGTTGTACTTGTTCTGGTCCAGGTTTAAGTATATTTAAATTGATGCCCTCTGAAGTTTGTGACAGACACAAGCAAATATTGCATTTGATTGGTTTGCAAACTCATGTTACGGCTGCCAACATCCATCTGCACGTATGGGATGTGAGTTTTTAAATATGTTATGGGATGTCCTTAAGGATTAAAAAAAAAAAAAAAAGCCAGCCAAATATTTTATTCACCATGATACCAGACAGGGAGGTAGAGGCTTGTGTAAGTCCTCCATTCACTGAAACTGCTGAAGATCTGAGCATCATGAGCCAAGATTGTGATTATTTCTGCCATTAAGTCAACATTTCAAAAAACTGTGATAGTCCCAGACTCCTTTCGTTTAAGTCTAGTGCAAGGAAAAACCAGCAAAGCCCTGCTATGGTTTGAAATCTGGGCATGAATCATAATCTCAAGATCACTTTTTGGCTCATCAGCTTGAGTTTTTGAAGTTTCTTGAATGATAAAATCAGGAGTAGATCCAACAGTTCATGTGCTGGTCCGGACTTAGAGCCTGAACTGTTTGTGTAGAGCAGATTTAAGAGCTGAGGACCCAAAAACATGCTTCATGCTACAGTACAGTGTGTTCTGAGACTGATAAAGCCTCTGATTTGTCTGTGTTCAGCTGGAGGAAGTTAGCCATCCAAGCTCTGAAGGAGTTAACAGTCAAGCAGAAGAGACACCTTAGAAACATTACGAGGTTTGAAGGACAGATACAGCTGAATGTCATCAGCATCGCACTGATACAAAACATCTTTGAAAGTTTTAATGACATGCCCCAAAGCAGTGGTGGTTCTAGGGGCAGGGCTACAGGGGCATTGGCCCCATCTGAAATCTAATTGGCCCTTTGGTGGCCCCTTATTTAGAAATCCTAGATCCGCCACTGCCCAAAGGAAGCAAATACAGAGAGAATAACAGAAGTCCTCTAACAAACCCCTGAGGGACACCACAGGACACAGACTGATCAGAAAAAGAGACTATATGTTCAGTAATTGAGCACCTTTTTGCCAAAATCTAGCCATTTGACCCGGCATTTTGTTTTCAAGGTTGTCCATCGGTAAGGCTGTTCATGTGAGAGCTATAACTCAAACACATTACTAGAGGTTATCTGTAAACTTGACAAAAATAAACACTCAGATTAAAGAGGCAAATTTTGACTGTTTTTGTCAGTGCTCATTTCAGCTTAGTTTTGGTGACAGGTCTGGGTTATCATCTTTTGGGCCCAATTTGGACAGATTTTGGCAATTTTTGATTTTGACTCAAATTTGATGTCAGGCCTGGTGTGAGTTTTTTTCGAGGGAAAAAGTTTAGACTGTTTTTGACCATGGTCAATTTTGCCTCAATGTTGGCGACAGGTCCTGAGTAAATGTTTCTAGGGCCAAATTTGGACAGTTTTTGAAGATTGGTGGGTTTGGCCAAAATTTTAAACAGGTCCTGAGGCAACATTTTCTTATACTTTACTTATACTTTTCTTATACTTTTAGGCTGTTTTTCTTGATGCTGGAGAAGCTGATTTTGGTTCAAACTTAGTGATAGGTCAAGGGTGGGGTTTTTTTTTTCAATCAAATTTGGACTGTTTTAAATATGGCTGACCTTGGCAAAAAATCTGGTGACAGGTCTGGAGTCAACTTTTGTGGGCCAAATTTGGACTTATTTTGAAGATGGCCATTTTTGGTTCAATTTTGGCTGTAAGTCCAGGGTGTTTTTTGGGATCAAATATTCTGTTTAGAATATGGCTGATCTTGGCAAAAATTTGGTGACAGGAGTCAATTTTTTTTTGAGGGCCAAATTTGGACTGTTTATAAAGATGGCCAAATTTGGCTTCAATTTTGGCAATAGGTCCAGGGTGTGTTTTTGGATCACATTTTGTCTGTTTTGAATATGGCTGATCTTAGCAAAAACAAATGGCCAGGAGTCCAGTTTTTGGGGCCTGTTTTTGAACTGTTTTGGAAGATGCATGACTTTTCCTCAAATCTTTTTTTTTTTTCTTGCGTTGCCTGTCTTTGCTTGACATGGTTCACTGTTTCCCTAGTTGACCAAAATGACAGTGAGTCAATGTGGCTTAAGAGATGATTTGGTTACATTCTCGAGGTGGTAGGTCAAAGGTCATGGTCTTTGTTCTTCAGGTTTATCTGTAACTTTTGAACATAAAACTGCAAGAATACTATGAGAGAGTTTTGTTGGTATGGACCCTACATTTCAGAGGAAACATATGCTCTTATTTTGTATCTATATGTTGTGCCAAAGTTCACCTAGATTGCTGTTATTGCATATGTGGTTCTCACTTATTTTTTAGTTTTCTCATTATTTACTAAGAAACAAGTGGTAAATAACCTCAGCTGTACCTCCAGATAACAGCTTATGTAGCAGTGTCATTTTGTCTGAGACGCTCAGGAGGTGCAGTCAGAGGAACATCTCTAACAAAAAAGTCAATTTAATAATGCTAATGCTGAATGTAAATAACAAAAGCCTGAACACGGCTGCACCTCCATGGGGTAAACATTGCTCATATTTTTGCCTTCCACAGGGGAAAAATTACATGTCAGCTAGAGTGTCAGAATGATTAATTTGCCTCTGCATCATGGCATAGTAATCCTCCTCGAGACGGTGCAATCAATCACACCAACACACATACAGCCCAGCAGGTCACCGTGGCACCTATACACAGGCCGGCCCAGTGCTGAGCTTTCTCCAATAATACGATCACAACAGTATAATGGAGTCTGACTCCCAACTGAGAGAGAAGAACTGTGGCTATGTTTGGCTGTTTTCTGTTTTAGATCTATCAAATTCTAGTTAGTTACATACATCCAAGTTAAGGACTCAAGTAGATTTATGATTCTTCACTAGGAATGGGAATTAATAAGATTTTATTGATACCAGTGCCACTAATGATTCTTCTTACCAATCCGATTCTTTAATGATTCCCTTTCGATTCCTGCTGATTTTCTGTTTAGAAAAGAGTTGGTTTGCAGGTTTTCAGTGGCAGTAAAGTCAAACACATGACACTTTCACAGTAAGGATTTTTGTTGATACTAAAGACACAATTTCGACCTCCTGTCTGCCAGGATTTATGTAAGAGTTTATGTCTCTTTTTATCAGTATTTTATCAACATGCAACTGCACTTTAATTCATAAACCTATATTGTATTGGTATCAAGATATTTATATAACTAAATTTCACTGTTGCAAGTGCTCTGAAATGTTTTGGTATCTTATTTCAGTTTGGTTAAAATGGCACTGGGGACTGTCCCAAATTGGGATTTGTTTGCTTTTTTGGATTTTGTGGGGACATGCAACACAAGGCCTAAAAACAGGAGAGTCCTGGCTAAATCAGGATCCGACTTTAACACCAAGAAATAAAAACTTTCCCCCCATATAACATTTTATAGCAAAACGAATCCAACAAAAAAATGGTTCCAGTATTTGGATTCAACAAATCAAATCCATGTTGGACTTTAACTGGATCAGTCTTTATACCTTCCCAACACAACAACAGGACAACAACCTGCTAACCAGGTCACAGAGAGTGACTGAGACCTCCAGAGACCCTCTTCCTCACTAAAACCAACATGCACTAAGCAGCCAGAGGCAATGCTCGGCTTTATCGCCAATAAATTACATATTGATTTCACGGCTGGGACGGAGACCTGGGAATAGGCTGAGCTGGTGAATTGACTATTGAGTTTTCTCCCTGAAGTGATGATCGAATTCCTGCTGCTCCTCTCCGCACACACATGCCGTCTGCTGGATTCTTTCAGACCAGAGCAGATTGTAAAATATTAAACACCTTTGTTGTTTGTTCAGGTGTAAGAGTAGATCTCTCGGGATGCTGGGAAAGATCCTGGGAGCTGCTCAAAGATCTAGAGTCTTCTTAACAACATGTTGCTTGCTAGAGGGGGACTTGTAGGTCCACTTTGGTGAAGAACCAGACTTACAGCAATAATTTTGGGATACCAAAAACTCAAACCCTTTAGCTTAGTGTTCTTAGTTTGGTTACGAATATGGTCGCCCTACGGTTGAGTTTATGGCCCATAATCTGCAGCAGTGCAGCCTGATGACACCAGAACAAATGTGTCGACCTGTACAACACCTATCATGCGAACAGTGTTGGGTTGTTCACTGCAAAAATTCAAATCTAAGGAACTTTATTCATCCAATTTGAATTCTAAAAGTCTCGCATGACTTATTGTGAGCCAAAATTGCCTGACATGTCCAGCTGCACATCTTATTTCAGTGCTTAAAAACAAAAAAACAAACCATGAATTGCTTGTAATGAGTTAAAATATCTGCCAATGTGGCAAGACAAATTTCACTTGTACGGTGTCTTGGAAGTAAGATGTGCTATGTTAGGTAGTTTCTATACCTGATTTTTAGACCCTCAAAGAGTAAAATTTTGCTTGTTCCAGATGTTTTCTCATAATTATAAGTTATTCAGTGCTTTATTTTTGTTTTAATTCCTTGTAATAAGATATCCATCTGGACTCCTCAAATGAGTATGAGATTTTAGTAAGTATTGTGGATATTTTTGATTGAAATTAGACAAATAAACATGCTTTGACTTTTTGTAGTGTTGATGCATCAAATGTTGACCAAACCATTTCCTTTCTCATGATGCTGCACCTATAAAGACGTCATTGCATCAAGCTAGCGGTAACAAATGAAATAGTACTGACTGAGATTTTCAAAATAAAAGCTACTTCAAAATAAAGTATCTCCAACTGAATGTAATGATTTTCTTGTAGACTGATCAAGTTATCTTACTGTAAATAATTTTAACTGTATATTTTGAGGGCAGCATGGTGTTGCAGCAGGTAGTTCACATGCTTCACAGCAAGAAGGTCGCTGGTTTGATCCCTGCCTTAGGTATGAGAGTGGGCATGAATTGTTGTCTATCTCTCTGTGCCCTGTGATTGGCCGGTGACTGGTTCAGCCTGCCTCTCGCCCAAGCTGGGATAGGCTGCAGCCCCCTGCGACCCCAAAAGGGAAAAGTGGTGTTGACAATGGATGGATGGATGTATACTTTGACAGCTGTTGTAATATTTTAAGAAAGTGTAGCATAGTAACGAATGTTCGGGCATTTATTATGAACTGCACATTACACAGCTGATTATTTTAGTGACTAAAGAGACACCGTGGCTTTTTATTTGCCCTGGAAAATGTATTGCAGAGTTACCCTTCGATCCTCAGCCCCAGTCTGTGAGGTGCTTGCTTAAGAGGCAGTACTGAGATATGATGAATTAAATTTGATACAGTATGAATTGACAGGTGGTAACGGTGGCCCTATGGCCATTCAGCAATGTTTAAATAGGTGAATGATGAGAATGATTACTTACATTTTATTTTTAATTTGCACATTTTATTTTTAATCGTTTTGTTGCTGTCTTTTAGTGTGTATAATGATAAAATGGTTTGCTGTTTCACTTTGAAGGGCACTTTGACCCATTTTACATCTGAATAATGTTCATTCTGAAAGGCAAGTTGCTGTATAGACCTATTCCTAAAAAGTTTATTTTGTTTTTACTGAGTTCAGAACAACATTGCTGTAGCAATATAACCATCTGAGCAACAAGGGACAGCAAAACTGTTTCATTAGCTATGAAACAGCAATATTAAAAATAAACTGGAAGTGCTCCAAAAGCACAAACCTCTGTCAAGGCATTTCCAGCATTGTCAGACAAGTTATTGTCAAAAATGTGGGAAACTGCCCAACCTCGGACTGTTAACAAATCCTTGAAAAAATTGCTTGTTCTAGATTTGGATCACCACTAAGATCCACTGGATTGGTCCTTGACCTATCCTGACTACCTTAAAAAATATATTAAACACTTTAATAATTGAGTTCATTTTAATTTCCCAAAAGGCTATTTGCTTTCCCTTCCTAATCCTGTAATTTAGACAGAAGTCTCTATTCATGACAACAAAAATAAAAAATAGCTAACGACTAGCACCGCTAAATGAATGAAGTCTAACAAGTGATTTATTTTGACTTTCATGATATTTAGTGCTGAACACACCAAGGAAAATGTGTAAAAAACAAATTTAATTTGGTTTATTGTTATAAATGTAACAGAATTAATGCTAATGTAAATATACCCAAGACTGTTGCCATGGATATGCTGTGGATGTTGTTGCACTGAGTGAAACACGGCTTGATGTAGACTGGGCCGATGCACATTGTAAATTTTTCCACACAGCAGTATGACATTGGGGTATTTTTGGTATAATTCAGATTTCACAAATGTTTTCACACTACATACTATATATTACTTTTTGGCAAAATTAGTACATACTGCTGGTGTGGTATGCGGTCTGACTAATTTTTTGTTTGTTACAGACCTTATTATCAGCCAGATCCAAGAACACTGTGATCAATATCATAGCCTTCTATTGGCTCTCCAATCATTTCAACAAATGAAATGATTATTTTTTTTACTAAAAAAACGGGCCATATCTTGTGCCAGGACCCTAGAAAACTGTCCCCTTTGCTGTTTGCTTTCCTTTCCTAATCCCTTCAATCCTCAGCCCCAGTCTCTGAGGTGCTTTGGCTGAAGTAGAGGGCATATGGAGTGAGCTTGCATGACTTCCCCTTCCCCTTCCAGACCTGTTTGAGGGCATTGTTTAATTTCTTGGTCAATGTCCCTCAGCCTCAGCCCTGGTGTTTAGCTGCCCTCTAAATCTGCAGTCTTTTCATTTTAATGATAACATTTCAGGTCGCACTTCTCTGCTCTATTATGTTCATACTTGACCTCCGGGGCACCGTGACGCTGACCGCCACCTTTAGCTAACACTGCACATGGGCGTATTGTTATTGTGCATCCTTATATTAACTGCTGTTGTGTGTTTGTTTCAGACAGGGACTGTGTTTGTGTGTGTGTGTGGTCTAGCCCGCTGTGTGTTTGATTGCAACACACCTCGCCGAAGTGTACTTAAGGCGACACGCTGCTCCCCCCATTCGCAGGGATAATATGATTAAGAGCCACCTACGGCGATTTATGTGTGCAAGAGAGAGCGTGTGTGCGATTTTGAAGGGGGACTTGGTCCACAGCCAAAAACACCATCTTAATACTCGCCCCCCCGCAGGGCTGAGGCAGCCCGGCGCCTGGGCCACGCGGAGCCTCGCCTTCAACCCGAGCCAAATCATCAGCCAACTATCACCCTGTACAAGGTTACATTAACACCGAGAGGCATCCACTCTCATATTGGACTTGAGGCTCGGCAGGGGCTCACATTTAAGCCCCCACATACAAGAAGAGTCTCCTGTCCCGGCTGCTGACAAAGCACTTTCTCCCTTTTTAGGTGGACGCTGCATGTTTCTGTGCGTGTGCAAAGTAATATCCCAAAGTACAAAACAGGAGAAGCACTTTCTGACACTGATGAGTGGAGTCCACATAAAAGTCATCATCATAAATCAGTGAGGGTATAAACTCTGAAGGTCTTAATATAAAACACAGAGATGCTAAAGATGATTCACAGCCGTTTAAAATATTAGAGACACCAGCTTCATTAAGTGCACTGATGAGAAGGATTCAGGTAGGAGCCATATTCCTAAAATATTTCTCTCATTAAAACTCTAATATTTAAAATGATGAAGAGTGTGTGATGCTGGAGGAGGAATTTCAGGTAAAAGTTCTTCATTTTGGGAAAGTCCATAAATTTGGTGCCTTCACGCCTACGTCATTTGGACTTACTGACTTTTCTGTTTGATCTGCACCAAAATAGCGGATGTGAAACCCCCCTGGACCATGGTCTGGACCAGACAGCTAAACTTTGGTCCCACCTACAGAGGTGGTCTCGGTCCGGACCAAACAGTACCATGGTTTGGTTTGTGCCCAGTGTGAAAGCATCACATTGTAAGGTCTGGACCAAATGGTGTGTTCTGTTACACCGGAACTGGGAAGAGGGCAGTGAGAATTACGTCACATCCCAACTAGAGGTGTTCCAGTTAGGAGCTGGTAATGTTGGACTAGCTGAAGATGTCCAACTTTGAAGTGATAAATTCTGACCAAAGGGGGCATTCCCAGTCACTAAATTTAATTTAATTTGCAACTAGGACTATCCCAGTTCAGAGGTCAACTCCAATGGTCAACTCAAGGGTGATGAGGATTCTCCAACTTTTGGACTCAGAATTCTGACTTCAGTGGGCATTCCACTTGAAATTTCCCACTTTAAACTCGGAAATCCCAACCTCCCAGTACAACTGGAACATATCCAAAGACTTTACAAGAATTGGACAAAGCCACATCAGAGGAACCTTTGGAATGCTGTTGATGCCCTCTAATAGATGCTGCCATACTGCACGTGCTTTCTCAACCAAACTTTAGCTCCACTTTGACTCCTCAATAAAAGATAAACAAGCATGATAAAAATAAAAATAACCCACCAGTTTTTCGAACCAGGCTGTAAAAAAGGGTATTAAGGTCGTAAAAAACATCCTTTCCTCCACACACAATCATTAAGTTGTAATTTTCTGCAGCCAGCCCGAAGTGGACACTCGGGGTACCACAGCTTTTGGCACTTCTTTGAGCCTCCATTTACAGCCCGGGCCTGAGAGCACCACATGGTCTGGTGAAATTCAGTGGTCCCATTGACAAAGTAAATATTACAAAATTAATCTTGTACTAGTTCAGAAGGAAAGTGTTATGGTTCTGCTAGTCCTGTTTATTTTGTATGCTTTTTTCCTTCCGTTCCTTGTGAGGCCTCGTGTGTTTCCTTTGTTACTGTCAATACCCTGTTCTTGGTTTTGTTTAAGTTACCCATTTTGTGTTCATGTTTTGTGTCTTGTCTCGTGTTTCCTGTTTTATTTTGAAATCCCTGTGTTCCTTGTGGTGTTTTATAAGAGCGCTAAATATAATACATATTTCAATTCACTATTCATTCCATCATGTCATTTAAAGAGCTTTTTTCTCGACTGTTTGAAGCTTGTTCGAGTCTTTAAATAGATTAACTTGGCTGCAGTAATTATAAGTGGTCAAAAATGTGTTAAAATATGTCAAGGCTGGATTGGTTCAGGGCCCAATCTGATCCGATCTACCTTCTCATGGGGCCCAGAATTGCTGGCTGCGGCCCTTGGCTCTGTGCTGTTGCTGTCAGAGTTAGGAAGAGTGTCAGCGTTGTGCTTGTACACAAAAAGTGTCTGTGTTAAAAATGAAGCCGCAACGTGAGAGAGATTCATACAGCTCATTAATCGGAGACGTATGACCCAAAAAGTCTCTTTGTTTTGCTCGTAGAGGAGAAAACAGTGAGAGAGGAAAGAGAAAAATCACACCCACCATCACAGATGAGGAGAGAGGCACGGTTCCAATCAGCTCTCAGTTTGGCTTTTCATCGTAGTTGCCAGGTCTGCTTATTATGAGCGACTTTGGGCTTCTTTTTTTTGAAAAGTTGCTTGTAAATATTTACAGTTGCAGGTTGTGTTTTTTTGAGCTTGTTCCAAAAGTATAGTTTCTCATTTGGGCTTGTTGTGCCCCCAAACCCAGGAGGGATCTGATGCTCCCTCTACTACCAATATAAACTCAATTCACAAGTTACACAAACTATTTTGTCCCACTCCAACCACAAATGTAAATTTTACTGTAAAAAGAGGCAAAAATGATGTTTCCACCAAAAAGAAATCCTTATAGCCAGAATTAAATGCAATTCTAATGTAGCTGTTAATGTTTTCACCAAAATAAAGCTGTAGAGGATCAACATAAAACTTAGATAAAAGCCTGACTATGTCTGTTTGGTTACAAAAATCAAGGTTAGACAGACTGTTAAGCAATAACAGAGTTATAAATAACAGTAGCGCCTCCCTTCACTTCTGTATAAAGAAGATGGGATGTTCCACCTACAAACAAAAGGATGTTGAGTAAGTAAATGGTAACAGTGCTGTCATGTTTTTATTAATATTGTAAATATATGTTAATAGTGTAAATCCCATGGCCTTTTTTATACTCTCACTTTTACTCATTTTATTTATTTTTTCCTTCACAAGAAAGTGAATATAACGTAAACACACTGCATGTTACAACCTGCTTACTTGATTTTTCACTTGCTTACTTAATTTGTTACTTAATGTTTTTTGCTCTTATCTACTTTCTGAAATTAAGAGCCAAATAAGAAAACAATGTCAGTGAGACTGAAATGTAATGTAGATAAAAACTGAAACACGCTTTATGTAGATTTCTCTTTAAAAAAAAAAAAGTTATATAAACATTAGGAAAAAAATAGCTAGAGGTCACCTGTTTTGGGCTTGTTTATATCGACTCGGTTGCTCATTTCAGTGGAAAAATCTGGCAACACTAATCTTCATCTTCAGGTTAAAGTCAGGCTGCACTTTAGTTGTTCTATTTTATGACCTGTGTGCTCAGGTCAAATAAAGAAGACGAGAAAGACGGCAGAAGTCCTTGTTCTGTTTGATTCCACAGGAACTTTTCACTGTAACGTGATCTTCAACCATCTTCATGTTCTGTCTTCACATTGCTGCAGGCCGCCACCAACGAATCAACACAGTTTAATGTTTAGTTGCACTGAGAGAGAAGCTTTTAGTGAATCCTGGGGTCAAATGTTCAGTTTTAAAGTGCTTCCGAAAACAAATGCATATTAAAAACACGGTTATTGTCCAATAATTTGGATGATGTTTCTTTATAATATCAAACTAAACGGTCCCCCACACTTTGTGATAAATGATGTCCTGATTTTAGACCTCTAGTTAAAGTTTAGAGAAGCAGTGAAGAACATGCAAATGAGATGCTGATTAATCCCTCCTGAAAGTAATTAACAAAATCAATAAATGGTTAACCTTCAGAGTGCAGACTTTGCAAAAGCTGCTCTAAGATTCTGACCCTCAGTTCTGTATTACAATGTTTGCTAACACTGTCTATGAAGCCTTACTTCAAGATGCATTATAACCACATTATAAGCATGTTTATACTGCATTATAATATTCTGATGAGGTTGTATGACGTCAGCACAAGTGAGTGGCTCGTCATTCAAGTTTGTTGATTTTTGTTCTTATTATATGATAATGTCCATCAGTAAAGACCCTCAGCTGTTGCTATCCAAACATTTGGAGCCGTAAAGTCTGGCTGATAATGAAGACGAGGACGTGATGCAAAAGCAACTGGTGTATCAACAAGCATACACATATCCAGATAATGACAAATTTAAACCCCACTTCTCTCTCTGTCCTCTAGCTTCTAGCTTTTTCAATAGTTTTTTCATAGGAACAGATGTTTGTCTTTGTTGCATATAAATTTATTAAAGGTCCAGATCTGATTAAACTGCTACTGATGCTGTTAGCATCTATGCTAATCTCTCCACAAGCACTTCCTGCTGTCATCATACTCGCACCTTTTCCGACTCTAAAGGATGTAAGTTGGGCCGTGCTGCTTACACATGGTCATTGTAGATCGGAGTTTGTCAAGACGGATCTGCCTTACAGACATTGAATCAGGACGATCCATCCGCACTGCAAGGTTAGCTAGGGTGACCATGCGTCCTCTTTTTCCCGGACATGTCCTCCTTTTTGGTCATAAAATTATGTCCTGGGGGGATTTTATAAAATTCTCTAAAATGTCGGGGTTTTGCTCAGCTTGTTCTACAGACGAAGCTGTCACCGGCGACGAAAGAAGATCTGCATAATTCAAACTACCGTAACTCCTAGAGTTGCCACGCTTTCCAAATATTTCTAATGGATTCTGAAAGCTAAGAAGCAGAGCCTTCCAGTGATATACGGTACATTATGGTAAAGGCTGGATTGCCTGAGGGGGAGGTACAGGAAGTGAGCTGACTTAGCCGGAGAACAGAGAGAGGATTCAGAGACAAGATGTGAGTAATTTATTGGTGGTTTATGGGTATTTTATGTGTAAATAATGTAAAAATATTGTAAGTAATCGCACTAATATCATTCTGGACTGTTTTTTTGCCGTTCTTTTGCCATATTTTTTGTCGAGTTTTCCGTATTTTCACCTAGGTGATTTTTTTGTCATCGTCTATTCATCATAGTTCATGTTTATGGATTTCATAAATAGTTAAATAATATAACAATAAAAGTTATAATAAATAATAATAAATAATATAAAATAGGTTGAGTTTGTTTTTTCTTCTCAAAAGTGTTGTACGTGCTCATTTAGAATTGTTTATATGGAGGAACCTGTTGAAAATTCAAATGTCTTTTTTTCTTGTAATTACACACTGTTTTAAGCATTTACAACTTTATAATGACAAATACCTGTTAGAATGTTGTATTTTTACCTGACAAAGGTGCAAAATAATTAACTCAAAGAGCATTTCCTGACACATTTATCGATAAATAGACCAGAAAGACCAGGAAGCCATTTATATTCAAAGTAGTAAAAGGGTTAATATTTATAATAAAGCGCTGCAGTGGATCACTGGCATTATCCCATTGTACCTACCTGTCAAGATGTTGAGCGTGCACGCTGGATGCATCATGACGCAACACATGCTGCTGAGGGTCCTCTTTTTGGGTTTTCAGAATATGGTCACCCTAGATTTGCTGACTGCATGGACAAAGACCACATTTTATTTAGATTTTTGGAGTTGTGATAGATTATAAATTAATTACCCAAAACAAACACCATCATAATGCATCATACTGTGATGGTAATGCAACAATTAATGCATCCAGAAGAGTCAGTGGTAGATGTAATTTATAGTGTAACAAGTCTCTAAGACACACTTAAACTTGCCACAAGCAGCAGTTGGAGAAACTTAGGGTTAAGTCTATTGCTCCAAGGTCGTATTGACATGTGACAGCCGGGGCTGGGCTTAAACCCTTGACCTTCTGAATGATAGTGGAGCACTACACCACCGAAAACAGAGTAAACAGAGAAAAGTAGAAGACTCAAGGGAAGTATGGTATGCTCACTCTACTACCAGTATCAACTCAATTCAGAAGTTACACAAACTGTTTTGTCCCACTGCAAACACAAATATAAATTTTTCTGTAAATAGGCAAAAATGTTTCCACCAAGAAGAAGTCCTTAGAGCCAGAATCAAGTTTATTTCTAATGTACCTATGAGGAAAAGTTTGTCAAGCTCTTAAACAACTTCCCTGACTTTATGATGAGTCATGGAAGGACTACTGCCACAGACTGAAAAAAGAGAAATGTTGGAGAGAAACAGTAGAGCCCCCTTCACACCTTGGTAAGTGCCTGCTAGCAATTAGCATTAAGCTAAAGTATTTTTAATAACAGTTGAAAAGACGTTCAAAAGTATAGCTCTGTTATTATAGAATGTTTAGAGTCACTTCTTCCCCCATGTCATCATGTTTGTACATTTATGTGCAGTCAATTTCATTCAGGGTTAAGTCATAGCATGATTTGTTAGCTCTGTGATTGGCCAATCAAACATAGTGATGGTCATAATTGAGTCACTGATTGGTCTCTCCAGCAAAAAGCCTGATCCGGGCATCCCTACTTAAAAACATGCAGTTTAAAAATAAAAATCGGCATCAGAGTTTAAGAAGAAAAATAATTGTACAGAATTAAAAAGGAGAAAATCCAATTTCAATTTCATCCATTTTATCTTTTCTCTGTTGTTGAAAATGGATGTTCCTCTTCGTAATAGAGCCCCCCCCGCCCCCCCCCAGGGCAACTGATGGTACTTTATGCATCACTTTATTATGTAGAAAGATGATGACAAAAAACACTTTTTTTTGCTGCTCTGTTCCTGCTGTCTTCTTTATTTTTTACTCTTTATTCCGTTAACTCTTCCTGTCTGGATCTCTCATGGTTAACCCTCACAGTGTAAAACCAAACAGCGTTTCTGCGTGCGCCTTTGTCTCTGCTCGTGGACAGTTGTTTCAACAGCAGCAGATGGGCGGAGAGACGGAAAAACGAAACTGTTGGAAGTTTAATCATCCAACTGCTGCCTGAGTCAGGGGCCAAATGATGGTGTATCCATGGCAGCAAATGGAGTTTTCTTTATTAGCATTTTAACATAATCACCAGATGAGAGCCATTTGTGTGATGGAGACTCTGAATCATCGTGTGGGTGGTAGATGAACATAAATGTGTACACCATAGTTTGATGGTGTTAGCAGAACAATCAGAGAAGCTTACTTTGAGTATTTGGATCACATAAACTTGAAAATTAAATAAACAAAGGCCGTACTTGTGATTTGTTTGACTTTAAAGTGTCTGAATTCAAATTTCTGAGTCCTTTTAATATTTTAGACATGCAGCCTTAAACTTCTCTGTCCTAGCCATTTGGCCATTTCTTCAGACAGCCATCCATCCAGTAAACCATCAAGCAAGTTGTACAGACTGTATTCAAACCAGTAAACCATCCAAAGAGTTAATCAGACCGCCATCAAGCCAGCAAACCATCCATCCAGTAAACTATCCAAAGAGTTAATGAGACAGCAATCAAGCCAGCAAACCATCCAGCCAGTTCTCCAGACAGTATGCCATCCAGTAAACTATCCAAAGAGTTAATGAGACAGCCTGCAAGCCAGTAAATCATCCAACCAATTCTACAGACAACCAGCAAACCGTCCAGTCAGTTTATCAGCCAGCCTTTAGACATCTCTCTTGCCATCCGGCTAGTTCACCAGACAGCCATCAAGCCACCAAACCACCAGCTTGTTGTCCAGACAGCACTCTACATAATAAACCATCCAACCAGCTCATCAGTCAGTCTTTTAGCCAGTTAACTATCTGAACCCTAAAACAGCCATTCATCTATTAACCCGTCCAGCAAATTCTCCAGACAGACATCTACCCGGTTCATAAAGCAGCCTTCTAGCTTGTAAACCATCCAGCCAGTCTTCCGCACAGAAATCTAGACATTAAACCATAAACCCTTTTACCAGACAGCCAGCTCATCAGACAACTGCCTCGCCAGCAAACCATCCAACCAATTCTTCAGACAACCTTCGAGCCCATTAACCATCCAGCCAGTTCTTCAGACAGCTTTTCACCAGACAGCCATCTAGTTAGTGACAATCCAGCCAGTCTTTCAGACAGCATTATGGCCAGCAAACCATCCAACCAGTTCCTCAAACAACCTGTAATCAATCCAACCAGTTCTTCACACATCCGGCCTGTAAACCATGTGACCTTTTCATCAGCCAGCCTTCTAGCCTGTACTAACTATCTTGCCAGATGATAAGACAGCAATCCTGCAAGTTCCCTTAACAGCCTTCTTGCCAGTAAACCATCCAGCCACTTCATCGGATAGCCTTCCAGTCAGTAAATCATCCAACCAGTTGATCAGCCAGCCCTCTAGCCTGTTAACCATCTAGCCAGCCAATCAGTCGGCCAGCCACCTACACAGCCATCCCTTCAATGAACCAACCAGTCAGTTCCTAAACAGCCCTCTAGTCTGTAAACCATTCAGCCAAATTACCTTACAGTAAATCATCCACCCAGTTCTCCAGCCAGCATTCTACTAAGTAAACCATCCAACCAGGTCATCAGTAAGCCAGCCAATTTACCAGACATCATCTTAGCTAGTTAACCACTTATTAATCCAGTCAGTAAACCATCCGCCTATCCAGTTATTCAGCAAACTAGCTAGCTATTTGACAAGTCAACACCCAGCTAGCACATAAGCCTTCTTGCCATTCACTCATTTAACCATCCAACTAGCCAGCTATTCAGTCAACCAATCAGCCTTCTTCTTAGCTAGCAAACCAGTCAGTTGACCAGCTCTTCAGTCTGCTGTCATAAAACCAACCAGTTATCCAGCAAACTTTCCTCTATTTTCCTGAACAAATGTATTTATCTCTTTTCAGATGACTCAGATATGGAAATATTCCAGTCCAAAATATTCTGATATTTTCCCTCACATAAATTCCCTGCAGTAACGGCTCAGGACAGTCACATCACGACCCACGTCACAGCGTTGTCCTCTGCTTTCAGCAGCTTTGATGGAAGCAGATCAGTGAAAAAATAAAATTGCTGATCCCAGAACTGCATCTTGGAGGCCTCTTTCAGCAGGGATACTTAGAGAGGGAATGTAGTGAAATCCCTAGGAGGAGGTGTTGTGACTGAGTTGTTTGGAGGGATTTTCAACAAAATGGCCTTCTGTGCTATCGTCCCTCTCTCTTCCCTCCTCCTTGATGTTGTCAGCCTCCCATCCCTCGCTTTTATGTGCTCTGAAAAAGCAAATCCAGCGCCATAAAAAGAGAGTAATAACAGCATTTTACAACACAGCAGATGTCACTGTGTTCCCGGGGAGCGTCCTCATTTGGCAGCTCTGAGCCAAGCAGCTCTGCAGCGTCATTCTGTCCGTCACTCCCCGTGTGGAAACAAATGAGGAGGCACATTTCACAGATCCACGCTGACGATGAGATGGCTCCGTAGACAGAGCTCCTGCTGACGTGGGAAAGATATTCTGTACTGTGATAATGACGGGAAGAAGGAGGGAAATCAATGTGGATGAAGAAGAGTTACAGATTGATATCAGGCAGACAGATTATTTGAACTCTCATTGTTGAGAGTTTACAAAGTTTAGGTTTAAAGTACAAAACAATCAAATTTGGGGGCCTTAAATGTTTAAATTGGAATTATAAAACTTGACTAAACTTGTTTGGGCTTGTTGAAAATATTTCTTAAATTTTTCCAACATTTTTCAAGGCCAAATAAATCATTATGTCTTTTTACATTTCATCAAACTTTTCCTCATACCCTTGGGCACATGGGTAAACTAATTAGACTTTTATAGTCAGAGGCAAGGTGGCACGGTGCTTCACAGTAAAAAGGTCGCCGGTCTGATCCCCAGGCCGGGCAGGGCCTTTCTGTGTGAAGTTTGCATGATCTTCCTGTGCATGCGTTGGTTCCCTCTGGGCACTCCAGCTTCCTCCCATGGCCCTCCCAAAAACATGCTCATTAGGTTGTTTGCTGACTCCACAATTACTCTTAGGAATGAGCGTGAGCATGAATGCTTGTCTCTCTCTCTCTATGTCGCCCTGCAATCAGCTGGCAACCAATTCAGGGTGTGCCCCATCTCTCACTCAATGAGCTGGGATAGGCTCCAGTCCCCCGTGACCCCCAAAAGGGAAAACCGGTACAGACAATGGAAGAATGAATGAATGAATGTCAGAGGCCAAGGTCATGGAGTCTCATGTTATCCCTGGCTTGTGAAATCAGTCTCCTTGCTTTGATATATCAAAAATGCTTTAAGTAATTTTCTTCTAAATTTGCACCACTTTCCACTTTGGCTTAATATTGACACAATGAGATTTTGAGGGTTAAAGACTAAAGGTTGAGGTCATGAAGTCTCATATTAATCATTTGCTTGCTTGTGATTTTTAGGACAAGTTCAAGATTTTTAATCAACCTTCTTTTTCACATCCAACATAAGAATCCTCGTAAGATTTTGAGGTCAAAGGAAAAATGTCAAGGTCATAAAGCCTCATGTATTTTGCACAGTAAGAATTAAGTTTCAGGCAAAGAAACTGAAATACCTCAAAAGAAAGGTCGGTCAATGACTTAATAATCATTGTGTTAATAGGAAATGTTAGGGTGAAATAGTCAAAATGAAAATCTGATGGGTTGAGTCAGGAATGATTTTGTCTTTTTAAAGTTTTACTTTCAGTGTTTCCCTTAGAAAGTCTCTACAGTCGCTGTAGATTCAGAACCGCAGAGTTTCAGATTCCAAGTCTTCAGCACCATGGACAGCTCTAAAGGCAGCTGCTGAAGCTCTGAATCCTTCACTGTCTGCTGGTTGCATCAACACTTCAGCTATGATTTAAAATTTTAAACATCATATCCAATCCTTAATGAACAAACTTGACCTTTGCCCCTTTTAAGAAAACATGTTTGATTAAGTCTATATGACTATTCAATATCAATATCACCAGCAGAGTCAGAAAGTACGGAGAGAAGCAAACATTGCCAGAAGTTCCCTTCAGCTGAAGTTCTTCCCGACTCTCATGTGGTTTGTGGTTCCTCTCCTTCGCTCTGGTTTCATGCATGAGTGTTTCCTCAAACCACAACAACTTCCAAATCACCATTAGGTCTCAGAGGGACTGTAGTTACTCTCTCTACATTCACAACAACTGAAAGAGCAGAGAAACCAGCTCATGAATACTGCACACAAGAAGGAGATGTTCTTACCCTCCAGAGTGTTTTTAATCCAATCAGCATTCCCCGCAGATCTTTTTATGTTTATGCGTTTATTCTGTCTGCCTCTCAGGTGAGCTCCTGCCTGCTTTCACATCCCTCCTGGGTCTTACAGCACAGAAAAGTGCCATCATCTTGGAGATTCTCCTGGAGTTTCAGAAGTCATTTGTGTGGTGGTACGTGCTTGAGCAACTCTGCTTAAATATGTGACATTTGTCAGCAGATAGGAGTGAAGGCAAACTCCATTAACACTTATTAATTTGGCTGGTTGAACTCAGATAAAGGTAGAAAATGAACAAGTGGAACATGTATATAAAAAAATGATTTAAATCTAATAGATTCAGCAACATGGATTGAAGTTTGACAGGTTTTAATACTTTAAAGTAGTTTAACTAGGAGGACCAAAAAAGTACCAAATCCTCACCATCAGGTTCTGTACCTGTAAAAATCTGTTTCTTTGGAGATTTCCTGAGATTTAAAAGTTTGTATGCAGCTGTATATTTCACAACACACAACTGCGAGAATTTAGTGTTTTCATCGTCAGAAAGGCCACAAACCAACACTGAATGCCTGTGACCTTTGATCCCTCAGGCAGCACTCCGTTATAAAGCAGCATCATCCTGTAAAGGATATCACCACGTGGGCTCAGGAACACTCCAGAAAACCATTGTCAGTTAACACAGTTCATCTCTACAGCTACAAGGTCAAGGTCAAACTCTACCATGCAAAGACAAAGCCAAATATCAACAACACACAGAAACACCATCGGCTTCTCTGAGATGGACTGAGGCAAAGTAGAAAAGTCTGCTGTGGTCTGAGTCCACATTTCAGACTGTTTTTGGACATCATGGACGTGGTGTCCTCCGGGCTAAAGAGGAAACTAACCATCCAGACTGTTATCAGAACAAAGGTCAAAAGTCAGGATCTGTGATGATGTGGGCTGAGTGCTGGTTGGACCAAAGTTTGGCCTTTTGGGGAAGGTTCCACACTCGCCATTTTGGTCCAGACCAAACAACCTAGGTGTGGACACACCCTAAAATTTTTTGAGCATTAGTAATTGTAGCGCACCTTAACAGACATCCAAATTTATGTGAGAACCTGATTTAAGACTAAATATTGGCTCTTTAACTTCTCTCTGACTCATATATACGTTTTCTTTAAGGTGTTCAGATTGAACACCTTAAATATAAAGTCTGTAAAGGCCTCACCAACACCACAGTCTCTTGTTATAGCACAGCGTCAGGCCTCAGGCTCGTATGAGACATAAAATCTGAAGTCTAGTCTGAGTGACAGATTTGTGAAAGACTCCTCAGATGCCAACAGCATCTACTGTCATGTTCAATACTCACAGAGGGACTCGAAACTTCTGCTGTGACTTCAGCAAAGTTATTTCTTATTGTTGAAATAATCTGTCTTCACAGTTGATGCTGTTGATCTCTTATCATTAAACCATCACACTGTTGTTTATTTTAAGTTTATAATTGAACATTTATGGATGAGTTTGATTTCCTGTTTTTAATCAGTAGGCTGCCGTTCACTTCCTCTCCTGTTTTCCCGTCCGTCTGAATCACTCCGTTGCGGCGCGATGCCTTCGATCGGCCATAAACAGAAATAGATGTTCCCACTGAAGCACATCGCTCACATGAACAGACAGATGAAGCTCCGTGTTGTGATCGGAGGTAATCTCCCAGCTGACTGACGTGGACTCGCTCTCATGTGGTGATGGACATAAAAAGTGCTCCATACAGTATGTTTCACGAGAGCTCTGGGGCCTGCTCAAGGGCACCTCAGCAGGAACATTTAATAAGAGTCCACATCATCCGTCATCCGTCATCAGCATCACGGCACGGGCTGCTCCACATTCAAGATCACGCAGTGGTGCTGTGATGTTAAAATAAATAATGAGAGTGTTCGTGGTGTTCTCTCTCGAAGAGGAGGCTCGTCTTTCTCACAGAGACACATGGCTGCTGGTCTGAATCTTCATTTTTCTTAAGCGGAGCAGACAGCAAAGATTACATAACACGTTTACTCACTTCACCCTGAACTGTGTGCATCCTTTACAGATGGAGCCCTTTTCTGTGTCTCCAAAACTAGAACTGGTGGTTATATACATCCAAAAGGTTCCTGCAAAATAAAGTAGGAGTGTGCTGTAAGATGATCTTTGCTTGTGATGAATCAGAATCAGAATTGGTATCTATTGGCAAGAACATTTACTCAAACAAGGGTTTTGAGTTGGAAAATTGAGGCAAAAGACAATCAACATTCAGTACAGTAAGAATAAAAATAAAAATGTCAAGAGGAATAGAAAACATATGTTTGAAAAGCTGGTTTGTTGTACCTGAGCACAGAAAGTGAGTCTGTGGGATCAAAATATTAATATTAAGTTGTACTTTGTCATCAGCCGGGCTGCCTGGTAGCTTTAGTGCTGTTATTATTACTGCAGCAGTGTGATGAGGTAACTCATCACCCTGTTTGTGTTGATTGCTGGGTTGAGGTTGGCACGGTTGTTTGTGTCGAAACAGGGATTGAATGCTGTGTTAATATATATTCATACATATTCATATAAATATGGAGAACAAGCATTTTTTAACAGCTTTCACCTCTCATACTTGCTAATAGGTTAATAAGCAGACGTAATATCAGGTGTAATATCCTTAGAGCCAAACCTTTTTCTGTCAGTCAAATGTTGTCTACTGTCAAACAGTGCTGTAATGTTTATTACCTCCGCAAAGGAGGTTATGTTTTTGCCGGCGTTGGTTAGTTAGTTTGTTTGTTTGTTTGTTTGTTTGTTTGTGTTCAAGATAACTTAAAAAGTTATGGAAGGATTTGGATGAAATTTTCAGGAAATGTGTGGAATGGGATAAGGAAGAAACGATTAGATTTTGGGACTGATCCGGATCACCATCCAGGTCCAGGATTTTTTTTTAAAGGATTCTTTCGCATTGCCAGATAGGACCATTTTTGCCAAAGTGGACTGAAGCTGCTTGGCGGAGGTCTGTGCTCTCTGAATGCTTTTCTAGTATTCATATTGTAAATATTGTTAATGTTAATGGTGTGAATTCCTTGGCCTTGTTCATAGTCTCACTTTACAGAAATAATACTAATAGTAGTAGCCAGCCAGTAGCCATATTATATTTTATTTTTACTTTTTATTTTTATTATTTAGATTTATTAATGCAAATATACAGTATATATTGGTTTTATATCTGCTAATTGTTTTTTCTTTTTTACTTTTAATATCCTGTGTTCTTTTATACCTTTGTACAATACAATGCTACTGGAACCTTAATTTCCCTGAAGTTTGATCTAATCTAATCTTTACTTATTTTAGTCATTTTTCCTTCATAAGGAAAAAGCTTGAAGATTCTGCATGTTTCAACCTGCTGACTGATTTTTTTTTACTTAACTTGTCATGCTCTTATCTATTTTAATGTCTTTATTTGATATTACTACTGCTATACTGTGTATAAGAGCAACTGAAACAACCATATTTTCGCTTGGGGATTAATAAAGTATTTGTGATTTTGATATTCAAATCAACCCTGCCGAGCATCAAACGCTCACTTTTATCAGAACGACTCTCCTGAATGATGCAGGAGTGAGAACAGCCTGAAACAGATCCTCCAGCCCAGACCATCTCTGGTGCAGAGCCATAAAAAGCCAATCTGAGACACTTTCACCATGACAGCAGTGTTTAACTCTCAAAGAGGATTTGATAATTCTGTTAAACAAACCCCTCGTCCATCCTTTCCTCTAAGAACGGCTCATGGTGGGACTGTCAGACACATTGTGTTCATTAACAAAGTAAAACACATCCTCACACGGTGTTACATGTGTGCATGTGTCAGTGATAAGTGGTGAAACATGCTCTACAGCAGCCGGAGTCGACCGCGTCACTTAATTAGCCCTCTGTGAGGCAGGAGCACTGACGTGATGCTGGTTAACGTGTGGATGTCGTGAGTGATGAGTCTGACATTTTCACTTTGGATTAGGAGTCAACACAGCCAAGCATTTAAAGACTTAACAGCTACTCAGTCAGGTTTGTTTCTGTCTTTTTCTTTATTAATGTTATTTTCTATATTTATGTTTGTAGCCTGGTCATCGTGGGATTCTTTTCAACTCTGCAACCAAGCATTTGTTGTGGAAAACAGAAATAAAGTTTCCTGTACTGTGGCTGACTGTCTGATCTTTGAGCTGATCTTTGAGCTGAAAAACTTAAACATTAGATATTAGCTTGCTGGCTTGCACTAGACAGTTTTGGCCTGGTTTTTGGCCAAATTTCCCCCAGTTGAGCCTTGTTCTTGGCTGGTATTTGTCCTGCTAGACACGTTTAGAGTCTGTCATAATTCTCTGACTGCACACTGCAGAAGTTTTGGCCATACCTGCAGCATCAAACACCTGCTGTGTAGTAATAATTTCTTTGTGGCATCCATTTCTGCCATAATTCTCCACTTCCTTGAAAGTGCCTATAAAATTGTCCCAAGTAGCTCCATGGGATTGGATTTTGCCTTTATTTGTGGAAATATTGAATCATTGGAAAGAGATCTTCTTTTTCACACCTGCCTGATTAGCAGTAGAAATAAAATAAAATAAAAAAAATCTATGTGCAAGGCAGCAAACTAGTTCAAACAACTCAAGCTGCACAAATTTCGATATGCCTCACTGCTCAATTATGTGACAAATATCCTCATATCTACAAGCTGATTCAGTCTGTCTGCACCCTGGTTTGCCATCTCTGCCCTGCATCAGTAATGCATTCTTGCTTTCTACCTTACAACAACAGCAATCACTTGTAGGTTCCAGCAGGTTTAAGGTACCATTTTATCCTTAAACCTGCATGTAAAACAAATCTTAGTCATCTAATATAAACTGTGGTGGAGTGTAGTGATCCTCGACATCTTAAAAAAATATATTTTTAATGTCTATAAACTATATTTCTCTTATTACTTATGGGAAATGAGCAAGTTTAATTTACTGCAATTGTTTATGTAAAAATATTTTGTGAGGGATGTTTTTTTTAGTTAAAATAAACCTTATTATTCATCAATACCAAGATTTTTATAACTATAAGCTTGGCCAGGTAACTTTCTTAAACTACACATATACATATTATATGTATAAATATATGTATGCTTTTTTTGTGAATTTAGGGTAAAAATATATAAACTAATGAATATTACGTTTAAAATCATGAAAATATAAATATAAATGCTGATGAAATAAAGATATTTATTGCTCTGTTATATTAATTGTATTGATACTGTCCTTTTATTTGTGACAGCTTGCCCTCTGAAACAGAATAATATTAATGTGGCTTTCATTGTAATAAAAGTTGCACGTCCCTGGTCAAGTGCAGAAATAAACGCTTCAAAACTAATTCAAACAAATATATATAATTCATGTTTAGGGGTCCTCTGCCTGGATTTTCCACAGTGAAATAATTTGGTGGACACCAAACACTTAAATAATCAGTGAAGAGATGCTTCAGGGAAAATCAGACCCAAAATGGGTCCTTGAATAATCCAGCATGTCTTCAACCTTAACTATTTCTTTAGTGAAGGAAAGTGAATAAAATATGAGACAATTAAAAGGAAGCTGCTCTAAATATGGAGATGAAGATGTGGACGGGCTGTATTCCCCAAAGCAAGAGGGAAGTCTGGTGTGTCTTGAGTAGTAAAGCTCCTGAAAACAAATTCAGTCTGATCCAGAAACACGTCCAGACGATTCAGCAGATCTATCTTTAGCCCGAGAGGCTTACTGTACAGATTCCTCCTGCTGCTGTAAACATAAGTGTTAGTGTGGCTGCTCTGTTTTTTCTACATCTATGACCATTTAACCATCACCATCGCTCTGTGTGGCGAACGCTCTGTTATGATGAAGGTGAGGCCTGTGAGGGTGTTTTTGAGAATTCAGACTGAGTGATTGTGAACACATGCAGACTGTGACTGGGTATGTTTTAGAGGGTTCGAGTGTGTGGTGTGTTTTGGCGACGCGTTGGAGGGGGATCCATCATCGTCAGGCTCCTATTGATGTGAATGTCAGAACCGGTGAGGAGGAGATGCTCCACGAAGCACTCACTATAATTACACACACACACATCGTTCACTGGAGAGTGACTCAGATCTGTTTGTCATTTTAACAAAGATAAACAAACAGCTGAGGCCAGAGACACTTCCTGTTTACTGCTCTGTATTTACCACACACCATAGCCTGGCCTCATTTAAGGGTTATGAGGACAAGTCTTCATACACAATCCTCCTGAAGGGGCTACGGCTCACTTGCATCCCTAAATGTTGAAGGTAGGCTTAAAGGGATAGTTTGGGTTTTGTTTGAACCTACAAGGAAAGCACGTGGCAAGAAGAAACAGCAAAAATCCCCCCAGAGCAAGCATCAATGTCAGCTGATGTTAGAAAATGGCATAAAGAAGGAGCAGGGGTGGAGGAGGGTTGCAAAGCGGCTTGCAGAGGGAGCAGCAAAGAGTTGGATGGATACAGCAGCTTCAATAAGGCTGTCTGGGTGTAATTAGTCAGTGGCAGCTTAGAGGCACTCAGCTGGCTGTCAGCAGTGGCGGGCTAACTTTGTAATAAAATGCTTGCACAATAGCAATATGCTCAATTTTGCCAGTAAGGTAACAGCTCTGCCCTTGAGGGAAGATAGCCAGGTATGAATGCTACAGCTGTTTTTCCTTCAAGCAGTCTGGCTCAGTTGTGTTTCCACTGTCGAATAAGGACAAGCGCCCTAAACTGACCCTAAAAGGCAGAGCTAAAAGTGTTGCAGTCTGTTGATTGGTCACGAGAATTGTCAATTTCTATGTGACAGCAGCTAAAATGAAAATGCATACCTCGCCATGCTCAAATTAGCCGTGGATTTTTGCTGTGAAGCATTGGTGGGGCACATTGGTGTGCCTTGAGGCAAGTCTAGTTGTGCCTGGGAATTTTGTTGTATATTTGTACAATTATAAGGTATCCAAACATCTAAACCACAGCAAATGAAAGAGTTTTAAATTTCTCTCAATATATAAACGTTGGATTACTTTGTCATTGAATATGTCGGTAATATTTTTTTTTTCAGTAATTTGTTAATTAAAACAAGCATTTCAGAGGCTGTTTTGTACAAAGTGTGCCTTGAGACTTTGGCTTGTTTGTAGGTGTGCTTAGGGCAAAAACAGTCAAACAACAAGCTCTGATTGTTGTAAGTGTAAACCAACATGCAGACTGATTTCTTCTTTTATTTTGGTCAGCGGCAACCAGCATTAAGGCTGCAGTACCGCCACACCTTTGGGAAACATCATTGACGTAAATTTAATCACAACCCTACTTCAGGATTGTCTCATCACCCAGCTCTAAATGGCTCTATCATTTCATTGTAACAGTTTGTTACCTCCACCAAGGGGGTTATGTTTTTGTTTGTTTGTTTGTTTGCAAGATCACACAAAAACCACTCAACGGATTTCGATGAAACTTTCAGGAGATGTCAGCAATGGCCCAACCCAAAATGATTCAATTTTGGCAGTGATCCATTGAACCCCTATTACTGAACAATCATTTTCACTCAATAATTGTCAAACTAATAATGGTATCAATATGATTCCAGGTGCTCCGGGAGGTTTTCAGGGTCAAGGAATCAGATTATGAAGGTTACTTCATCATAGAACTCTTTCTTACAGGTGTAACAGCAATATTTGAGCTGCTTCTTATGTTTTTGTTTGCTTGCCAGATTACACAAAAGCTACTTGATGAATTTCAATGAAGCTTTCAGAAGATGTCAGTAATGGCCCATCCCAAAAATGATTCGATTTTGGTGGCGATCTATTGAATGGCCATTACTGAACAATGATTTTTGCTCAATAATAGTCAAACCAAGTGCTAAGTGTGGCATTTTCAGGGTCAAGGAATCATATTATGAGAGTTACTTCATCATGGAACTATTGCTTATAGGTGTAGCAGCAATATTTCAGCTACCTTGGTGGAGATTTGTGCCCTCCGAGTGCTGGCTAGTTACCTCTGAAACAGAGAAACACCTAGATGTGGCCCTTTTTGTAGCTAAAATTGCCCATCCCTGCACTGTGGTCAAAGAATGGGGTCCTAGCAATGGTTGGCTTGTATTTCTTTGCAAAAAATTACATTTATATGAAGAGCCTCACTTAGAAAAAACACTTATGCAAATGTTAAACATGCTGCAGGCGCTCAGATACATGCTTCAGCTCGTTAGCATGTTATTGATGTTTACACAGAGGTATTGCTGTTTGATTGTGTTTCATTTATTTCAAACACAGTTCAGCTTTTCTGTACATCACAAATTAAAGCCACGAAGATACAACACTGCACAAAACGCCCCTAGTCAAATAAATATTCACCCCCACATTAAACATCAAGTATTTCTGCTGAATTAACAACAGAGGGAGTAATGTCAGCCCGTTCATGGACTAATATTAACATATGAATCTAAATATTCAAACCCTGAACGTCCTCTGAAGCATGAGGAGCTGGAGGAGGAGGAGGGGAACATTACGGCCCTGACGACTCCCAAAGCGACACACAGATTTGTTTTTAGACCTCTCCTCATTTTCTTTTTTTTAAACAACATTTGAGAGTCAAATTTGCAGAAGGCAGCCGGGCCTTCGGATGCTCATCTTCCTCTACGCCGACTACATCTGTTCGCTCTGCCCCGCGGGGATACAGCTGCTCCGACGCTCACAGGACAATACAGAGGAGAGAGGGGGGCGAGCGAGGCTGGGAGTCAATGGGAGAGAGAGAGAGAGAGAGAGGAGGATGAGGAGGATGAGGAGGTGGAAGAGGAATCACTTCTGCTTTCATAAACTCTACATGTCTTGCACACACAGCCCCAGAAGTCAGTGTGGTCATGTTTTGGAAATGTTGATGGATTCACCACGAGGCCGGCGGATCCACTTTCAGATGTTTACAAAGATAAATGCCCTCATTGATATATAAATGGCCACATCATTCATACATAAGTTCAACTGCTCATAACTCACATAGCTAATTAGCCAATCACATGACTGCAAATCAATGCATTTAGATACAAAGACATGGTGAAGACAACCTGCTGAAGTTCAAACTGAGCATCCGAATAAACTGATATTGGACATGGCAATGTCTGCAAAGTGCCAAAGGAGCTGATCAAGTACTTAAGAAACTGCTGATCAACTTAGATTTTCAAGCACATCTATCTCTAGGGTTTACAGAAAATGGCCCCATAAAAGAGAAAATGTCCATGAGAGAGAGGCAACTCAAATATCAACACTTTACAACCAAGTTTTGACCCTGCTTAATCTTGAAGCAGATGGGCCACAGCAACAGCAGTATTAAATTTGTTGACTTATTATTTTTGTCACAGTTTTTGTCAGACCTTGTCTTTGACAGAGACTTATTCCAGTCAGACTTAATTTTGTCATGTAGAAAGTAGGAACAAGTTAGGAATATATCCAATCACAGCTACTTTGATTGTGTGGAAAGGTTGGATGAGTTAAGAGGGGCATCCAATCACAGCTGCCTTAGCTTCATGGTGGCGGGATAAGTTAGGGAGCGATCCACAGGCTTTTCTTTTATTCAGTTCTGGATTTTTCTGTCTAAAATAGTCCCAAGGCCATCATCATCCCCTCTTCTCGTATGTCCTCTTCCATGTTGCGTGTTGTGTTTTCCAGTTGTTGCCATAGAGAACTTTTATGGTTGTTGCTATGATTCTTCTTAATTTTTCTTAACTCATGTTTGATCACATGAGATTTGTGGCTTGGAGGACTAGATTCTAGATCGGTGGTGTGCTGAGTTGAGATTATCGGAGCACACCACACACAGTACGATCAAAACTGTTCAATGCCTTATTTTTTATCTTCATGTGTGGGGTCTCTAACAGATAAAAAACTCTCCTCAGATTTAGGAAACCTTTATGTTCATACCCTGCTTTAGGCACCCCCTGAAGGCAAAGAGGGTCCAACACTAGCACGGTGTACCTAATAAAGTGCCTGTTGCATGTTCTCTCTATATATGTGGCTCCTGAGTATAGGTAAGAATCAGCAAATGTTTAGTGAAATGAATTTCACTGACCTTCATTAGAAGAAAGCAGCATGAAGACCAGAATGAGGGGGCCCTCAGAGGACTCTGCTATAGTTTTGTACTTTTTGTGACTTCGTCGTGTGACAGCCCCGATCCAAACTGACTCTTTTTGGTCTTTTTTTAACCTTCTGATTTACAAATGAGAGCATCATCTGTTGGATGCACGAGTTCACCTGAAGGCACTTCTGCTGCACCTGATCTCAGTCTAATTTTTCACAGCAGAGCACTCAAAGCTTTTTATATTTAGTCTTTATTTTCAAGTCATGCAATGCCCCTCTCCCTCGCTGAAATCACTGACCTTTTTGTTTTTATCTGTGACAAACAGCCCAGAACAGGCTTTTAATCTGCAGCTATGGTTGTGTGTTACTCAGTCATTTTTTTACCAAGCTTTATTAGACTGAGCTTTTCACGTGAACTTATTTTAGGACACTAAGAATAAGTCGACACTGAGGGACCCAGGATGACCCGGGAACTTCAGAGAGTAAGAAATGAAAAACACTGAGGAGCAGGAAAAAGAGTAAATGCCAGAATCACAAGTCAGAAGTTACAAACAGACTCACATCACAGAGCTGTCCCCGTGTTTAACCTGAGGTCAGCAGCCGTGTGTTTTCAGATCGATGTTGTATCTCAGAGGGTTCACTTTATCCCACATCAGCAGCTGTCAGCAGCTGAAGATGAACTGAAGTGACCCAGGATCAATCAGATCCTTACTTCTGTCCTGAGAGGTCCTCTACTTTTATATGTGCAAACACTCCTGGTTCTTTGACTCCAGGGCTTGTAGAGGAAGCCATTTTTAGATCCAAGCAGGCACCATTACCAAGAAGAGTCAGTGTTAGAGAACGGCATCGCTGTTGGTCTGTTGCCACCTCAACTGATCAGTTTGTAAAACTCCATTTAAATACAGGAAACCTTCCAGCTGTAGAGACAACAGTGAACCAGCAAGTCAGAAAGTTTTCCAAGCAGTCTATTTTCACTTTTTCATATTTCCATTTCAGTATGTGTAAGATAATTGATAAAGCACCAAGTCACCTGATAAGATATCGATTTTCTGGACAACAATACAAAATGTATGGCTATTAAAAAGCCTGCTATGATACAATATAGATACAACATAATTCAGGAGCCTGCAGTCTTTTTGAGACAATATGACGTACAAAGTTAAGACAATTATATTTATAGTAAGAAAAAAGGTGGTTCAGAAAATTTTAAATGCAAAGGTTCTTCTATTTTAATCAGAAAACAGCCCTGAAACAAAATGGACCAAATATAACTTTACTGCCTAATAACTTCAGTTTGAAGATATGAAAATGTTTTTTAAATGCAGTTTAAAATTAATGCCCTGATATGACATCTGCAATACAAATATATTATTTGGTTTTGTATTCAGATATTTTTAAATATTCTAGGCACCAAACTTTGGTTTGAAAAACTGAAGTTTCGATTCATACTTTTTGTGCAACCTTAATATAGTGACTCTTCTTGTTATATTTTAGACAAATTGTTTAAGAATTTGCATGAAAAGTTATGTTTAATTACTCATAACTTTTATTTAAATTAATATCAACTGTGACATGGAAAAAACACTCCCACCTGACAGTAGGATTTTCACTTCCTGTTTGGCTTCTGAGTTGATACCAAAAGCTACGACGGCACTAAACAAAGGATTTATAAAGTGAGGGGTGATTAAACTAAAGTCAGTCATAAATGTTGGAAAAAGCAAGCTTGACTGAAAAACACAGCTGTCCTCAATGGTGTTTTGGTTACTGAAAGGGGTTATAAAAGTATCAATCAATCAATCCATCTATCTACCTATCTATCTATCTATCTATCTATCTATCTATCCAGCTATCTATCTATCTATCTATCTATCTATCTATCTATCTATCTATCCATCTGTCTGTCAGTCAGCCAGCTGGACTTGTTCAGATTCTTGAAGACTCCTTTTCTCCCAAAGGCTTCTTCAGTTCTCAGAGTTGACTGAGGAGGAGTTAGAAACAGAAAGACTTTGTTGGTCATTCATATGCAGATCATCTGGGTAGTCACCATTGACGACCAGGTGACCACCATTGCTACAGCGCCATTTACAGGCCTGGCATATATACTACAGCGTTTTCATGTGGACTGACTTATTTCTTGAGAAGATGCCATGTTTACAGAAAACATTTTAAAAACAAAACTGATAGTTTTCACCTTCATGTGGACAGGGTCCCTCACTTCTGTTCAGCGATGGTTTTATCCTTTTGAACTGAATGGCTTTCTTAAGACCTCTCAAACCAGCAGTCTTCTCCGATAAAATGCAGTCCTAATTTTATTAGATTGTTGGTTTGAAAGCAGAATCAAGGAAGTCATTTTGGTCACAATGCAAACCATGACCAAGACCTGGATGACTGAGAATCTTCACTGACATTACCTCTATTTTGTTGCACATTTGTATCAGACAATCCAAGACGATACACACTGCAGATAATGAGAAATGTAGAGCCAGCACAGGTCAATTTCTCCTCCATCATGTTTTCTCCTCTATGAGAGACGGGCAGAAGTTTGACAGGAGTGTTTTCTTAGTAGACGTCTATCAGACACAGACAGCTGGTTTCCTCTGTGTCACCACCTGTCCCACAAAACCCAAACTCTGCAGCAAGAGTCTGGAAACTTTATTTTTAAGTTCTCCAACCTCCCACAGTCCTCCTGAGAATGTGTCAGTGCCCACTTATTTTAAAAAAGTTTGGTGTAAATTAAAATTTTGTTCATGCTTAAATCCAGTCACCTTGTAAGCCCTAGCCATATTTTTAGGAAGATCACCTAAAAAGACAAACCCAAATTAAATGATGAACTTCACAATAATAAGGTTCTTATGCATGTTCTTGACTTCCAGGTATATCTAGGAACCTCAGAGAATGAATGTGTCAAAAACATTCTGCCTGTTTCTGTGCCTGAGTAAATTGGAATAAACCAATGGAGAAATGTGAGATTTCCACCTCCACCTGTTTTCTTTCCACCTGTTCTGACAGATGATTAAACCTCTAACCATGACTCCATGCACACAGATGCCACAGATCCCCTTCAGCAGCTCCTGGAATACAAATGTACCAAAGTTGGTAGGGATGAACAAAGGGCAAAGCTTGGACAAAAGTTTTAGTAAGGATATAACCAGGCAGATGCTCAGTTTGGCAGAGTCTGGGTTGTCTTTCACTTCCAATGGAAACTGGCTTGAAAATACAAATTATGCCCATTGCAGGAGTGTGTTGATGTCTACTGGAGCTTTTGGATATGGCATTTACCATATGCTTTACCAACTTGTACCACTGTGCACAGAATAACAACAAAAAACAAACAAAATGTAGTTTTGGGTCTCCAAATGGCTTAGTATTATAATAATTAACAACTATTTAATTATCATATTCCAAACATGTTTATTCTATGTTATTCTGCATAATATGACTAGTTGCCATGATAAAAATACTCCATTTGGAGACCCAAAACTACATTTTGTTTGTGTTTCTTGTTGATTTTATTCTGTGCACAATGGTACAAGAAGATGCACAAGGTAAATGTCATATCCAAAAAGCCTAATGACTAATGCCTAATGGGAAGCTTAATAATTTGTTAATAATTGGGGGGTGGAGGGGTGATAAGTTTTAACTTCTTCTCACTCATTTTCAGAAATGAAAAATTTAGCCAACTGCTATTTTTTCCGTCGGTACCTTTATTTTTTCCTTTTGTTATATGTTTGCAATAAACTTATCTATAAATCAGTCAATCAATAGTCTTCTGTAATGGACATTTACTGTATTTGTGTCCTTGTTCCAATGTGCTATAACTGTAAAAAGATTCACACTTTTATTTTTATGGATTCTGGATCGTGCTTGTCTTGCAGCCTTTACACATCAATTTAAAAGTTGGCTGGGAGTTGTAGTCCATGGATGTTTGGTATCATTTGACTGAGTAGCTTCTCTCTTTTCATTGGACTACAAAAATGGCCACACTGGATCTATTATGATATAACACCTCACTTCTACCTTGTCCCACATTTACAATGTCCCATGTTTCGCCTCAAAAAGGTAAACAATGATTTCTAAACATTAATGTTTGCTCTAAAAGACACTTGTTTTGAGAACATAAGAGTCTAAACTTTCAGCAACAGTTGGAAAGAAACCACATTGTTCTGCTTTTTACTTTATTGTGAATGTTTTGGTCCGACATTTCTCTACCCACAGGTTGCTGATTAAGCTTTCAAAAAACTTCTTCATCTTTGTTGAAATTAAGCTGCTGTTGTGAAACCTCTCAGCTGTTCTCTCAAACTCCGCAAGCTCCTCTGAGCCATGGCTCTTCACCCTAAACTCCTGAATAATGATGTATTTTGACTACAACCCCTGATACCACATCTCCTCTGTGATTGTTCAGTCTTATTGCAAACTGTGTGGCATCAACACTGACTTCTACACTAACATTAACTGCAGATAACCGCAGGTCCAGAAGCATCCAGTTGCACCATGTTACCTTCTACAGGAGGTCATACCATCCCAAAGCACCAAGATCTACCAAAAGTTCCAACCTCCCACCCCTCTACACCGGGGCAGTTTGTCTGAGCATACGATCAGATGGGACGCTCCTTCAATCCGTCACTGAAGTGCAGGATGCAGAGAGCAGCAGAGTTTGTCTGGATCGAGGCTTCCACTGGATCTGATGTAACTCCTTGCTGTGCTATTTTGGACAAGCCTGAAGGAGGAAAACCTGGCCGCCTGTTAGAGAAGCTGAAGTAGAAGAGCGGTTTGTTATGTGACTTCAGTTTTTACACTTAATCTCCAACACTGAAATAAACATTTAAGGCCGCAAGACAAGAAATAACAAACACTCTCTGCTCCCATGTCAAGTTTGATCAACGTCCCGGTGGATCACAGCCATAAAAATCCCCCAAACAGGGCGATGTGATTTCTTTATAACGTGTGACTCACGCTGCACATATATGTGCTGTTTCTTTACATTCAGACACACAAGTGCCTGTGAGCAGCATCGACCCTTTTCATGTTTGCAATCATGGGCAGGTTTGCATGCAACCCTGGGGCAGGAAGTTAGTGTGCTCGGGCAGCCGCTGTGACTCTGACAAGGTCAAAGATCAGCTCACATTGTTCTGACATTTGTCATCATTTTACATCCGCAGAAGAAAAGACTTCAGTTATGATCGGAGGGAGTTCATTTGTTCTCCGATAGTCTGAAATATGATCGATTTGGTATCTTTAAATTCTTTTAGCATCAGCGTTACTGGATTTAAAAGTCTTTGGTGTCAGTACTGTTTACATTGATCGATTCTGGTTTTGCTCATCGTTTACTGGTCTTAATAGTCCAAAATCTAATTTAAGGTCGTTTAAAGAGTAAATTATACCAACCAGATCTGTCTGCTGTTGTCACTGTCAGCAGTGACACGAATTTTCATTTTCAACTCTAAATATACAAAAAAATGACTCTGTTTAAAACGTTCAGTCTGATTACCAGCCGTTGTTTCCTCTGAGAAGCCTGCAAACTATTGCTTGCTGGGACGCTGCTGGTGGAACAACATGTTGGCCGTAACCTGACGTACCAGAGGGACCGTTCATAGGCAGACGCTACTACCACAGTGTAAAATACAAAACATAAGCCATTTAGTCGAGCAAATTCTTACACAAACATGTCAGAAGTGGAGCTAAAATATCCATGCTATCCAAAAATGCCTCCAGCGTTGTCATTTGTTTTTCATTTAATTAAGAAATGTGGTCCAGATGTGATAAAGCTGCCACTGAATCTGTTAGCATCTATGCTATCTCTTTACTCTGATCACCACTTTGGGCTGAGTACAGTCGTTGTATGTTGGAGCTTTGCAAGATGGATCTGCCTGATGACAGACATTGAAACAGGCGGATCCACCTGCACTGCAAGGTTATGTTAGCTATGTCATGTACTGAAGTAGTGTGAAACATAGCAGCCTGAAGTGGGAAAGCTAGTTGATGCAAATGTGTTGAACACAACATGAAATCATCCCTCGCTGTTTTTGTGGCTTTAAGTCGGTGGCACCATCTGCAGAAATGTATTACTTTGGCATCCATGCCGACTCTGTGGCTGGTGCTCAGGCTTATGCCCTCATACAGCCCCTCTTCAAAATCCCAATCCTTCCTTTTAAGTGGATGGGAGATCATACCACACTGAACACGGTACATTTCCTCACATTTACAATGTCTTGAAGGAAATGTTTCATCGTGTCATTTTTGCTGCAGAAGCTGTCGTTGTCTTATTAACGTAGTTTAGCCAAACTTGCTGCTGCACTTCCAAAAACTTTACTTGCTACGTCGTAAATGGGCAGGTCCTAAAGAGATATAAAACTTTTAGGGACAGCAGTTTCCCCCTCTGTGGTTTAATTCTTCAAAAATACTGACTTTCTTGTAAGGAAGAGAAAAGCAGAAAAACTCACTTTACTGAATCAATGAATCTTAGAAAGCTGGAGTTGGTGCCCAAACCTAGGAGTTCAATATTGACAATAAGACATTATCCTGCAGTGTCATATCAGAGTATTGGCTTTAATATTGAAAATATTATTATATGATTTACGACCAACAACAGCTTTACCTGAGTTCAGGAACTTTTGTTACTCCAAGCAAAGTTTTTTGAAGGAAATCATGGATTTTTTAATGAATATATAATGAATCCAAAAGATGTATTAAATTAGAGAGAGACTGGTGTTTTTTTTCCCAAATAGCTGAATCTTCAAGACCATGCAGTGCCAGTGGTATGTGGTAATTGTATAATTATGATAAAAACTTCAATAAGAGTAGAGGGATTTATGGCCAAAACACACAAAAAAGAATCAGGGCACAAAAATACAATTTTATCTGGAGACTAAACCTCCCAGAAAAGTGAACTTTCTAAAATCAAATTATGCTCCATGGATCAAAAGCCGAAAAAGCCATTACTGCTGTGTATCAAATAAACACCAAAACTATGGAATCTTTACAGACCAACAAGAAAAAGATTGTAATCTGTTTTAATTACCTTTTATTGAGTTGCGCAGTCACTTCACCCTGCAGACTTGGGGTTTGTAAGAGAGGAAACATCCACACATTAACAACCTAACATCAGGTTTGCTCCATCAAACCTCCGCCACATGCTCCCAGAATGACTTTTTTTCTCCTCGTGCATGTTTTTTATTCCACCTCCTGGTTTCTCTCCTGCTCCTGAGCACCTGGGGAAATGTAATTGCGTCGTCCTGCCCGCAGTAATACGGGCAGACTCTGCTCATGTTTAATTCATGCTGTCTAACTCAGCGAGTTGGATTTTAAATTAGAGGTCATCTCATGTTGGAGCTCAGGATGCAGTGGGAATTACCTGCTCCACATGATCCATGTTTGTGTGAGAAAATACCCGATTCTGTGTTTGTGCATCACGTCATCAGGATCAGGATCAGGTTTGAGGGTCTTTCCTGCGAGTGTATGCAGAAGATCTCAGAGCTGAGCTGTTACAGGATATCAGTCATCTCCCTGGTGGGATTAGAGTGCTCTGCGTGCTCTCTATAACTTACATGATATTCGCAGCTGGCAGCAGAACATCCTCATGACCCCACTCCTGCTGAAAACCATCAGGTCTCCTTGGCTAATCTATCAGTCTGGACGGGCACTAAAACTGTTAGTTTGGGTTTTTTGCAGTTAGGTTGCTCGTGGCCTGTGGCACTTGTAAATATGAGCGCTGATAAAGCAACTTGTGAGCTTCGTCCCTCATGGGAGACATCTGGGTGCAGATGCTAGCCAATATATGATAGTCAACAGTGCCACCGAAGGCTTTTTATTAACCCACTTTTAGGCTTGTTCACATAACAATGTTGTCAACAGAAACTGAAAGGTTTTTCGTTTGCGTTTTTAAACGCGTTCCCCGTTTCACTTGGAGACGGTGTGATAACGATGCATGTTCACACAGATCCGTGAGAATGACTGAAAACACAATGGCGTGCATGCCAGGCCAGTAGTTGGCGATGTAGTTTGTAGTGTCGGATATAATGAATGTGTCTTCACTGGTCAGAGTGTTGATGCAGCAAATCCACATTTTGTTGGAGGAGCAATAACAAACCCAGCACAGTTAGCAGCACACATGTTGGTTGGTGGTCGGGCATAGCTGTTGTTGTTGTTGTTGTTGTTGTTCCTTGGTGCACGCGCAACCTTTATCTGAAAGAGCACCGCACGTCACCATTTTCCCTGACAATGCTGATTCCTGTTTACACTGAGACTAAAACATTTTCAAAAATTTGTGGATTCAGCACCATTCTCGTGAAAATGGAAGGCAACAAACACAACGAAAACTCTCCATTTTCGTTGTTGTGTAAATGGGGCCTTAGGGTAAAACAAGGCCTGATTGGATGCTACAGTAAGAGTCTTCACAGGGTTTCACTTTTCCTTGACAAAGCCTCAAAAAAAGAGAAGTGGTTATAATTTAAGAGGGGGACTAAACTTTAAACTACATCATGTCAGAACAACATTAAAAAGTATGTGTGTGTCAGTCTCTGGGGTTAAATTATAGAACAGCTTAGCAGATGAATTAAAGAAAAGTAAAACCATTAGCAAGTTTAAAAGAATATTCAAAACACAAATTTTAAACTAGAAAAGCACTTGGAGAGCACAGACCAACGCCAAGATACAATTCTGGATCACCACATGCTCCAATATGTGAGCCAAGTCTTCGCTCATGTCTGTCCATGTGGAGAACTCCTCTGCTGACGTTGCATGGGAAGCCTGGGTGATGTAGTGACATAGGCTTGAAAAACATTGACTTAAGTTTGCAAATAAACTACAATTCCCATAATGATGTAAAGGGGGTGGAGCCCTCACAGCAGCTGAGGAGAAATGAATGGGATTTGCCACTATAAACGTCAATCTGGATCGTATCCAGATGATATTTACTGTGATGACAGAGTTATATTATATATGTTATCGTTTAAATTTTGAAGGGAATCCATCGAGTGATGTCAGAGATATGATTTTTTAAAATACAGCCCAATGTTAACTTATGGGATTTTTCACAAATTTTGAGAATATTTGCATCCAGAAAAATATGCGGATCACCACCAAAATGTAATGGGTTCTTCGTTGGACCAAACCACACCTCCAGTAATTTTTTCTTGTAAATCCATCAAGTAGTTTTTGTGTTATCTTGCTAACAAACAAACAAATACACAAACAAACAAACAAACACACAAACAGACCGTGGAGAAAACATAACCTCCTTGGCGGAGATTATAAATATAAAAATGAAGAGCAGCAGTTTAACACAGGATGGCAATGGCAGAGTCTAGAAAAATTGGGTATTTTGTCTTGTTTTGTAATGTTTTTTTTCTGTGTGTGCACAGGGGTGTATTATATGTGTAGATACTAAGTATGATGTACTGGTGAAATATTAGGTGAACATTTGTACAAAATATTTTAGTCAATATTTATATTATAAAGACCATTGATTCCTGAATAGAGAGTGAATATTGTAATTATGAATATGGAGAAATTTAAAAAAAACTTTAGTGTAGTACAAGTTAAAAAAAAAAAAAAGGGGGTAGGATCACATAAGTTTGTACTTCTTCCTACTCCTTTTTGAGAATGTAAACCTGCTGCACATGCAAGATACTGCCAACAGTTTACCTACTTTGATTTTTTTTTACTTTTGGTAAGTGCACGTATTTTTTTTTTTTAAGGTGACCACCCATGTTTGTTTTCTTACATGTCCGAAATTAAGCATTCAATTCAATTCAATTCAATTCAAGATGCCTTTATATTAAGTTTTGTAAATATGAATATACTGTTTACAAATGATAAATACAATAAATAAAGTTCCATGTAAAATGTTGTCTAATTTGACATAAAGTTGACTTAAGCTTTCTACAATTGGAAATGTTTTGCATCTCATTGTCAAGAAATAAATTTAAAAAAATTAAGTAGCACGAACTTTTTTTTTTTTTTTTTTGCTTTTCTCACCTCGTCTCAGTCTTGCCAAAAAAGTCTCAGTCTTGCCTCAAGCCTGTCTGCAGAGTCTTTCTCATGTCTCTCTCCTGCTGTGAAGGGTTTTTTTGTCTCAGTCTTGGTGCTCCTTACATCATGTTAGTAACACCCTCTCTCACCTGCACGCAGATAAAAACACAAACTCTGACATGATTTAAACCTGATCCTCTCGGCTTGAACTCACTCTCACGCTGTCAGACTCTTGCAGCAGGCGGTGTTTCTATATGTGTCTCCATCAGAGCTGAGAAGTAAAACTACAGACATGGAGGTGCAGCGCTGCAGGACACAAACACACCTAAACTCTAAACATAAATGAGTCTCACCTGTAACCTAACGTTTTGTAATAAGTAACCCCCCTTTCAGATGGCTGTTTTCTGTGTGTGAATAAAGTTGAGACCAAGAAAACAGAGACACATCATAGAAAACTATCAGAATCAAAGCCTAAGTGAAAATGTTAAGGATTGCCTAACGATGGAGTAATAGCGATTGAGCTTTTCCTTTAAAAAACATGCAGGATGTGCTTTTTGTTTAAACATTTAACCTTTACAGCAGTGCACAGAACCTTCACACATGGTTGGTCAATCAGTTAAACTCGGTAGACAGAGCTCTAAACTCCAGCTGCCTCTGGAAATATGTACGGTTGTTCACCGCCTCCAGAGTGAACTACGCTCACGTTTTTGGGTTGAAAATACAAAACCTGGCAAATACAAAAATGGCAAATCCCATTCACACGTTGAATATATTTTTAAAATCCAGAGCCCATAGAAAGTGTTTCAAAAGGACATCTGGCAGGTGATTGGATGATTGTTCTGTCAATCACATTTGTCACGGGCCAGTTAGATAATGTCATAGGCTAAACGTGAGCCACTTTGAAAAACAAACTCTTGTCAGGCATGTCGAAAGTGGAGTGAAAATATCCTTACTCTAAAGAAGTTTTTAGTTTTTTAATTTGTTTTCTAATTAATAAAGAAATGTGGTCCAGATCTGATAAAACAGCTACTGAAGCTGTTAGCATCTATGCTAATCCCTGTACAAGCAGCCACTTCCTGCTCCAATGGATGTTGATTGGGACATTCCGCCTTGGGACACTCACAATTATTTTAAAATGGAGCTTGGGAATATCGATCTGATCACAAACATTGAATCAGGAGGATCCAGCAGCTGCGCAATGTTGGAAAATACAAGCAAAAGTACAAGCAAGTTCAGTCATCACAGGAAACTGACTAATGAGTCCAACCCTACTGCCTGCACCGAACTGACTGCCATAACTGTCTCCAAGAACGGGATTTTGTATGTCCACAGAGTGTTAAGACATGGTCTAAATCAGGGGCCACATACTTTTTTTTCAGTGCCTGAGGGCTGCGCTGATGCATGCTGTCAGGCACTTTCAATAAGGAAAAATTGAATAAATAAACAAACTAGAAAAACACTCAGAGAGCGCAGACCTCCGCCAAGGTGATCCGGATCAGTCCCAAAATTTTATCAGTTCTTCCATATCCCATTTCCAACAATTCCTGAAAATTTCTTTCAAATCTGTTCAGAACATTTCAAGTTATTTTAAACACAAACAAACAAACAGACAGATAAACGCTGGCAAATACATAACCTCCTTGGCGGAGGTAAAAATAGCAAATGTAAAGCACCAAAAAAGGATTATACCAACATTTATATATATTTAACTCAAACACAATGAAAAATTCACAATTTAATGAGCATGATACATAACCAAAGCCATTTAAGCTTATTTTTAATGCAATAAAATAATGAAAGTTTACCAGTTTTTAAAGCACAAAGATATATTACCTTTACCACTGGTTCCAGATACAGTTTTTACTAATACTCGACATTATGTTTTAATGACTCATAAAAGATTTCTAGAGATACAATCATAGCAGAGAAAGTTTCCATAAAAAACAAAGCATATGCCAGCAATCTAAGGTTAGTAGAAATGTTTTATCCCCTGTCCTCATTTGTGCATTATGTGTCATATTTTGTAGTTGCTGTTATGTTTTCTTTATTTTTCCTATTTATTTTTGATTTTTTAAATGATTGGTGGGTCATATTGAGTGAGGTGAAGGGCCACAAGATGAGTTTTAGTTTCTTTACTGTCATAAAAGGTGTTTTTTTTAATCTCAGACTGCCATAGTTTTAGCTTTACAATGTCAGATATTCATCTTTTCTACTCTGAGCATAGCGTTTTAATTTATTTTAATGAGGACAGTCTCAAATATGCACCTGTAGAAACTCCAGATATTCCCTCCTCTCTCATATGCAAATGCACTCATTGATTTATCATTGCAGTCTTTCATAATAATGGATATAATTCAGTCTCTATGGGTGAAAATAGCAGGAGGAATCTCATTAGTCTGATGCCATTTTCAGATATATTATATTGATGTTTCAGCCTGATATTTCTCGTATTACTGCCGGCTCTGCAGTCACCTCTAAAGAAAAAAGAAGCTTTTGAAGATGATTGGTTAGAGATCAGATTAATATCTTTCCACCTTATCACCATTTTTCTCTGCGGCAGAGGAAGCCTGGTGGATCTGATTGTTCAGGTGTAATAACTCTGAGACGTATCTGCACAACAAAGCAATCTAACAAAGTAAATGAAATCAGAACAATGAAGTTATCGGCTCTCATTTGCATTCACACTCCTGTATGGATTGTATCTCTGATGTGACACTATCCCTCCATCTCTCTGTTCGTCTGTACCCCGCCCTCCCCTCCCCTCGTCCTGACGGATCAGCCGGTGTGTGAAGTGCGATGTCAGGCCCTCCTGCTGCTCGTCGATCATGATTTTTTGCTGGTGGAGCTCTCAATAACTCAGCAGGCCCTCATGCACCATGAGAGCGCAATTAGGCCGCCTGACAACTGCATTTTTCTCCTCTGGAGGAAAACGGCACGACCCGTTGGTATTAATCTCAATGGAGGCTCTGACTGATGAAATGAACGGATGGTTTCCTGCTGAGCTCTCCCCGTCTTTCTTTAACTTTAAGTGAAGGTGAAGATCACAGGGGTCGTGATTTCTGGGAGGAAACAGACTGAGAAACAGGTCGGCAGCTCTTGAAGGTTAAACCAAACCAAAGTTAAGGTCACAAATTATCCTCTGAAAGTCTCAGGACATAGAAAACGATCAATGTGAGTGTTTGAGGAAATCTTAAGGGACTTGTACCAGTGTTAATCTTGACAGCACTTTTTAATTTAGTTTTAGTTATAGTGTTTAGTCATTTAAATTGTTTTAATTTTAGTCTGGTTTTAGTTGATGAAATTTCACATTTTAGTCGACTAAAATATGAAGTGTAAGGCATTTTTTATGTATCCTTGAATTTCTGAAGTCTCGTTTTACACTTGGATGAAATGAAACATCTAATAACCCTTTATTGAATGCTAGTAAAGTCTGAATGTATAAATGAACAGAAACAAATTGAAGGCATCTCAGTTACAATACCAGAACTGACAACAAACAGTGAACCTGCTCTACATGAATATATCAATTCATAAAGAGAGGAGCTCTGATTGGATCGCTCCACAACTTATCCCACCACCACCAAGCTAAGGCAGCTGTGATTGGATGTCCCTCTTAACTTATCCAATCTTTCCACACCACACAGTCTCTGTCAGACTTTTTAGTCTAGTTTTTGTTTGTTGATGAAAATGTCAGTTAATTTAGTTTTAGTTTTTGTCCATGTTCACTTGTTTTTATCAGTTACTGTCTAGTTTTCATCAGGGGAAAAAAGGTTGTTGACAAAAACTATGACGAAAATAATTAGTCAACAAAATTAACGCTGCTGCTGCTCATCTGCTTCAAGATTTAGACATGGTCAAACCTTGGTTGTGATATTTGAGTTGCCTCTCTCTCTTCAGTGCCTGAGGGCCGCACTGTTACATATTGTTGAGTACTCTTGATGAGGAAAAAAATATATAAACAAACCAAAAATAGCATATATTAAGCTTCAAGAAAGGATTATACTGACATTAATATATTTTAACTCAAAAACAATTTATAAAATCCCGATTTATTAAACTTTACACACTTTTTTATTCAAAAAAATAATACATGTTTACACGTTTTTTAAGAACGGATGTATTACCTTTACCATTGTCTCCGATATAGCTTTAACTAATACTCTATATTTTATTTTAATGCCTCATAAAAGATATTTAGAGATACAGTCACAGCAAAGTTCTTTAATGACTGTAATAAACAAAGCATGTACCATCAACTTGAGGTTGGTAGAAAAGTGTTATCACTCATCCTAATATGTGCACTGTTAGATTAGATTAGATTGAACTTTATTAATCCCTTTGGGAAACTCCATCAGGGAAATTAAAATTCCAATAGCATTTGAAAAGCACATAGAAAGACAATAAAAAAAAAACGATAGATATCGACAAAAATATATATAAATACAAAATAAATATAAATAAAAATAAAAGTAAAAATATGTTTACAGCCTAGCTACTTGCTATGTAGCTAGTCAGCTACATTGAAGTGCATGGGCAGGAAGTACAACAGTGAGTTTATTACAAGTGGTACTTATTGGTCATCTTAGCACTGACAGAGACAGAGAGCCTGAGTGTAACGTCTGCATACTGTAGATACACAGGTGAATATTCAAAGATCTTGTAATTCTTTCAAAATAAACCACCTCTGTCTCAGTTTCTCAAAGCAGGGTATTGAAATAGTTAGTTCTTGTTTTAGTACAACCCAGTCCAGTCCACGGCCCATTGGTTTGGGACTTCTGCTCAGGTGAACCCACCTTTAGTCCCCAAGTTGAGCATTTTATGCCTGTTTTTTGGAGTGATTGGGCCATTTTGGGAAGGCAGGTCATCACTTTATGAAAACAGTATAAAATTCCAAATTATAACATTTTTCATCACATGTCAACATCCATGTTAAAAAAGAGAGAAAGAGAGAAGTGTTTAAAGAATGAATAATTGAAATTAGTAATATGATGATAATATATATTTAAGTTTTGAAGCCTTTTTGGAGGCTGAATTTCCTTCATACTTAAGTGATAAAACTACAATAATACCAGAAAACTGGTAAATAAATACAAGACTACAGTTAGGCCAAAAGGTTTAAATTCTGGTCCATCCCTGATGTCCCAGTGTGGATCGTCCTGTCTTTAGCAACAGCTCAAATTGTTTTGTCTCCCACAGAGACATCATAAACGTCCCCTTGTGTCCCCTCCATTTTGTTTTGGACGCACCCTGCCTCTCACTGAAGCTGCTGTTCTTGTTGTCAGAGGACGTCTTCAGCATTTTAATGCACTTTTGTAAGAACAAAGCTCTAACTGATCTGAGAGAAAAAAAACACTTTACTGCAGCTGTTAAACACTGGAAAGACAATTTAACACCATGCAAACTTGCCTAGAGAGCAGAAATGTCTGCTTGGATAAGTCGTAGATCATATTGTTGCTCCGTCTGATCTTGAATCATCTTTTAATCTTTATTGTTTCCAAGTTAAACTGCAGAGTCCTCAGTGGGCTTGTTGCTCCATTTCAGCTCCACATCTGCTGAGGAGACAGGTACCTGCAGGTTACTCTGACCGTCTGACATTTCAATCAGCCGAGGAGAGAACCGGCCGGCCATCTCAAGGACAGCACGGCTGACGCACTCAGCAGAGTTGGATGAGCGAGGGCCGAGGGACGAGGGAGGGTGTAAAGACAGAGAAGGAGAAGTTTGGGGAAAGAGAGAGAGAGGGGCGAGTGAGGTAGACGGAGAGAGAGCGGCGGTACGATTCATCAGTCTGGCTAAATTAAGCAGATTGCTCGACGTGGTCCCCTATGTGAATATGAAGGAATGTGCCTCTTAATGTGATTGCCAGTGGCGGCCGCGCCATAACTCAAGGTTGAGGTTGGATGATGTAAGTGTGTGTGTGTATGGGTGGGTGTGTGGGTGGTGTGTGGAGGGGGAATATACGAGGACATTTACAATGTGATGATGCCAGGAGAGCATCAAGGAGAGCAGAAGTTCAGAGCAGTCAGCAGCTTCACCTTGTCAGAGCAGCTTACAGCATTAGCTTAAAGGTTTTTTCTATACTAACATAAAGAATGAAACTCATGCAGGCTTGGACTATTTAAACATGTAGAGTATTTTTAAAAATGAATGTTTTCTTCCTTTTTTTAAAATACCCCCGTCCACATGAAAACACAAAACCGCACTAGCAACCACTTTTTGTAACTTTGTTCCTGTGTCTGTGACATGCACTTTTTTTTGGAAATTCCTCTGCAAAAGCTGCTTCATTCTTATATCTGTTCCAACCATCATGTCTGACCGGTGATACGGTTTAACTTGTGTCCATGTAATCCTGTGATAGCCGGCGTGTGTGTAAATATTTCTTTGTTTATATTTCAATTTGAGATTTAACTGATGATCTTGCTCAAGTGTTGTTATCAGTGATTTCAATAACTGTCATAGCCGTGGCAAACACAGATGCAAGAGGTCATGGGTCACCAGTCAGCACGGTCACTTGTGAAACTGTTACATGGGTCTCGTCCGAAACATCTGCAGGGTTTGTATCACCTGTGTTTTTCAGTGAAGGAGTGACAGAAAGTCCGTGCTGCTGTGTAAATACAGATGCAGCCTCTTCGGTTTCCCTCTGCCAGCCAATTACCAGCCAACGTCCAGCTAGTGGGAGACTCCCTACCTCCCTGTAGCTGTGCCTTAATTTCACTATAAGCACACACATTCATGCAGTTGCAGCTGTCTTCATTAGATGGCCCTCCCTTCATAAGGGCTTCAACCCTTTATGTGTATTAAAGTAGTGTTAGCAATAGCCAATCACTACTTCTTTGTCATGTCATAGTGCTGGACCTGGTGGGCCGATCCCAGCAGGTACCAGTCATGGAGCAGTCAAGGAAAGAGGAGAAAAGTCACGTGGCTTCTTCTGTGGTCCAGTTATCAACACTTTAAAACAGTGAAGATGTCTTACAGTGAGACATCAACCTGCAGAGACACTGATAGAACTACTTTATTTAGACCACGTAAAAAAATAAAGATTCTCCCTCTCTCTCTCTCTCTCTCTCTCTCTCTCTCTCTCTCTATATATATATATATATATATATATACATACATACATACATGTATATACATATATGTGTGTGTGTATGTGTGTGTGTGTGTGTATATATATGTATGTATGGATAGATAGATTGATAGATAGATAGAAAGATAGATAGATATGTATATGTACATAGCAAAATAATAATACGAAAGTGATTACTTAGACCACCATAAAAAACAAAACAACACTTTCTCATTTCTTTTACATGCTGGAAAAGATGGAAGAAAGAGGCTGGCACAGACTGTAACATTTCAGGCCCAAAACGCCATTCTCCTTCTTTTGAAAAAGCATTTTGGGCATCATTGAGACACCCAAAATTACATTTTCAAAACTTATTAGCCTTTATTTATCAACCGCTTGTACAGTCATTTCCACGCTTCTGAATTTGATTCCTCAAGAGTTCTCTGAGGGGTCTCTGTCTGCCCTTGTAGTCCCTTGGAAACACATGCAGGGATGTTGTCTTTCTCTTTCATAGCTCCATCTTGCTGCACTTAAATAAGTGCTCTTGACTTTTGGGCTCAAAGTTTTACCTCTACACTCGGATTCAACATTTCAGACGCTCTGTCATGAGGTTGTGATCCATCCTGAAATTGGCCCCATTCAAACTTTTTGGTTTGGAGGCTTGTTACATTGGCTGCTCTTTTTCTCTGTGACAAATCATAACTACTAAACAGTCTCTGAAGAAAGGTTTTCTGGTCACCGAAGTCTTGACGTTCATAAAAATTCAGGTTTAAAAAATGGACATGATCAGAAAAGGTTCAGTTATTTCATGGCTTGGTTTTGCTCTTCTTTTCTCCGTATTACCCCACAATTGTCATTATTTAGCCGAAAACACATCAGCTGTGAATGCATTATTTCTTTGTTTGTGTTGCAGGATCTTTGCATCATACCATGGTGTCATTATTTACAGTTTTCGAGCCTCAGGTGAGGTAGAGCAAAAAAAAACAGCTTTAGGACCTTCTAGATAAAGCTGAGACTGCATAGAGAGCAGAGGGTTGTCGATCCGTTGGGGAATTTCTGCAGGTACACTGACCATGATGCAAGCGTGCACGTCTGCATTAAAGTATGAAGTATGTATGTGTGATGTCTATAGCTCACAGGACTCCATCTGACTCCATCAGTCTGCTCCAAGGGTGAAAGAAAATGTTCTGAGAATATTTCCACTCATATCCAAACATCTTCTAACACATCACTGACCTTTAGAAGATCGGCTCCTGAACGCTAATGCAGCTTCATTTGGTAAAAGCCCCCCAGTGCCAGCACACGGCGAGGTGTGATGGTAAAATTGTGCCAAGAATGGTTACTGTGTGGAGACAGAAGTATGGAGCTGAGCCCAGATACCATTAGTGTGGCAATGTTCACAGTTAATGTTTGTTATTTTGAACTTTATGTTTAATTCTGACCGCTCATGTTGTCTCCAATTTAGACTGTAAACCAGTAAGAAGCTCAGAAATACACTTCAGTGTTGCACTCATATGTAGACAGCAAAAATAATCACTTGCAGAAACACGTTCATATAGTGGGCAGCACAGTGGTGTAGCAAGAAGTGCACTTGCCTCACAACAAGAAGGTCACTGGTTTGATCCCCAGCAGGGCCTTTCTGTGTAGAGTTTGCATGTTCTTCCCATGCATGTGTGGGTTCTCTCTGGACACTCTGGCTTCCTCCCTCAGACCAAAAACATGTTCATTAGGTTGACTGGTGACTCCAAATTGACCTTAGGGATGAATATGAGCATGAGTGGTTGTCTGTCTCTCTATGTGGCCCTGTGAATGGCTGGTGACCAATTCTGGGTGGACCCCACCTCTCGCCAAATGTCAGCTGGGATAGACTCCAGCCCCCCAGTGTTAATTTTGTTGACTAATTATTTTCGTCATAGTTTTCATCAACTACCTTTTTTCCCCTGACGAAAACTAGACAGTAACTAATGAAAACAAGTGCACATGGACAAAAACTAAAACTAAATTCACTGACATTTTGATCAACAACTAAAAACTAGATGAAAATGTTTGACAGAGACTTAATTCAATCAGACCTAATTTGGTCATGTAGAAAGTAGGGACAAGTTAGGAATATATCCACTTGGCTTTGACAGCATAGCAGTGCTAATTAGGTGATAAAATAATGACACGTTTTATGAAACAGGTTGGTGTTGATAAGAAACTTGTATAACTTAATACAAGTGTAAAACATGACTTTAAAAATTCAAGGAAACATAGAAAATGCCTTACCCTTTACACCTCATATTTTAGTCGACTAAATTTACAGTGGATTTCATCAAGTAAAATGTTATGAAATTTCATCAACTAAAACTAGACTAAAATTAAAACAATGTAGATGACTAAATGATGACTAAAACATATTTTAGGCAAAAGACTACAACTTAACCCCTTGAAGCCTGTTCTATCATATTTGATACATACTTTTATGATACCTCTATCTAATTAGTATGAGCAACAAATTTCTAAAAAAAAAACCTTGTAATACAATCAGATAAATGATAAAAAATGTCCTCAAGTGGATTTTCAGTTGCCAAAAACACTTATGTATCAAATGAGATACAAAAAAGACATAAGTTAAATTTTACGGAAATTTTTATTTCTTTGGATTTCAGTAGACAATGCAATAAACATTTCAGCTACAAAAAAATTAGAATTTTCTGGCTATAATTTGTGTTTTCAGGCTTTAAATTGTTAAACTAAATTAAAAAGTGCAGTCAAAATTAACACTGATAGATAATAGTTGGATTGATGTTTATGTACTGCAGTTGGAGTGGGATTCAGGATTTTCTGGTAGACAGCAGAATTCATGGTTCCATCAATCACAGCAAGTCGTCCAGGTCCTGAAGCAGCAAAGCAGCCCCAGACCATCACACTACCACCACCATGTCTGACTGTTGCTATGATGTTCTTTTTACCAAATGCTGTGTTGTTTTTACGCCAGATGTAACGGGACGCACACCTTTGAAATAGTTCAACTTTGTCTCGTCAGTCTTGGGGATCATCAAGATGTTTTTGGTAAATGTGAAACGAGCCTTTGTGTTCTTTTTGGTCAGTAGTGGTTTTGGCCTTGGAGCTCTCCCGTGATGCCATTTTTGCTCAGTCTCTTTCTTATTGTTGAGTCATGAACTCTGACCTTAACTGAGGCAGGTGAGGCCTGCAGTTCTTCAGATGTTGTTCTGGGTTCTTTTGACCTCCTGGATGAGTCGTCGTTGTGCTCTTGGTGTAATTTTGGTAGGCCGACCACTCCTGGGAAGGTTCACCACTGTTCCCAGTTTTCTCCATTTGTGGATAATGGCTCTGACCGTGGTTCACTGGAGTCCTAAAGCCTTAGAATTGGCTTTGTAATAGGCTGATTGATTTCAATCACATTGTTTCTCATTTGTTCTTGAATTTCTTTGGATCGTGGCATGATGTGTTTCTTTTCAAGATCTTGCAGCCTACTTCACTTTGTCAGACAGGTTCTGTTGAAGTGATTTATCAATTCAACAGGTCTGGCAGTGATCAGGTATGCACGTGGTCAGTGAAATTCAACTCAGCTTTCAAAAAAGTGTGGTTAATAACAGTTAACTCATGATTTAAAAGGGGGGGCAATTACTTTTTCACACAGGGTCATGTAGGTTTGGAGAGCTTTTTTCCCTTAATAAATAAAATCACCATTTAAAAACTGCATTTTGTATATACTCAGGTTATCTGTGTCCAGTACCGAAATTTGTGTGATGATCTGAAACATTTCAGTGTGACAAATATGCAAAAAAATAAGAAATCAGGAAAGGGGCAAATACTTTTTCACAGCATTGTACATACATAAACTGCTATGATAATTCCCCAGTCTTGTCTTAAGTATCCTTCATTAATTACAACATCTTGATATCAATGGTAAAGCGTCAACCTGACATGTGCTCAAAAGCCTGACCGGAGCCATGTTTCTGTTAAAGTTATGGACTCAAACTCATGATTTTAAGGTGGAAAGGTCACACTTCACATCTTTAAGATGCACCAAAACTCTCCTTCAAGAACTGAAACGAAAACCTCATGTGTTTCATTATTTCATTGCAATAAACTTCCATTTTTTTATTCCCAACTCTCCACATAAGCTCTCCTTATATCTGAAATCATGTCATATCATCTGTGTGGCCAATTGTCTCCAGGGAGAGGAAGAAAACAGCAAGTCAGCTTAAAAAGAGCTCAAAAACAACCCTCATGGCTTCATATCAATGTGTTGATTCTTCCATTTAAGCAATTATCTCCTAAGTTAAAGATGGTCGTAGCCGGGGCAGATACTTAAGCAAAACTTCAGTGAGGCTCTGTCTCGTTAGAGCATAAAGAGGAAGTCTCAGAAAATCAGCTCTGGCTGTGAACAACAGGAGAGGGTCTCCGAGACGGAGGAGCAGAAGAAAAACATCTCCTCTGTTTAATGAGCGCTGGTGATCGGGTCGAGCCTTCCTCCTGTTTGACAAGAAAACAGTTTTTGTCAAACTGCAGGCGTTTTAACATCGCTGTGTTTCCTAAGGCTCCCTCAAAAGAGGAGGAACACAGTCAAATATGGAACAACACTGCCTCTCCTTCTTTGCTCTGTGCTTTTGTTTCACTGTTTTCTCTCCAGAATTTATTTTTGTGTCCTCCCTAAATCTCACAGGTTGACAATGTGACCTTGATAATTGGCCAAACATACATAGTAATAAAAATATTTGTCATCAGAGCCTCTTTAAAATGGAGATTTAAGCAATGTTAGGAGGGCACGTCGTCTTTCATAAATAACAGAAGAGGCCATTAGCATGAGAAACGTCCCCATTGGTCAGAATGGCCACAGCTACAGTCACACTTATTTAAAGCATGAGTATCCATTTAATTTTGGGTTTTTAAAAGTCTCTTACCTTTATTCATTCATTCATAGGGTTGGGCACTGTTTTAATTGAAAAAGTTGTGGGTCAAATTCCATTTCTGCCTGTCGATTTAGGCTCTACTTGGGTCATTATTTTGTTTTTAAAGGATAAAATATGATTATTATTACAGATACTAAAGTTTATTAACCTGACACACCAAATAGACAGTTCAATATATTCTGTACAAAATATAATTCACTTGTTTTTTTGGACAACAGCTCATAGAAAGTGATTTGAAAGGGCAGAGCCTTTTAATAACATAACCAAGGGGTGATTAGATGATTGTACTTTCAATCACATTCATTACAGGCCAATCAGATGTTTGAGTAGGTGGGTGCTACTGCATCGGCGTAAAGGACAAAACGTGAAGTCCTGCCAAAACAGGTTTTTGGATCTCTGGTTAGAAATGTTCTGTTTATCCATCCATCCATGATCTATACCACTTATCCCAGGGTACTGGAGCATATCCCAGTTGACATTGGTTTAGGGGCAGGGTACACCCAGTAAGGCAAAGAAAAATGTCACAACAGTTTGGACTTCTTTTGCCATTTCTGCATCCTCACAGGGTCATGCTCTGTCCATGAGAAGCTCCGTCTTCCAAGAGAAAGCTGTTGTGAAGTGAACATGTGAACAAGCAAGTCTGGAAAATTTTAGCTGTTGAGTTCCTGAAATACTTTGGAAATTTCCATGAGTGCATGTGGGAAAAAAAAGAAGTCTTGTTGCATATGTTATTTAACAATGTGTTGAGTTAGAGGTTTCTTGCTGTATCATCTTCACACTGAAGCAACATCTCAGTGTGTCTGATCTATTCCAGGTATCTTCCCGTCTTCCTCTTACAGTTGTACTTCCTGAAGCAGCCATCGATTATCTGCTGTGATATGAAAAATGCCCATGTTCAGGCCTTTCCTTGAGTCCTGTGAAGACAGAGAGTGGACACAATGACCTTTAGAAACAGATAAATGTTACTAAGACGCTATTCTGATTAGGAGACTGGAGCTATTGATCGTCCTTGAGCCTGAGGTGTCTTTAGTTGGAGAGCATCCTCGACGTCAGCGAGGAACCATGCAGGTGAACTGATCAACATCTTCTGTGGGGAGTTCATAATAACACTGATTACATCCTTGAAGCAGGCCTGGACGTGATCACACATTTATGTTCATGGACAAGAGCTGCACCATCACATTTTCTTCCCAAAACGGGCATTTTAGAGAACTCACGCTGAAGCAGCAGGCTCACTAACATCACTGTAGTGTCTCAGTTACTGCTGAGCTGCAGGAGCACTGCTCCACAGAGATCAATAAAGTATCAGATGAAGAACAATCATGAGCAGATGGCGTCCTGCATCCACAATCTGAGCGACACGATCAACAAACCAATGAAATCCATTTACAGAGACACAGGCGGCACGCTCATGGAGAAAGTTGGCAGAAAGTTTCTCAAACTCGTGACCATCCGCTAATGAGAAAACATGATTGGAGGGAGTGCTGGTTTGACAGAGTGGTAAGCAACCAGGCACGACTCACATTGATATCAAGATGTTTTAAATAATGAAAGATGCCTAAGACAAGACTGGGGAATTATCATAGCAGTTTATTACGGCAGGTTCACTGAGATACTGACAAAGAAGCACAAGTAGTTACCTCAGTTATATAGGCACGCATGTAAGGACAAACATGGCAACAGTAATCTAAGACAACAAAGGTATGTATATGTATATACTGATTGCTTCGAATATGGTCAGGGAAACCCTATACAGCTTATTCAGTGGTTTCCTATTTTTGGTTGAGTGCAAGACATTCTGTCTGTCTGTGTGTTGTGATATACTTTGAAACAGATACAGGTTGTTTATGTAGGCTCAATACATATGAGATGTAAAGATCATAGGAGGAATGGGGGTCCAAGACCAAAATGATACGCAAAATCCCAAAAGAATATGTTAATGACTTAAAAGTCATCCTTACACATATAAATGCCTCTGCTGGTCTGGGTTCAAATCCACCCTGTGGCCCATTTGCAGACTGTCCTCCCCTACGCTCTCTCGCCCCTTTCACAAGCCTAGCCTCTCTCTCCGGTCAAGAAAGGCCTAAAAATGCCAAAAAAATAATCTTTAAAAAACATGATTGAAACAGCCTTTGCACAGAGTTATTTTTGTTGAATTTACAGCTGGTAAATCCAAGCTCACACACCAGTGGGGAAATGCTGATAAGCTAAACTGCTGCTTTCATTATTTGCAGACGATGGTTTATTTTTCCAAAGTTTTGCATCCAGAAAGCCCACATCTGACCAACGAAAGCACTCACTGTGGGCATGTACATCAGTGTTGAAACAGTCAACACGGCAGTCAATTTGATTGTTTGTTTGTTTCAATATGCCCCATTCTATTTAACAAACTCACTATAATGAAAGAATAATAAACATAAAGTAATGTATGGGTGAAAAAAGTGTTGGAGCTGCAGTAGACCATACTGAGTTTATAGTAGTGCCTCTAGAGTTGTGATTGGTTGGTCCTGAAGCTGCTGTGGGACAGTATTAGTTCCTGGAACTTATCAAGTTCTCCTCTCCTTTTCAGAATCAGATGGACACATTTAGTTACTGTATTGGTAAAATGAGCACCAAGTCGTAGCCCCTTGTTGTCGAATTCATTTGGCTTCCATGACACATTTTTTTTAATAAAAACGTTGTTCTATATGATTTCAAAATGTCCACAATTTTGTGCCGTAAAGCAGGGTACACACATAAAGATTATCGGGCTGTTTTTGTCCCGACTTTCCCCCCTTTCACACCAAGGCTGGCAAATGCCCGATTATCTTCTGTCTTGTAAGATCCCATAAGATTATCCTGTGGTCTGAGGTGTTAAGAGTTAATTTGTCCTAATAATCAGTTCTGAAACGGGTCGGGCCAACAATCGTAAATATTAAACTAATTCAACACTTACAACCAAAAATCTTTGTGTGTGGGGAAAGCTGACGACTCATGACTCCGTGAATTGTGACGTGAATGTAGCCAATCAAGAAGCGAGCTGACTAAGGAGCAAGGAAGCAGGCGTAAATAAAAACAAGCATGGCCGACCGAGAACATAAAGTTTTGTGTTACTCAGAAATGCAGGACCAGCTCACATGTTCACGCTGTCTCCAGGATTTTTCCACAGTCTTTTACTTTTTTAGTTTGGGATTTTTCCATCAGAAATAGTCCCAAGACCACCATCCTTCCCTCTTCTTGTATGTCCTCTCCCATGTTGCGTGTTGTGTTTTCTGGTTGTTGCTATGTTTCTTCTTTGTTTAGATCAAGTTTGATCAGATTTCTGTCTTGGAGGACTAGATTCTAGATCAGTGGTGGGACAGAATGGTTCTGAGTGTGGTGTGCTGTGTTGAGATTATCGGAGCACACCACACACAGTACGATTAAAACTGTTCAATGGCTGATTTTTTAGCTTAATGTGTGGGATCTCGAACAGATAAAACATCTCTTCAGATTTAGAAAACCCTTAAGTGTGGACCCGGCTTAAGTCCACATTGTCCTTGGTGTGTAGGTGCCTCAAGGATCTAAATGTGCTTGTGTTTGTGTCCTAATTTATCCTTTAGTAAAAAAACTATGAAACAGAAGCATGTTTGTATACTTCTGAAAACAACATCACAGAAAAATAGAAAAACATACTGGTAATGTAAATCTAGTCCACTCGTTTATAGTCTGTTTATGTTGTCGAGCCTGCCCCTCTTCCTTCTATTGTTGTCATATTGGTGTTGGTAAAGAGCAGGTGCTGCCCTGTCGCCATATGTTATATCTAATTGATCATGTTGTGGCACCAGTAAATTTGAAATATTACAAAATAAATTTCTGAAAAGAAATTGTAACAAGGAAAACATTAAAAATACCAAAAATTTCAATGGAAATAGTGCTAGAGTTGGCTGCAATTAATTCACAAAACATCCTTCACAACAATGCATGAAGAAATACTGGTAAAAAATAATTAAATAACCAGCTAATGTTCCATTACCTGCATTAAAAAGAAGCTGAAATGAGCTTGACCACCATCTTAGGCTCATTAAAATTATGATTTACTACTTGCATTTTAATCTTAATCTTTAAATTCAAAGTAGTAACTAATTGCAGAAAGTTTTCATTCGTCCCTTTTCTTAGATTCTGAGTAATTGTAACTGTGAATGTGAGAATTTCCAATAAATCCCAACAATGTGGCCCGGTCAAATGACATGATAACACATAAAAAACACAGTGTACTCTGACCATGGCAGCAATGTAATGTTTGGACTGTTTAGTGAGATATTTCTGAAGGATGCTTAAGGTAAGCGTTCAACATCCTTACTCCATCACGAACTGAACCCGAGACTTTGGGTCACTCAGCTGCTCGATGCCCCCACCCTCCTCCATCAGTCCCACCTTCAGTGGGGAGGGGTCTACAAGGTGAGGATCCCCACTCCAAACAACGACTGAAGCCAATTACAGCCCGCTGCGACTATAAATACCCTCCACAGCACTTTACTCTGCATTTACATAAAGAGCCATAATGGCTGTGTAATGGTTTAAATATTCATCAGGCTCTTTTGCATTCCACTTCCACTTCCTGCTGAAATATGAGGAGAAAACATCCTGTCGCAAAGCCTCTATGGTGCTGGAAGGACACCAACGAAGCAGAAAACATCGATAACAGCAAGTAAGGGCATATTTTACAGGGCAAATCACGAAAATTGCCATTACTGTCCTGATCAAGGTGGATGGCAGACCCTTGGAGATGGTGGAGCCCATTACTCTCCGGTATAAGCTCCTGGCGAGGAGCGTTGTGAAGTTAACATCGGAGTCAGAATGAAGGGTAGTTGACACATTGTTGCCCATCTCATTTATTTATTTATTTGAATCCTCTTAATCTGTTACAATTTTATTCTCTGTTAATTGATTTTGGTTTTATTATCCTATTTTAGCAGATTTTATTACGCATCTGGTGTTTGGTAATCACATTTTGCCATATTATTATTTAAAAATTTATTCTATTTATTTGCTTATTTATTTTCCCTTTAGTATTTTTATCTCATTGCTAATCATGATTTTTTTTAATTGTTACTTTGCTTTAGTCTTAGCTCCTGTGTTTCCTCATTTTTAATTGAAGATGGCGTTTCCTCAGCCCTCTAACTCTGTTTTCTTATAGAATCTCTTCTTAATGTCTATGTGTGTGAAATTTCCCAAAGGAAATTTAACAGAAATGGTCAGCTTCTCTCACATGTAGTAGCAGTTTATTTTGCAACATGCAAAAAAATAAAAAAATAAATAAATGACTATTGTAATCATACAATAGTGAACAAACATAATAATACAATTAAAAAACTGACAAAAAATGAAAAAAGAATATGAAAATGATAACTATGATTTACATATCCGGAGTGGGAGTGCGAGTGGGAAGAAGTAATACTTATTTAGTCCAAGAAGGTTCATTATGTCTATGTTGATGATACGCTTGTACTTTCTTTTTTTAACAGACAAAAACGTTTTTTAGTTCATACCTTTACATGTTTCGACAGAGATTTCCGTTGAAACATGTAAAGGTATGAACTAAAAAACTTTTTTGTCTGTTATTAAAGAAAGTACAAGCATAATATTTATTTAACCCCACCCCTTATCCATAAAATGTTATTTGGCTTTCTTATCAATATTAATCTATACAATAACTAGAAAAGCACTCAGAGAGCGCAGACCTCCGCCAAGCAGCTTCAATCCACAGGTGAAAATGGTCCTATCTGGCAATGTTAAAGAATCCTTTAAAAAATTCCTGGCTCCAGACGGTGATCCGGATCACCCCCAAAATTTAATCAGTTGTTCCATATCCTATTTCCAACAATTCCTGAAAATTTCATCCAAATCCGTTTAGAACTTTTCAAGTTATTTTGAACACAAACAAACAGACAGACAGACAGATAAACGCCAGCAAAAACATAACCTCCTAGGCGGAGGTAATTAATTACAAAGATAAATACAGAGATACACATATCCCTACTCATACATAAACTGAAAGCAACCCCCCCATAAAAAAAAGAGCAATGCAACATGCAATAAACATACATACATTCAATAAAAAGGGTAGATGGATTAATAAAATAGAAATAAGAGAAAAAAAATGAAGGTGTGTCCGATCATTACTGTTCTCCTCTCTGTTTTAAAAACTCCCTACATCCTGAAAATGGAGGTTTGTGTGTCTGCTGTCCTGAACCTGTCTGCTCTACATGTTTGGACCATCAGGGGTCATGGGGGGGGTCAGAGATCATGATAGCCTTGATTAAATGTTTCTCACTTTCAGTCCCTTTAGCCATTTTTTTCACTAAAAATGCTTCATTTGAATAAACCTGAGCTCTATCGACAGGAAGTATTTTCATTATTTACTCCGAGCTCAGTCTGAGGAAGAGGAGCAGCTTCCTCACACACTAATGAAGACATCATCTCCATATTCAGCAGCTCTCTGCCTCTGTGTGTATTTGTGTGTGTTGGTGTGTGTTAGTGTGTGCTCCTCAGCCCCAGTATCAGTCAGTCTTGTGATTCCTTCTGCGCCTGCAGGCTCAGAGTCAGAGTCACGTTCCAGCGGACACTTCGGACAAAACGATCCCGAGGAGGCGGAGTGTGTGTTTGTGTGTGTTTGTGTGTGTTCATGTGTGTGTGTGCAGACATACAAAGCTCTACAGTCCTCTCTCTGAAGTCACTGTCAGAGTATTATATCAGTATTTCAGAGATTTCACGCGGACATTACAGTTTTACAGTTAATCCGAGAGCTCGTCCTGTAGTAAGTAGTTTTAAGTCCAGTGTAAATTCGGTGGTAAAATTATGGGATTAGTTTGAGTAATCCTCTTTAGAATTACAAACCATCAATATGCAAATCATGAAGCACTTCCAGAGATAAAGCTGCATATAGTGACCACTGAGAGAAACACTGGGGACTTTAAATAACTCTCAGATTAGGAACGAGCACTACAGCAAATCAAGGGTCTGTGAGTGTTCGTCTCATCAATCCAGGACCACCAAGTTCTACAACAGCTTTGTCCCAAAAGCCATCAGACTTCTGAACACCTAAATCTCACTGCTGTTGTACAAACTCACTGCTACTGGACTTTAACCTTCTTGCTGTACATATTTTATATTTAACATATATAGATATATTCATATTCCCCTTGCAGTTCTTGCACATTATTTACGATGTGCACCTTGTTATTTCCTTATTATATTTGCACTATACTTTACTCTGAATCTCGTTCTGTATTGTTGTAAAATTATTGGGATAACTATTGGGATAATTTTACTGTGTTGTAAAATTAATTGGCCAGGTAGTTGAATAAATATCAAATGCGGGTTCAGGCTGCTCTAAGGTGACATGCGGGCAAGTACGGAAAGGTTATCAGAGGTTCAGGGAAAATCATGCCACTGCCACATTATATAAAATGCTTTAACGGAGTCATAGAAACCACGTTACTGCCACGTTGGCAGTAAACGTTATTAAAAGATGACTTTGCTGAAAGAGGGCTTATTGAAGGATACTTTATTGTTATCCATGGTCACGTAGGCACCAATAACTTGCTTAAACAGGGCTTATTGAAGAGGACTTTAATCACTCACGACCACGCAGTAAAACAATATTGTGATTAAAGGACTTTAAAAGGAGATTCAGAGGTTTAATCTGTTGGGTCCATTTTGCGAGAGCTGTTCAAAGTTGTGTTCTTTGCCGCATCTTCAGTAAACCCGCAAGAAGGCTGTAAGTTGGTTCTGTAAGTTGGTTTGCATGTTCATTTTTTACGGTGTTTTTGGTAACAGTTTTTGCTTTAGTAGTATACACCTGCTGCATGCTTAACGACGATATAGTCTGTCCAGGTCTAAGTCTAATCAGACATCACAGAGGCTGCTTGATGGTCTATTCAGCTGTACCTGCAGGTCTGTTAAAAGTAGAATAGAAGCCCTAAATCACAGTGCACGGTGCAAACTTGGAGGGCATTACTCAAAAAATATGTGTACCTTGACAGGAGTTTTGCAGCCAATCAAAGGTGTGCCCTGCCTCTTCCCCAAAGGCAGTTGGTGTAGACCCAAAAAGGGCTGTCCAAACTCTGGCACACAGTCTAATTTAGTTGGTTTGCAGGGTATTAAAAAAATAAAGTGAAATTTGGCCCACATTCGAACCTAAAGCTCCTGCTGACTGAAGTAAAGGGTGAAATAGTTTGGCACAGAGATGGCAGCCAAGTCCTGCTCATCTTCTCCATCTAAGGGCCGGATCACACTTCATGCATTTTACCTGTGTGACGGGGCAAAAAGTGTGTGCTCCCATTTCCATGAGAAAGCCACCAAGTCTGAGCTTTCAGACTGCCAGCGTGAGCCACACGTCTCATATGCATCTCCTGAAAATCTCAAGAATATATGGTTCACCTATCTCGGCCAAAATAAACAGGAAAATGAAAAACAGAGAGCCACATTCACCTAAATCAGCCAAAACAAATCCAACTTCCAAACATGGTTGGGTCAGGACTTCAACGGCCCACCCTCTGGTCCCCAACCCAAGTCCTTCTGGGCTGAGCTACAAAAATATAAAGATGCTAACTGCACAACCTGAAGAAGATGGACACACCAGCAAACTGCCAAAGCATTCATCCATGCAGCACAGGATAACAGGAGTGCATGTTTGACATCGTTGCCACTGAAAACCAGAGTGGGTAAATTCTGACCACAAAAAAGCAACATGCACTTTGTATTTCTGCACAATAATTGGCTCCCAGGCAGGTAGCACTCTGCACTTTAGGTACTTTAATTTTTTGGTACATTAATCAGCACTCCAGCACTTTATAATTCATTTTATATAATTACCATGTTCCCCCAGCTCCCAGCCCATTATATTTTGGACTGTACGTTGTTTGGGTTGTCTACAGTTTGTGTATGTTGCTCATCTTTTAATATGCTCTGTGGATTTTATTCCTATTATTGATGTTTATTGATGTCAACGAAACCTTTTAGTTACCTTCTCTACACAGGACAGAAAGACCAGTAATTCTGGGTCCATGAGTCCCAAAACCTCCCCACTGCCATGTTGTCTGACTGATCATCTTCAGAAAGCCGACACCGCTGTAGATAAGTTGAAATATTTGGAAGATAACCTAATTTAATAGAAAAACTAGTAAAATATTACATATAAATGAATGACCTCTTTGGGCTTCCATACATTGTGGACTTTTTTGCCTCATTTTGATCCATGCACACATTTGGATTCCACTAAAAACAGCCTTGCAACCCACTTTGGGGTCCTGACCCACCAGTTTAGAGTCACTGAAACAGTTCAGCACAGCATCTATTGTTCTTATAATTGAGTAGTGAAGCTCTAAAACTCTCTTTCATCTTGAAATTACATATTTGCACTTTCTTTTAGTTTAATGGCTTTATTTTAATTGCATTTTCTGCTCATTAAATATGTTTTATTTCCATTTATGTGAAAGCAGCAGAAGTTTTGAAATAATTCATCATGAATGATCTTCTGCTTCACTAAAAGATGCATATTAAAAACGTCCCTTTGATGATCCATGTAAACTCATCAGAGAGTTCTGATAAAGTGATTCCTCCTCTGGGGAATCTGTCTGAGAGGGCAGAGCTCACACTCAGCTAGTGACAACTCCATCAGCCAATCAGAGCTCTCCTCGGAGCCCTCTCGACCAATCAGAGCCTCCTGTAGGCGTGTCTTTCTGCTGTGAGGTGCGTTTTTTGGAGTTTGCTAAATGACTGCAGCAAGAAAATAGAGTGTGTGAGCGCGCCGGTGCTGGCTGATCCGTCTCTACTGTACCCTCCGTGTGTGCGTGCGGGAGTGTGTGTGCGCGCCGGGACAGGGGGCCATGGCAGAGGGTCCTCTCACGCAGCAGCAGCAGCTCTCTGTGTGCCTGTAACGCTCTCACCTGGGGAGGGGACTCGTCTGTTTTTCCTCTGTTTTTTGTCGGACGCGGAGCTCGGATGGGAGCGGATGCAGCGCGCAGCAGCAGCGGCAGCGGACGGTGCGTCTCCAAGTTGACCACCAGCAGACAATGGGAGTAGCTGAGCCGTGCTGCCTCAGCGCCAACTACTATCACTACTACTACCACTACTACTCGCCCCTGGGAGACGACTACGAGAGAAAGGAGAGGACGCAGCAGCAGCAGGAGGAGGTAAAGAAAAAAGACAGGGAGAAGAGAAGGAGGCAGACTTCTTCTACCTGCAGATCTCCCTCTCCGTGCAGCAGCAGTGCAGCCGGGACTTCCGCGACAGCCGGTACGCACGGATCCACAGTGACGCGTAGGATGCATGTGAGAGACAACCTGCAGATTTGAGAGTTTGGGACGGTTCTGTCTTTGGATTTTTTGGGGATTTTACACACAAAGACCTCTGGAGAGAGTAAGACGCAGCCTCACGCAGCTCTTATTTTGAAGGATTATATCTCATTTCCTCTCAAAGGCTCATTTCTACTCATTGAGAAGCAGATCCGTGCGTTTTAAAGGATGCATCCATCACTGTATACACTTGTGCGTCTGTTGCATCGGCGTGGACGTTAAAAATGCTTCCACTAGAGGGCGTGGTCTTGCACTGACCTCCACTTCTCCTTTGCTGCCATCTGACTGACATCAATTTCACCAAAATATCAGAAAATTTTGAACATAACAGCTATAATTTTTACGCTTTTGGTGTCAGAAATTGTGCCGCAATTCTATATTTTCATGTTCTGCTGCTCGGGCTTGAACTGCTGGCTAAAGCACTCAACACTGCCCCCATGGTTGCAGGTGGTACTGCAGCATTCGGAGCAAGTTCGTAGATTCCAGAAAACTTGCAAATACGGACAAAAATGAGTGCACAGAAGGCGTAAAAGGACCAGACGTAGAGGATAACTGAGCCTTTCGTGTTGGGATCAGGCACGCCGGACCTAAGGGGGTGTAATTAATCTTGTGTCAATTAGCAGAAGCCTGTAAAAAAAACCTCGACCCCCCTGGGAGCCAAATCCTGGACTACATCCCCCTCTGCCCACCTCTGTCGGTGGTCCTGGACTCAAACCCCTGTGCTGGATTTTGTGGATTTTTCCCGCTGGAGGGAGGGAGCTGAAGCGGACACAGTGATGATGATTTCACGGCCGGTGAGGTCATGAGCATCCCTCACCGCTCCGGGATCTAAAAGAGCGGGGGGAGACAACACGGAGCATCGCTGGCTCACCTTGGAGGTCATAAAGCATCACCACAACCCCCCCTCCCCTCTCCTCCTCCTCCTCTTCCTCTTCCTCCTCCTCTTCCACCGCTGAAGGATTTGCTTTTTCCCTCTGGAGGGGGATTTTTCATCCTCTCAAGAGTGTGACCCCCCCCCTTCCTTCCTTCCTTCCTTCTCCCCTCCTCCCCTCCTCTTTTCAGAAACCGCCCCCCCCTCCAAAATAAAGCCCAAAATGAGACTGGGAAAAATGTGCCGACTAAACGCGCTGGGGATCTATCTGTGGGAAACGGTAGTGTTTATCAGGTAAGCTTTATGAGTGGGAATACTGATGTGTGTGTAATTTCATCACACTGAAATTTGCATTTTTATTGCTTTGCTGCCGTCTGGGACGAGCACGAGAGGGAGAGCTCCTGGCTGAAGTCCAAAGTGGAAGGAAAGGGGATCGAGGGTCAACTGGTGGAAGTTTTCTTTGTGTTGTTGTTGCTCGTGTGCACGTAGAGCTGCAGGAGGGCCAACAGCGACCACTAGAGGAAGGTCCAGGTGCACTCTCAACGAAAAGTGAACGAAAGTGATGCTGATTTATTCTTTAATTCTTTTATTTAATTTAAATAATCAAGGTTGGATAAATAGGGAGGAACAGGGGAAGAAACTAGAGAGGAGGGAGATTGGTTTTTCGTCGTTAACATTTTTATTTAGAGACGTTCACACACCGAGGGCCATGTGAGTATGTGACACTAAATTGCAATAATTTCAGACGTAATCATTGACACTCCTTACTGTTCACATAAAAAGCAACTCGTATTTGCAGTGAATTAGCTTTTAGCACTTCTTGGTTCCCAAGTCTGAGAGTATTTGGGATTAATCCTGCGTTCCTTTTATATCAAAACTGGGATGAGGGCAGTGGGAATGAAGTCATATCCATATCAGTCACAAAGTCGGGAAAAACTATTGTTAGCCATTGTTAGCACACCATGCCTATTAGTTAGCACATACCACATGAATGCAAGTAACACTATAGCAGCATTTCCATATATATACGTCAAACAATACTATGTCTACGGCTGAGAACGACAAACACTAGTCAGAAGTGCTGATAAACGGATTATTACAGTTTAAAAACTATTTACACTAGGGGCAGCCATCTTCGATTGTCAACCCGGGATTGGTGAGGATCTGCCAACTTCCCAGTCGGAAATTCTGACCTCAGTTCCCACTTAGAACTCGGAAATCCCGACTTCCCAGTACAATTGGAACGCAGAATTAGAATATCAGTTTTATATAAATGTCTGAAGTAAGGTTTGTGGTAAACACATCAGATTTTAATGTTAATTCTGAAGTAATAAAATGAATCTGATGCTGCCTGCTCCTGAGTCTTAAACCACTGTTGTTGCTAACTGCTGACAAGGACTACAACAATGGCAGAGGACCCATCTGCGAGCATCTCTGATCTTTTTTTATTAATCAGTAATTCATACACTGTCGCCACAGCCATGAGGACCAACTTGATCAGGTCATTTGATTAAGAGGAAATTACGAGACGACGATAATCTTTGTAAATATTGTTCCTTTAAAGTTGAACCACCATGTTGTTCAGTTGCAACTTAAAAATACTTTTTACTCTCGCTGATAACTTTAAGCTTAAAACATCATGAAAAATAGGGCAGAACATAAATGTCTACATAGCTTATCATCAGCAATGATCCAAAACACAGTGACAGGCTTTTAGTTGAGGTAACATAAGCTGGTGCTCTACTCCATGTCCTTGGGGTGATTTTAATGAAGCAGAAACTAAACAGGCACATCTGATTTTGTAATCCAATCCACTTTATTTGTAAAGCACATTTGAAAAGACAATCAAGTTTCCCAAAGTGCTGCACAGTGACTGCCAGTAGATAAACACAATAAATGTATTTTAAAAGCATATAAAACATGTGAAGAAAAGACACAACAGTGTTCAAAATAAAGCTAACTTAAAAAATAAAAACACAACAGGTCTGATTCAGATTTAAAAGCCACCAAGTAAAGTAGTTTTCAATTAGAGATTTTATAGAAGGCAAGAAGGGGATATTCTGAAAAAGAGCGGAGAACTTTGTAAGTTTCACCGTTTAATTCAGGAGCTGGAACCGAACCTCAGCTGCTTCAGGACCAACACTGCAGCTTCAACATCTTTACCCAAATATTATCTTTAAATCCATCATCTATGTCATTTTTAGGATTTTGGACAAATCAAACAGGCTGCTGTGATGCAAAAACGCAATCAAAAGGGCCGCCATTTTTAATGTTTTGGCTGTGGTGTATGTGCCAACCACGGCTCTCATTGGTTGGACGTCAGCTTAATAGATGAGCAACTTAAAAGTCGACCACATTTGGAAAAAATAGAAACTCCTATTTCACTCTGGAGCATCATGTTGCTGGTTTAAGCTCACGTTGATTAGCTACCACCCGACCTCTCAAACCTGTTGAAGTTTTATGATTGCTCCTACATGACTTGTTCTTTCGGTTTACTCACTCTGAAAGTTCCTCGAGTCTACACTGACCTACACTAAACTCAATAAATTAGCATTTTCCTGATACCCCTCACTCATGGAATTTCCTCCAACAAACTCTAAAGATAACAGCCTTTTCCTCTCTTACAGAGTTTAAGACCTTGATTACTGACCACTGTTCCTCTGTTTGTAATTGTTTTAATTGATTCCTTTGCTGTTGTGATTGATTGGTTGAGTTGATTGATAGTGTTTGTTTATTGTTTATTGTTTATATAATGTCTGTGATCTCGACGACATTGAAAATGAGGAAAATTTCTATGTCTTTGTCGAGAAGGTTTTAATGAATTAATGAATAAATGAATTAGCTTTAGGTTTGGATAACAAAAATGCTTATGATTACCACTAAAGAACACGACCTAGCAGAACATGGTGCCACTGAAAGCTCATAATTGACCCAATTTTAGGTTAAAACTACACAAAAAATAACACCACTGTAAGATTCTTTACAGTGTTGAACTTTTCCTCTATGAAGCCCCTGCATTGATAACCATTTTGTGATGCAGTGTCCTGTCCTTGACTTTGTCGCCACAGTTATTTTGGATATTAATGGTCAGACTTTTTCACAGTGTAGTTCTTCTCCAGAGTGTCAACAGGCGTCCGCAGAGAGAAGACGTCTCTGAGGGCTGCATGTGTGTTTGTGTGTTGTGACATTTCGATGATGCTCTTATTTATGAGGCCTGAAGCTGTTCACACCAGACGAACACACACAGACTTGGACATTGTGTGGTCAACGGGCGTTGGCGATATCATATCATATCCAGATCCATATCCATATTTTTTAGCTAAATTTTGAGGTACAATAGATGAATTCCAATTTGTGTTACAGTGTTTACTGTCATTTAGAAGATGCTTCTGTCCAAAATGATGAACATCTGGGAGTAAATGCATCACAACCAAGAGTCTAAACTGGAGGGAACAACATTAGGAAGAACAACCAAGTCCTTTTGGTCACAGGAGCTGCCATGTGATGCTTGAGGCAGTGCCATTTTTTATACATATATACATTTTTTAACCAAGCAATCGACAGAAAAGCTTGTCAAGTCACCTCAATGTCATCAAGTCCTTGCTCACAAATATCTGGATCTTGAACCATCTAGCTCGTCCTACCAGAGGAGAAGAGTCAGGCTAAGACCATAAGTGTTCCCTAAACAGCCGAGTACAACATTCTGTTAAAGTAGATCGGGACTCAACACTTAGGAACAACAGGGGAGAGTCTAGCTCGTGATTTTGAGCCATGTTTTGATGGAGCACCACGCGTCATTCACTGGCAGAGGGAGTAGACCTGGATGAGAGGTTCCAGGTAAACAGGAGCTGTTTTTGTTTCTGTTTTGTAAACCAGAAGCAGGGCTTTGGATTTGACTCAAGCTGCATATGGAAGCCAATGAAGAGAGTTAAACAGCTGCTGTTCTGATTGAAGATCAGACCTGCTGCTGCATTCTGGATCATCTGCTGAGTCTTAAATGTGCACACAGGGAGGCCTGCTAGTAGGGAGTTGCAGAAGTCGATGTGTAAAGTATTTTTGTTTGTGGTTACTCTCTTTTTTTATAAATGAGGATCATTAAGTGCCTTTACTTTCTAAAATCTTAGATCATTAAAATGATGGGGATTTTGTTTTATTTTTTTATTTTAGAGTGAAGAAAATTTGGATAATCTCAGCATGCAGTAATGCTGATGTGTTTTTACAGTTAAAAGAGTGTGCAGGAGCCATCCTGTAATTTTTGATGATTTAGATCAGGGATCATCGACTACATTTGTACAAGGGCCAGTTTTATTCTTGACATGTGCAACAGGGGCCGATTTAAAAAATAAAATGATGATAAGGGAAATAAACACTACTATTACAAATATTTTGGTCAGATTATTCTATTCTAGCATATTATTTTGAGTTTTTTAACTTGTATCTACTGTTTCTTAGCATTTAGAAGTGAGATCAGTATCTATCACCAAACCCGTGGCCAACCACTTGGGGCAGTTTCGACATTCGTACTCTTGTTCTCTTATAATGACTGTCAGGTGGATTTATGTAAAACAGATCAAACAGGAAGTCACTTCCTTGAAAATTGTTTATTGTTGAGATCTGCATTAATAGTTTTATGTATTTAAGGAAAAAGAAACCTTTAAAACCACAAGTTCTTACCCCATATATTTTCTGGATTTGTTAATACTCTTGGGGGCCTGATGTTGCCCCTGGGCCACCAGTTGATAATCACTGATTTAGAATAATGAATGACCCAATATCTGGTGTCTTCAACCTCCATTTTTGTTGCTCTGGTATCAAAAGGGTAACAATATAGTTTGATTTTACCTTGAACGGGATGAGTAAATGATAATTGTCTGGACTCCACACTTTAAAAAGACAATTTTGTGGTCAATAAGCATATTGTTGTCCTGCTAAGACCTTTTATTTCCATTTTTATGACTTTCTTTTTTTTTTTTTTTTACATAAATCAGTGCTTTTGGTGAGCTTCCACAATGGTGAATGAGTTTTGTAATTTTAAAACCAATTAAAAGTACCAAAAAAGTTTTTCTTATCAGGAAATATTAAATTTATTCATTTAGTTGTGGAGCTTTTTTGTTTAATTTCCCTAAACGTAGAACTTTTCGAGATAACGGTGGCGATATTAATTTTAGTGGTTCATACTGTATTTAAGAATTGTTGTCTTCTTTCTTTAACATCAGCATTAACGTATTAAATTAAATTTTACAGTGTTACCCTTTGTGTTTTAAGAAGAAAAATGACATAGCCAAGCCCAAAGAGAGCTGTTTGTGCCCTTTTTAAAGGACGGTTTTGTCCCAAAAGACAGAAAACATGACTCATTTCTGATCAGCCTTTAACCGCAGGCCTCCAGTAATCTCTGTTTCCTGGAAAACTTCCTCTCATCAGTCTCTGTGGCTCGATAAAACAATCATTTGTTGTGAAGTTCAGGTCGTAATTTCTTCTTTCATTAACAGAGATCCATTAATTGATTAACAGAGTCGTTCTGCAGCTGCTGCATCGCCCAGGCATCCAAACACAACATTAAAAAACAACAGAGAAAACACCTTAATTCAACATATTTTCATTTTTTCTTCATTTAATTATTTTTATACTTTCTGCTTCATCATGTGAGACTCTTCAGCAGCTACATCTGTCAGTTTTTCTGCACGTTTCCCTCCTTGTGTGCACCCATGTTGACTTTGGGGTCAGCTCCGGTCTCTCTCTCTCTCTCTCTCTCTCTCTGCTGGAAGCAACATTTACTCATCCCTGCTGCCTCCAAAGTTGCCTATTCATCAAGGCCCTCTCGCATGCAGAGCCCCCCAGCATCCAAATCCTCCTGTCATCCTCGCAGCAGCAGAGACGGAGTGTTTGTAAAGCTGAATTTGCAGTTAGATGTTTGAGTGGGAAGGTTCCCAGAATGTGAAATTAAAATCTGTGCCTTACATGGTTTAAAATGGTTGTTAAATTCTTTATTGTCTGTGCAAGAACCATGCTGACAAGGTTGCATGTTTGTATTGATGAAGACAGACAATTTGATAGTCCCCTTGTGGGCCACACTGAGTGTGAGGGAGTGCCATATGTCAACCACAAGCAGCTTTTTGCCCATCCCTGCTTTATATAAAAAACACAGAGTAGAAACTTATTTTTATACAAGCAATACTATGGGTTATAATTGCTACAAACAATATTTTAGTTAGAAAAATGTGACACAAATGCATCACAATTTATTGTGATATATTGTGATATCACTAGAGCTGTCATTTTTCACAAATATCAAACTCGATCATTTTTTTGGGCAAACATGCTGATAGTCAAAGATAATTTTTGCCATTGGCGCTGTGGAGCCCGAAGTGCTTCAATGGAGTGGTTTTCCCTGTCCTCCACTTTCTTAAGAGGTTCTTCCTGTTGCCATAGTTGACACCACTAGTGTTTCATTCTGATGCATGACCATGTTGAAAGTGGCCTTTGAGTCCCAAAACCCTTTGTCTCACAGACCAAGCAAATATCTTACCCATCATCTTCTTACATTTTTATTGTTGCACTTGTGCATCGGACTTTGGAGGTTGTTGAGGTCATTGAGGTTTGTATTCAGGATTCATCAGCTACCATCTCCCTGATTTTCACTGGTTCATAAACTCCATATTTCTAAAAACTTCGTCATTGTTTATTTGGCTTGTTTTTCACTCTGGGAAAATGTGAGCTGGAGTTGGGTCTATTTACTTTAGCCTTCTGTTCCCTCTGATTTACACTGAATGCATATTGTATGCAAATACCCAAAAATATAATTTGCTAATGTGTTCAGCTGTTGTTTTGCATTTTGAACCCGCGGGCGCTCCACATCTTTCACTTTATTGCATCATGTGTGGATATTATTCCCCTGCACGGCCTCCGAGGTCTTTCATTATGTGAGCCATCGGGCGTTTAGCTACCTGCTGCATGGACCCCCTCCTCATTTCTATTGAGGGAGGCAGCCGTTTAGACTTGGGACGGGTGCCTTGGCTGCTGGTGTTTGGAGGAGGGAGGGTGGGGGTGGCTGCTGGAGTTTTGCATTCAGCACACACTGTTTAGTTAATGAACCAGAGTCTGGATATTGCCATCTCAGCTCCTCGGGCCCAGACTCTGCAGTTCCCCGCTTAATTGATATCTCTTCCCCTCCATCCCGACCCAGACCCCCCACACCTCATTCCACATTCAGCCTTATTACTAAACATTGATTAGCCTGTCAATGTCCGGGGCCGGGCCTGATGAATACACATTTAATGCTCGCACATATCTCTCCCCCTCTCCCTCTGTCCCTGCTCCTATTATTCGGCAGAGAAAAAACAGAGAGCTCAGACTTCAGATTGGACCCCGAGGACATTCATCTCAACAAAACCTTTAATCTTGTATTCAGGTCTAAATCTGTGAATTCTGTCAGGACAGGTAAAAAAAAGAAGAAGCAGGAGAGTGAGATAATTTCCCCTGCTGCCTCCACTCCCATTTACTGAAGTTTTTTAATCAGAGTTCAACTTCTGCAACAACGAGAAGATCCATTGTCTCACTGATTTTGTTAGACTGAAGAATAACAATGAAATGAGTGAGTGTTGATTTTTTTTAGCACTCTGGTCACTCTAAATTACCTAAGAATTACACCCCATGGCCACTGCATTAGGCACACCTTGCTAGTTTAAAGTTGGCCCCCCTTTTGCCTTCAGGACTGTGGCATTGATTCAGCAAGGTGCTTGAAACACTCTATTGGATTGAGATCTGGTGACTGTGGAGGCCACTGGAGTACAGTGAACGCATCTTTATTCTCAAGAAGCCAGTCTGAGATGATCTGAGCTTTGAGACATGGAGCTGCTGGAAGTCTCCATCAGAAGATGGTCCACTGTGGTCATGAAGGGATGGACATGGTCAGCAACAATACTCAGGTAGGCTGTGGGGTTTAAACCATGCTCAGGTGGGAGTAAGGGGCACAAAGTGTGCCAAGCAAACCATCAGCCTGAAGTCTTGCTTCAAGGCAGGATGGATCCATGCTTTCATGATGTTCACACCAAATTCTGACTACCATCTCAATGTGGCAGTAGAAATCCAGACTCATCAAACCAGGAAACATCTTTCCAATCATCTATTGTCCAATTTAAGTGAGCCAGTGTGAGCTGTATCTTCAGTGTCCTGTTCTTTGCCGACAGGAGTGTCACCCAGTGTGGTCTTCTGATTGAAGATACACCATTTTTTTCAGCACTGTTACCTTTCTGTCATCTCAAACCACTCTGACCTCTGTTATCAACAATGCATTTTTTGAAAGATCTGCCACTTACTGGGTATTTTCTCCTTCCTGGACCATTGTCTGTCAACCCTAAAGACGGTTTAGCATGAAGATCACAGTAGATCTACAAAATTCCATGTTCAGAGTCACTTAAATCACCTTTCTTCTCTATCCTGATGCTCGGTTTGAACTCCAGCAGGCTTTCTTGACCCCGTCTGTGTGTGTAAATGCATTGAGTTGCTGATTGCTGTGATTGGATGATTAGCTGTTTACATTAATGCAATCCATGCCAGCATGTTTGTGCTTATTTTGACCAAGACTATCATCCTTTTTAAAGCTTTAACCAGAGACTTTGACCTTTATATATAGCTAAAATATTTTCATGCCCAAACTCATTAAAACTCTGACATTTGTTACAGTGTATGTTTGATACAATGAAGCTGCAACCAGGATTGAAACAATTGTCCCAAGTGTAAAAGACTGCAGTTCCTCAAGTGTCCATTAGAGGCTGGCTGCAAAACCTTTAAAGTCCCCCTGACACCCTTCATAAAATTCCAATTTTTACAACAGCAAAAAACATGTTTACAGCTTTGTAAAAAAATACTTTGCATTGGGATCTTTTATGTTTTTGTAGGCACACTTTGTACCAGGGTTGAATTGTTTGTTTTTTTTTAGCTCAATTATGATTTTGTTTAGCCTGGGGATTATTTATACATTTAGATGATTTGATTGACTGTTGTGTCAATGTTCTGACCTTTTTTCTTAGAAGGATTAAAGCCTTCCTTATGCCCAGTTTTTGCTTTTTTTTAAGGTGGTAGTGTGACTTTTCCTAGCTACCATCATCTATGTGCCTCTTTAGATACTAATTCATGACATTATCATAATTCATGAGGTCCTTGGCTTCATTTAGATCAAATCTAACCAAGCAAAGTTCCTTGTAATTTTATTAAACTTAAGATATAATTTCGAGGTCTGTCTTGAGTTAAGTTTTTAGTCATCTTTGTCTAAAATGATGTTGCATTTTCATTTTTTCCACTGTATCATGGACCCCAACAGGAGAGAACTGGCCTCAGAGGGGTGTCTTCATTAATATATCATTGAGCTACAAACCAAACTGCTGTATTTGACCATCAGAGAGTTAGAATATTTATCTGGTGAGGTTATGAGCATGAAAACTTAGTATTTCTTATTGTTTAATGACTGAAACACTGAGCCGCAGCCCCAGCAGCTGAACAGACTTGAAGCTCACTCAGTGGACACGTCGTTCTCCTCGGGCCACATCAGCCTCTCACATCGACCGCTCGAGCAGCAATGATTAATCAAACCAGCCAGCGTTGCGTTTCAAGAATGCCAACGCACAAACCATGACCATCAGGGAAAACCAATCAGTCTGTCAGGATGATTGACAGGCCTTTGAACGCTGATTGACAGCCGTGGCCGTATTGCTTTTCTGGCAGACAGGAGGAGGCCGATGTTTGAGCAGCAGGATTTTTGAGGTGAGATCAGGAGGCTTTGGGGGGACGGTCTCCTCTGGAGCGTCATGGGTGTGTGTTTTCCTGGAGAGCCTCTCTGTGCAAGTGCAAAGTGCTGAGTGTGTTTTATACACTTTCAGGAAAAAGAGGTTAATACTAAAAGTGGAGCATATGTAGTTTGCTACAAATTCCTCTCAAGGGAAATTTGTATTCACTGATTTAGACATAATTACTAACTTACTTTATTATCTCACAGAGCTGCAGGAGAAGAACCAGAGCGTTTTCTCTGTTTATGCTCTTTATTAAAGAAAAAAATCAGGCAGCGGGGCTGATTTTAGTGAGGCTCATGTGGGTTTTTACAACTTTGTTTGTCGCAGTGTAATAAATGAAGCACCTCAAGGTCTCTAAAAATAAAACACCTCTTTCTCTTATCTTCAGGAGATGTTCATCTTATCAGCTTTAATGTATCAGATGTGCATGCTGCGTCTTTTTTTCCCAAATGTGCTCAACCTAACCTTCAGGTGAGCACAGTGGTGCATCAGGTTACTCCTCATGCTTCATAGCAAGAAGGTTGCTGGTTTGACTCCCAAAATCAATCACGTCCTTTAAGAATGGAGTTTGCACGTCCTTGCTGTTGTGTGGGTTTTCTCTAAGTATGCCTATTTCTTCCCACAGGCCAAAACCCTACTCATAGAATAGAATAGAATAACATTTATTGTCATTGCATGCCGTACAAACAACAAAATATGTTCGGGCAGTCTACCATCAGTGCAGAACAAACAAAAGAAGCATTAAAAATACATTTAGAAAAGAAAACATGAGGTTTATATATGGTGACCAGTCCAGAGTGTGCCCCACTTCTTTTCAAGAGTTTTCAGTTAGGATTAAAACTAAGGAGGGCAGATTTAACATATCTTCACTCTCCGTGTCTCCTGGTTGTGTAACTTGGGGTAAAACTGCTGGGTGGCTCTTGATCAGAATCAGAATCAGAAATACTTTATTAATCCCCAAGGGGAAATTTGGTTGATTCAGTTGCTCTTATACACAGTATAGCAGTAGGAAATATCAAATAAAGACATTAAAATACATCAGAGCATAAAATTTAAGTAAAATAAAATAAATTAAATGAAAATTAAGTAAGCAGATTGCAACATGCAGAATATTTTAGCAATATCAACTTCTTTATAAAGGAAAATAAGTAAATTAAGTAGAAGTGAGGCTATAAATAAGGCCAAGGAATTCACACTATTAGCATTAACAATAAACTCTTAAATAAACTAAATTAGATGGAGTAAATCACCCTTTCTGGTACAAAATAGATACAAACATCCACGTCAAACCTCCTGCTGCTTCCACAGTTGAAAGCCTGAGCTGACCCTCATCTTCTGTGATTAATAAACTTAATATTGACGTGCAACTCAAACAACGCCCCCTCAAAATCACTGAACTTCCCCTTTAACACCCACGTCTCTCTGATAAGGCAGATTGATCACCCCCCCCCCATTTCCGGCTGCATGCACAAATCGTTATTATTCACACGTGCATGCAAACTATTCATCTTAACCCGGGCCAAAAGTGCAGAGAGTGACCTTTTCCTCTATGGATTTCTTATTCAATAAAACTCTTGATTCTCTGAAGCGGAAACAACGGCCAGTCCATAATAAGAACACGTAATCTAAACGTTTCACCTCCTGGCAGAAATATGGCCGCTGCACTCACAGATCTTTACATGCAGCACCGTCAGGAGGCCGCTGAAGTGGAAAATGTATTCACGATCTATAGGGACGGTGTAATCTATAATTTCTATTAGCTGGAAGAATATTCAGCCGAGCCTGCAGCCGCTTACCTGTCGGCTGCCGGAGGGTAACCTTGGACTGGCCTTGAAAACACAGCTGCATGCTGGGAGGAGGGCTGGGAGGTGTGGACCAAACATCATTTCACTTTATTTATACCGATTTTTTCTGCTTGGGAAGGAGCACACACTCAATTTATGTTTTTTTAAAGGAAAGAGCTTCAATAACTACTATTACTTGGCCTTTCCTTTAGCCCCATCCCGTTATCACTACAGTTTCCGATATTAACTTCAGAGAGATCAACAAAATCAAACACAGGATAACAGCACACATATATTAGTATGACCTTGACTAACAACCATGGATAACCTGCTGTTGTGGGCCTGCTCCACTCCATGAGCTCTATCCTGCATCAACTATCAACCGAAATAACATCATTTAACATAAATTCATACTTTGAGACCAGTTAGACCAGTTAGACAGATGCTGCTATATTAATCAACATAAATCCTCTCCAGATTATATTCATTATAGATATTAATGTCAATATTAGATTGATCTCTCGATCCATGGTTGTGTTGATTATACATCCATAGTAACTATCTTTACAACCATATAGACATGAGGACCCTGAGCTGCCACGTCTCATATTCAAATGATGAGGACAGATTTATGATCTGGGCGTCCATGGGTTTGTCTCTGTCATATATTCTTAATTTTAGTCTCTTTGTCTCTGCCTGGATGGATACATCTCTGGATGTATGTATGTGTATATACAAATAGATATATTTATATGTATATTTGTAAATATACATATAGTGTATCTATAAAATGAAGAGTATGGCTTCAGCCCACTCTATTGTAAATTGCTCTGAGATAACACTTGGTATAAACTGGCGCTATACAAATTAAGATTGATTGATGTGATTTAAGAAAAAATTAAACAGGATTATTAAATATTTGATTCCAGTACATTTAAATCTGAAGTCTTAGATTCCTGTATTAAACAAATGTTCATTTTTGAACATCAGGAAGTGCAGTCAAACTCCCACACACTGTCTAAATCATACCGAAACAGTTCACACAGTTTCAAATATTCAGGGTGTCAATGATCTCTGTTCGCTTCCCAAAATTGTGTTAATCTCCATTTTTACCTGCACCAAGGAGGTTTTGTTTGTTTGTCCCTTTGTGAGAGCAAAAACCCAAAAAGTTTACCACGGGTTTTTATCAAATTTTCAGGAAATGTTGGTGATAACACAAGGAAGAAGTGATTCAAGTTTAGTGGTGATCTGCATACAAATGCAGATACAGGAATTCTTCAAATGTGGAAATTTAAGCTGTTAGATTTGGTGATTTAAAGAAGGTGATTCATCGTGTATTTTTTTAATTAAAAGTTTGTTTATCTTAATAGGCAGCCAGTAAATTTTTGACCAAAATGACTTTTTCCGGATAGCAGAGTGACGCAGAAGAGCCCGAGTGTTTGTGTGACTGCTCGGTGTTTGTTCATTAAGTGAAAGGTTACCCTCGGTGCCCACGCTCAGACTAAACCGAGCTGAGACACGATGACTTAATGAAACGTCGTGTTTCCTTCAGTGATATTTAACTCAGCTGAAGCGGGTCTGGTCGTGGCGTTCATTAGCTGTAGACGTTGTGAGTCAGTGTCGGCTGTCAGACGTTCTTACACTCAAAAACACAACAAGATTTCCTCCTCAGCCAGAACTTGTTGAGCAGAAATGAGGCTCCTGGAGAAGAATGTCAGCCCTCGTGAGGAGATAATACTTTTCCCCGTCATTCGTCGCAGGGGAAAACGGAGCGGTGCTGCTCCTTTAATGTCAGGCCAGTTATTGGAAAGGCTGAGGCTGCACACCTGGGACCTGGACTTGAGTCTACTAGTGACTGAAACTTTACATTGAAGCCAAAACCAGTAAAAACTCTCAAGGCTGACTGCAGGAGCACCAGAATCCCACACAATGTACATGTTCAAATGCCCACTTCATCATTTACTAAACATGTTTGCAGCTGGGTCAAGTTATTTTTGGTGGGACAAGGTTGTGTTCAAGAATTCCTCCTTTCAGAAACTTGCCTAATTTAGTTTTAAGAAGGAGGTATGTTTAGCTCAAAACGGGGAACAGATGCCAACAAGCTGTTTCTCAAGAGGCTGAAGACCTACCTCAGCTCAATTGCTTTTTTTTAATCAATTTTTGAAAATTATTTTTTACAAGACAGTTAAACATGTACACACTCACATACAATAAAACAATATATATAGAAAGAGAAAAAAAAGTAAAGCCAACAGAGAAACAAATCAAACAAAAATAAAATAAAATAAAATAATTTGATTGATTCTAGGTTGACTGAAAGTTAGTTTGACACATTTACAGCATGGCAGCTGAAAAAAATATGTCTTTAGGTACCATGTTGGCGAAGACAATCCCAACTCCATGAGATCACTGGTACCCCCAAGCTGTAGCACTCACTTTGTTTACCAATATTTTTTAACCCTTTTAATGAGTATTTATGGGGACAACTGTATTTGAAAGCTCACTTTTTGTCAATTTACGGATGGTTTCAGGTCAAATATACCCCCAGCATACTTTTTAACTCAACAAGGAGGTGCAGTGTTTTATCAGAAATTTTGCCTTGAGAATCCATGGTGATAAATCTTTAATTACATTTTTTTGAATCCCATTTTTATATACAAACTGAGATATGATGGTTAAGGAGCTCCATCTTGCCATGTTAAATGTACTTGAGTTGATATAGCTCTTTTCTAGTCTCCTTCCAACTCTAAGCAGCTTCACACTGCAGGTCACATCTACACATTCACTCACCTTTCTATGTCAGTTGTCCATGAAAATCAAGTAACTCATTCATGGCCATCTGACACAGCAGTGGGAGCAACTTAGGGCTAAGTGTCTTGCCAAAGGCTGGGCTCAAACCTACAACCTTACTGGCCAAGCACACTATCAGACTGCACCACTGATGCAACTTCCTGTCAGTCTATTGACCAATCCATGAGCCCAGTGTCTTATTCTCTTGTTTTCTTGACAAAAGTGTCCAATTACCGTGGCACAGTAGCGTAACAGGTTGTGCACATGCCTCACAGCAAGAAGGTTGCTGGTTTGATCCCCAGTTGGTCAGGGCCTTCTTTGTGGAGTTTGCATATTTTCCCCTTGCATGCCTGGCACTCCACCTTCCTCCCACAGACCAAAACCATGGTCATTGGCTTGATTGCTGACCCTAAATTGCCTTTAGGTGTGAGTGTGAGCGTGAGTGGTTGTCTGCCTCTATAATGTGCGATCGGCTGGCAATTGGTTCAGAGTGCAGTGTTAAATTTGACCACACTTTTTAATTTAGTTTTAGTTTTAGTCTTTGCCTTAAATATCTTTTAGTTTTAGTCATAATTTAGTCATCTAAATTGTTTCAATTTTAGTTTTAGTTGATGAAATCTGCTGTAAATTTAGTCGACTAAAATATGAAGTGTAAAGGGTAAGGCATTTTTGATGTTTCCGTGAATTTCTAAAGTCATGTCTTACACTTGGATAAAATGAAACATCTAATAACCCTTTATTGAATGATGGTAAAGTCTGAATGTATAAATGAACAGAAACAAATTGAACTTTTGTGTGAAATGCAGTCACCTTTATTTCGGCTACCTGGCAGAGCATCTCAGTTACAATACCAGAACTGACAACAAACAGTGAACCTGCTCTACATGAATATATCAATTCATAAAGAGAGGAGCTCTGATTGGATCGCTCCACAACTTATCCCACCACCACCAAGCTAAGGCAGCTGTGATTGGATGTCCCTCTTAACTCATCCAACCTTTCCACACAACCAAAAGGATATATTCCTAACTTGGCCCTACTTTCTACATGACCAATTTAGATCTGATTGGATTAAGTCTCTGTCAAACATTTTCGTCTAGTTTTTATTTGTTGATGAAATTGTCTGTGAGCTGAAGGCTTAGGCTTCTGAGATGCCTGGATGCATGGTCTAAATTTAACCTAGAATTGTTTTGTGCAAAGGGGCATTTCCACTTTTTTGTTGGACTTTCAGGGTGTCTTTCAGCAGCTTTTAATGGATTTAGTCTTTGTTTACTTACACATCTTATAAAAACGATGTTCCTTTTCAAACATATGGCATAGCAAAAATATCTAAGTGTTGAAAATGTGACAGCCCTAGCATCACAGTCTTAAGATAACTGGTCATGAAAGCAGCAGAGCATGGATGTGATGGTCCAGTATTTGTTACACTTATTTCAGCCCCTCAGTAATCCTCTTTCTGATCCCTGGAGGCCCGTATCCGTTTCTCTTCTCACTGTGTTGAACACGAGAGTCGAGGGTCAGCGCTGAAGGATCAGGGTCGACTGCACGGTGGCATCCGTCTGGGATTTATCGTGTTGCTGAAGGACACTACAGAGAGATGGAGGGCTCAGCAGCGTCCCCTGCCAGCTGCCCCTCTCAGAAATCATCCCGTGTCAGTTAGCATACCGTCCCGCTTCAGCCAAATTAAAGCCAGCGTGTTATTTATGAAGCTGCCCTCGGGCTCTTTCATTTGTTCTGCAGGTACCTGGACCGAATTTATCACTCACATCCGCCATCATAACAAATCATAACATATATATATTTTTCTGTGATCAATCTCCCGGCTGCTCTAATGAAAAACAATCGACTGCTGCGGCCGAGTTTTCGCTACCATCTCTGCGATAATTAACTTCTGGGCAGCTCCATTTCCAAAAGCTGATGTATGATAATACATTATTGATCAGCAGACAGAGACAGATTTGCACCATAAATATCCGAGTGTATTATTAAAGCAGTCTAAGTTTGCAGCTATGATTCTGAGGAGGAGACTCCTGGAGTGTTTCTGTGGATGCAGTCGGTCTGTGTGATTAAAGTTCAGTCAGAGAAGGAGACGAATGTTTAGATCTGTGTTTACAGAAACTGCTCAGAAAGACTGTTTTCTAATTACAGTTACAAACGATCTCTTATAGAGACCATTTCAACTTAATGAGACGTCTCCTGTTTGCTCACCATCATATCACACAGACACTTTGGTTTGTCTTTCTCACATTCAAAGCAAGTGTATGAAATATGTAGTCATATCCTTTTACTTTATAACCAATTTATGATCTTAACTGCTATTAAAACCTGCCTAAGCTCAGGCCATGTCTGCACTGAGACAGGTATTTTTAAAAATGTGACTTTTTATACAAATGTAAGGAGGATGTAAAGGGCCCAAGACTGACAGGGGCCCCATAAATATTTTCTCTCCATCCATTATCTATGCTGCTTATCTCATAGGCGTCAGTTTAAGGGGGGACGGGGGGGGGTGTCCCCCCCTCCACCACAAAAAAAATCCTTCACGTGTAAGTCATTGTAACCCTAGTTATTTTCAGTAGTATAGAAAATTCCGACACTCCTGAATGCACCATCTGCATTCGTCCGAGAGTTGCAGAGAGACGCAGCAGACCTTCGCGAGGATAATAAAAAAACGTGCAGCTGCTGTAAATTTGCATCTGTGCAAAGTTGAAGCTCCAACCCAGAGTGTGCTTTTTCTTCTGATAATACCTGTGGTGAGTTAAAAAATTTGTTTGCTTGTAAATCCTGTCGAGATGTAGGTGATATATTTGACATGCTGATTTCAACATGAAGTTGAACTTTGTTGGGGGTTCGTAATTCATATAAAAGTGTCGGCCAAGTTCTCAGGAGGTTTTTATTCAATACATGAAAATCACTTAAAACGTGAAATAGGTCTACGCATTTTAGGTAGCCATACCAAAAGTAAAATCAGTTATACTCATCATCCCAAGCACTTCTCAAAAGTCACTTTTGCAGTAGCCATCCCCCCACTTTTCAAAACAAACTGACGCCCTTGTGCTTATCCCTTTCAGGGTCATGGGGGGCTGGGGCCTATCCCAGATGACATTTGGCGAGAGGTGGGGTACACCCTGAACCAAAGTAGCTGTGATTGGATATATTCCTAACTTGTCCCTAATTTCTACATGACCAAATTAGATCTGATTGGATTAAGTCTCTGTCAAACATTTTAGTCTAGATTTTATTTGTTGATGGAAATGTTAGTTAATTTAGTTTTAGTTTTTGTCCATGTGCATTTGTTTTTATTAGTTACTGTCTAGTTTTCATAAGGGAAAAAAGGTTGTTGACGAAAACTATGATGAAAATAGTCAACAAAAGTCTCTGTGTTTGAATTTTGGAGCCTTTTCAGGCGAGCTGTTTGCGTTTTTAGACGTGCTGCAGCTAAAGGAAAGACAATTTTAACAGAGTAAACGCTAAGAGACACAGCATGACCTTTGGAAATGACAATAGTCTTTAGGGAGTGAAGTTTTTTCAGGTTCAGTCTCTGAAATAAGGTCTTAACATGGCGTCCATCAGCCACTCGGCGCTCTGTCAAAGTGACACATGTCCTCACCCTGTCGCTGAGAGTTTGACTCGGTTAAACGCTCAAAGTGTTCGACAATCAGGAGGAAGGCTGGATTATTACACTCCAAGGTTCCTAGTCGCTCCGAGCTTCCTGTCTGAAGTGGTTTCTGTTGATGTTTGTGAGCGATCACGGCTGAAGGAGAAAGTCAGAGAACAGGAGAGGAGCTGTAAAGATCACATTCTTCTTCTTTGGTTTGTTTCTCCATACTTAAATTTGACAATAGTTCCAGAGTTAGGCGGCTGATCGTGGAGGGAGAGAGACTGGTAGGGTCTTCGTGCTGAGCAGTCGTCAGTAGTCAGAGGAGTGAGAGTGATTCTGGCCTTGGCGCTCGTTTTGGCTTCAGTCCCAGTAAAAATGTAGTCAAGCCATATGGTACATTTCAGTTCAATTTATAATTTAATACACTCATTAATTCATGAAAACTTCCCCTCACAACATTGGAGCTTTGCTTAACCATATATACATCTTGTCCCCGAGCGTCCGTCGAGTCAAGAAGATTTTTCAACAGAAACTTTGTTAAAATATTAAAAACACACTAACAAACACGGAGCATAAATCACAGCCAACGCCAACCTCTGCAGGATACAAACGAGGAGCAAAATGAGTTGATTTGATCATCTGTAGATAATTCAGTTTGATCCCTCTCGGATGGTTTTGCTTTGTGGATGTTTGGGAGTTTGCAGAGTATATTGTTGTTTTGGTTTGACAGTCAAATGTTTGACCATCATGGGAAAGAGGAGCTTAAAGGAATAGTTCAGTATTTTTTAAGTTGGGTTGAATCAGGTACTTGACATTAGTCAGTGAAGTGGTCCCTGAGACAACCATTAAAGTCCACTGCTGTTGGGGGTGGTCACGTGACCCAGAGCAAGATGGACGCTTGAGGCTTTGCTCCTCTCCAGGCTTTACATAAATTTGAATTTTTCTCCTATTTATCTCGACACTATCGGCCTAACTTGAGCACCGAAATGCAGAGGCAGCAACGTGACAAAGATTTTTCTATTTTTGCGTCGTCTGCAAGGAAGACAGGGACTCAACAGACACCCACAAGGGCGGCTAATGCTAATGTGAACCAGCCCAAACCTAGCATACCGCCGCCCGGTGACTCGGCCACTATGGAGCAGATTTTGGCGGAGGTAAAATCCGTTGCCTCTCGAGTAAACGGTATGGACTTGACTATTGGGGCCCGCCTAGATGTTATAGAAGGAAGCCTGACAGAAATTAAAACATCTGTCTCCTCACTTGAGAGCTCTCTTGTGAATCTTTCTAGCCAGGTAACCGACTTAGAAAAGCGGATGGAAGAAGCCGAGAGCAGAATCTCTACCGCAGAGGATGATTGTGAAATGCACGGCACCAAACTGACTGCTTTGGTGGAAACGGTAAAGCAGCTACAATCAAAAATTGATGATCTTGAAAACCGTGGCCGCCGCAAAAACGTGAAGATTGTTAACCTGCCGGAGAAGGCAGAGGGAAACGCATCTCTCATTGACTTTCTCCAAGATCTTCTGCCGACTATGCTCGGTCTGCCACTGGATTATCCGCCGCTGGAAATTGAACGGGCTCACCGCGCCTTGGCTCCCGCGCCGGTTCCAAATAAACCTCCGAGAAGCATCTTGGTTCGATTTCTGCGTTATTCCCAACGAGAAGCCGTCCTCAGAGCAGCGTTAAAGAAACGAGATATTCTCTACAACGGCTCCAAGCTACGTTTTTACCCCGACCTGACGGCTGAGACTCTGCGGAGACGACGTGAGTTTGATACGGTGGGGAAGGAGATGGCCCGCCGCAACATGTACCGGGGCTTCGCTTATCCTGCTCGTCTGCGGTGCCTTCATGGGGGACGGATTCTCTTCTTCGACACACCTTTGGCTGCTTCTGCATTCCTGGACAATCTGAAATGAGGTACTTAACGACTATCTACCACTCAGGAAGGAGAAAAACAGACCTAATTCACTGAGCCCCCGACGAAACTTTGTGTATTTTTTGCATGTAGTGCCTTTGAGACAAAAATGATTATTATTTACAGGATAAAGGGGTAAAACAGGAGAGACTGTATGCCTGATTACATAATTTGCTATATCTGCAACAATTTGATGCATTGGTGATGTTTAAATTCACTCTATTTCTTTTTTTTTTTTTGTCTTTTTTTTATTTATTTATGTATTACTCTCTATTATTATTCTCATTTCATCATATTCTCATAGTTTTGCTCTTTTTTTCTCTCCTCTCAAAGGCACATTCGGGGTAGAACCAGTGTTACTTATTATTAAGCCTGGAGTTCGGTTGCTGTCTCGGGTGTCTGAGCTACAGCTGTGGTCTTCTTTATAAGTTAGAGTTCATTATTGTCTAGCATACACGGTGACTTCACTTGGGATACTTTTGTTCTGTCGTTTGGGGACAGGATAGGGGGATATGCGCTGCAAACTGGTCTTTATTGTGCACTTTTTTTTTAGCTTTATGACAGACAGATTTTATGTTGGCTGTTTTTTTTGACATTGTAATCAGTGTTTTGCTATTTGGTTTTTTCTTCTCATGATCCTTGTATTAACAACACAATGTCAGGTTCATTGAAACTAATCACATGGAATGTCCAAGGAATAGGTAATGTTGTCAAAAGGAAAAAAAATTTAACTTATCTCAAAAAACAAAAAAGCGATATAGCATTACTTCAAGAAACAAAATTATCTGATGTAGAGCACTTAAAGCTGAAGAGAGACTGGGTTGGTCACGTTCATTTTTCTTCTTACTGTCAAAGTAAAAGGGGTACAGCAATTCTCATTAACAAAAACCTACCCTTCATTTTGGAGCATGAGGAAAAGGATTCAGAAGGTAGATTTATTCTGATCTCAGGGTCGATTCTAAAACAACATATTACTATATTAAATATCTATGCCCCAAATTCAGACTCGCCTAGCTTTGTTTCTAAAAATTTTTTAATGTTCAATCATTATCGTAAGGGTCTGGGCTTCCTCGCAGGTGATTTTAATTGCATAATAAATCCTTATTTGGACAGATCTTCCTCTGCAGCAGTATCAAATCCTAGGTCATCCTCTGCCCTTAATAATTTGAGTACAGACTCAGGTTTGATAGATGTTTGGCGTCAGATAAACCCTAAAGTCAGAGACTATACATTTTACTCCCATCCTCATAATTCATATTCAAGACTTGATTACTTTTTCATTCCAAAACAGTTTTTACACGCAGTCCTTGCTTGTCATATAGATTCTATTGTTCTATCAGAAAAACTTATCTCAATTTTGGCTGGATAACAAAGATTCTCCAGTGTCTCCTGTTATGATTTGGGATGCAGCTAAAGTCACTTTACGTGGACATCTTATATCCTACACCTCTTATCAAAAGAAAATTCAGGAGGGTAATAGGAAAACTTTAGAAAAAGAGGTGTATAATTTAGAGCAATTGCATAAACAATCATCCACGACTGCAAATCTTAAAATGCTGTCAGCTGCAAAGATGAAACTTAGTTTAGATTATACCCGCCATATCCAAAAATTATTACTTTTCACTAAACAAAAATATTATGAATTTGGAAACAAGGCTAGTCGCTTACTTGCCCATCAATTAAAAACTCAATGCGCTGATCGTTTGATCAACCAGATAAGGGCTCCTTGTGGCTCTGTTACATATGATCCTGTAAAAATTAACTCTATATTTAAAGACTTCTACAAATCCCTTTATAGCTCAGATAATACTGACTCAGATATTACCTCATATCTAAATAGCATGTCTCTGCCTACAGCCACAGAAGAGGATCGTTCCTTTTTAAATGCTGCTTTTACATTAGAGGAGGTCTGGTCTGCTATTCAGGCAATGCCTAATGGGAAGTGCCCTGGCCCGGACGGCTTCCCACTAGAGTTTTATAAGGATTTCTGGCAGGAGATTCACCCCATTCTCATACCTGCTTTTAATAGTACTCTGAATGGTGAGGTTCCCCCCTCTTGGAGTCAAGCATCTATTAGTTTACTTTTAAAAAAAGATAAAAATCGCCTTGAATGTTCTTCATACAGACCTATTAGTATTCTTAATGTTGATTATAAAATTTTAGCAAAAGTACTTGCTCGTCGACTTGAAAAAGTGCTTCCTAAAATTATTAAACCAGACCAGTCAGGATTTGTGAAGTCTAGATATGGTACTGACAATGTACGTCGTGCTTTAAATATTGTACATTTTCTCAACGCCAACAAAGATCCAGCACTGATTGTTTCCTTAGACGCCGAAAAGGCCTTTGACCGAGTAGAATGGTCTTTCCTTTTTTCTGTGTTGAATAAATTTGGTCTAGGCTCTAAATTCATTAACATAATTAAAACCCTTTACTCAGACCCAACAGCTAGGGTTAACACTAATGGGCTCATGTCGGATAGTTTTCCTGTGCGCAGAGGCTGTAGGCAGGGTTGCCCCCTATCTCCTCTTCTCTTTACGCTTTTTATTGAACCCCTGGCTGAGGCCATTAGATCTAACTTCGATATAACTGGAGTCACGGTGGGTGGGGATAAACATGTTATTTCTCTGTTTGCCGATGATGTTTTACTGTATCTTAGGAAACCTCATGAATCTATTCCCGCAGTCTTGAATTCTATTTCAACCTTTAGTACTTTATCTGGTTATAAAATTAACTTAAGCAAATCCAATGCTTTACCATTTAATATCCCCCCAGATAACCCTGTCCAGTCACCTTTTCAGTTATCAGAAAGAGGTTTTAAGTATTTGGGTATTTTTATTTGTCCAGACTTGAATAATTTATTTGAAACTAACTATTCCCCTTTGATTCAAAAAATTAAAAATGATCTGAAAAGGTGGATCTCCTTGCCAGTCTCTCTTCTTGGAAGAATAAATATTATAAAGATGAATATCCTCCCTCGGCTTATGTATCTCTTTCAAAATCTACCGTGTTACCTTACACAATCATTTTTTAACTCTATTAGGGCATGCATCTCAAGATTTATATGGAGCAATAAACATCAGCGAGTCAACTTCTCTAAACTTACTAAGCCAAAAGAATTGGGAGGTTTATCCCTTCCAAATTTGCAATTATATTACTGGTCCTCTCAACTTAAAATATTGACAAACTGGTGTTTAGTTAGACAGGATTCTTTATGGGTAGGGCTTGAATCTTTAGCTTGTCACCCCAGACAATTAAAATCACTTTTGTTTATTAATAATATAGACCAACTGAAAACGCTTCATGATAACTTTATTGTTTTCAACTCATTGCTGGTCTGGAGAGATATCAGAAGATACTTAAAAATTCCTTCATCCATCTCCGCTTGGTCACCTTTATCATTAAATCCTGATTTTCCTTGTCAAATCAGAGCTATAGGCCTACTAGAATGGTTCTCTAAAGGACTCTCAGATTTTACTGGCCTGTTGGTCTCTCGCTCCTTTAAGACATTTGAGCAAATTAAAAAGGACTTTGATATTCCTCATAAAGACTTTTTCAGGTATCTTCAAATCCGTCATTTCACTATGTCCCTATTGGAGACAGATTCATTCAGACTGAAACTGTCAGAACTTGAGAGTGCCATGGTCTCAGCCAAATCACTGAAAGGTATTATCTCCAAGTTTTACTCTTTATTACTGCATTCTGATTCTTCAGCTTGTGAATCCCTGAGGTCACTGTGGGAGCATGATCTGGGGGTGACATTTAGTGCTGAAGATTGGGAAAGTATTTGTAATGGAATTTTTCCAAAATGTACTTCAGTCTCTATACATGAACAAAATTTTAAGTTCTTTCATAGAACATACTTTACCCCAGTTCGCCTCCAGAGAATGTTTCCTAGTACTTCAAATCTTTGTTTTAAATGCAAGACTTATAAAGGTACATATATTCATATGTTTTGGTCATGTAATCTTATCCAATCATTTTGGAAAAAAGTTCATTCAGCGATTCAGGAGATTACTGGCAAACATTTTCCACTATCTTCTTCATTTTATTTGTTGAATCATATTCCTGACAATCTTTTTGATAGAGATGCCAAATCTCTGTTAACTATTCTTTTATTTCTGGCAAAAAAGTGTATCTTGCTGCGGTGGTCTGCTCCACAGGTCCCAACAGCTAATATGTGGATTTCACAAATTGCAGCTTTTTTCCCTTTGGAGAAATTGTCCTATGACCTCAACCACAAATCTGACCAATTCTGGAGACTATGGAAGCCCTTGGACACATACCTTAAAAAATTCTAAGGACATTTTTTTTTTTTTTTTTTTTTTTTTTTTTTTAAGTTTTAAATCATCTATCTTTATTGCCAATTGATTGTCTGTTTTGCTTTTGTTGACTCGGTGCACAGCAATATAATACCCAGCTATGCAATTTATGCATCGTATGTATATGTAATTGTTTTTGCAGCGCTTGTTGCTATTTTGGGGTGGGTTTGTTTTGTTTGTCTTTCTTTTGTGTCTCAGTTTTGTATTGTTTTAATAGTTCTTGTTTGTATTGTAAAAATATAAATAACTCAATAAAATAAAAAAAATAAAAAAAAAGTCCACTGCTGTTAACACTACAGATAATTTGTATAAGTATTTGAGTTTTACGTAAAATAGAGCCATGAAATTATGTTGGGACGAATGCACGATTGAGCAAAAAATGTCCGAGTGCTTTATTTTCCCTCCAGAATGTCTCTGAGTTTGGCACTATTTTACAATGCAGCAAATGTCTCTGTATTCTTCCGCCTGTGTGCAATCAACCTTTCGGCCCACCTCTAGTATTTAAACTAAAATGCAGTCAGCATTTTAGTTTAAATACTAATCTAAAGAGCTAAAGACAAGATTCAAGTTACGGCTGCTTTTCTCACAACAATTCACGCTCATACATAAGGGCAATTTAGAGTCAACAGTTAACCTAATGAGCATGTGTTTGGCTTGTAGGAGGAAGCCAGTTGCTCGTAGAGAAACCATGCATGTTAGAGGAGAAAATGCAAACTCCACACAGAAAGGCCCTGACTGACACAGGGATCGAACCTTCTTGCTGTGAGGCAGTGAACTACTTAATGAGCCAGCCCGAGGATATTAGCATGGGACTATGGTATTTATTATAAGGTAATACTATATTAAGAAAATGGTAAAGATAAAATATGTGTGCTTAAAAACTGTTAAACACTCTTTGTTTTTCCTTTGCTGCATTTAAAAGAAGCTTAATGGACTTTAATCCTTTGTAGAGCTCACTCAATAATGCCTTATTATATGTGTTTGATTTATGAATAGGGCTGCTCAATTATGGCAAAAATCATTTTCATGGTTGTTTTAATAGATCACAATTATAAAACAAAATTACTCACTTGTTTTAAACACGCACCACATCATATTATTGTAGGTATTTGCTTTTGACGCGATCATTTTTAAGATTAAAGAACAGGCATGTTGAATTATACTTGAAAAAAGGCAAATACTTCAAAGAATCCAAGAAATAATCAAAAAAGAAACAAACATGTCACGTGGCATGGAAATCTTAAATCGCAGTAAATGTAAGATAGATCAAAATTTGATTAATTAACTTGCTCTAGCTTTGAATGCTGGTTTAATCACTTTTTCTTGCTTTATTTACTTATCTTATTTGTTAATATATGTTTGTTCTGCCATCAGGAGTATCCATCATTTGTAACTATGCCGCCCTCAGTCGGGGAAAAAAGAGGTTTTATTTGGCCCTGTTGAGACCAAAGTTGCCTATCCCTGGATTAGACTGATGCTTTTATTCAATGATCAGGCGTTAAGTTGATCAGTTGGTGTGATTTCAGTAAACCAAGCGTTTCTTTTGGTTGACTAGCTCTAATGATCTGGTTTTACCAAAGCAGGGTGGTACTTAAAGCCTTTTGTCGGGCCATCAGCCCCTCCTTTCTGCAGGATCCTGTCTGTTAGAGCCGGGGAAAGCGAACAGTCTTTTGCTTTTTCCGAGTCTTACTAAACGCCAGGATGAGATCAATTAGGGCTTCAGGTCTTCAGAGGCTTTAGGAACATAATGAGGAACACTTAGGGCTAATGATCGGAGCCTTGCATTAGCCCACACCTCGCTCTCCCACTCCTGCCCCCCCAAGCCTCTCAGCACTGTGTGCATATTAGACGCTGGCGAGGGACGACTCAGCTGTTTTTCTTCTCCCTCTCTGCTGCCTCAGCATTGGACGCCGGCTCTCCAAAGTAGCAGCAGCCAGCATTGATCTGAAATAATTAAAGCAAATCCGAACTTTGATCACGAGAACCCGGAGAACAGGACGCTCAGGGGGGAGATTATCAACAAAAGCAGATGGAGAGGCCTTGGATGGCTCCGCGCGATGTGGGCTGCATGCTCGGCTACGTTAGCTGATTGTAAAACACTTCACTCCATAGTGGCTCATCCAGTCTATTAAAGCCTGTGTGTGTTTACATCCTGAATAGAAATGAAAGGCCTGTGAGGAGGACCAGAGATGAAGAGGTTGTTTGAAGCTGCAGACCAGTTTAATAACCATATCATACAGTAGTCGTTGAATCGAGGAGTGACGCCAAATGTGCTCCTCATAAGAGAGAAGGGCTCGTGGTGACCAATTTAAGCCTTTCCTGTAACTCTAATCTAAGCTGTCCTGTAACCAACAAACCCAACAGGATCATCAACCAAAATATCTGTACTTTTGTTTTCTATTTTGTCCTCTGCATGTGTGGGTTTTCCTCCTCCCACAGACCAAAAACATGCTCATTAGGTTGATTGGTGACTCCAAATAGCCCTAAGATATGAGTGTGAGCATGAATGGTTGCATGTCTCTCTATGTGGCCCTGTGATTGACTGACCAGTGGTCCAGGCTGGACCCGCCTCACATCCAGTGTCTGCTGGGTTAGGTTTGAACCCCCATGACCCCAGAGGGAAAAGCAGCATAGAGGATAGACCGATGGATGTTATGTTTGTCACTGGTGCAGGATATAAATCAACTTAAGCTGTGTTCACACCAAATGCAACAATAAATTTCATGTTGTGTCCTTGTTTGACTAAGTTTCTTGCATGTATTTGCTTCTTCAAATGTATTATTCTTATTGAGGATTTTTCAAAATCATCCACGAGAACGACTGAAAATACGGTAGTGTGCATGCCAGGCCAGTAGTTGGCGATGTAAATTTGTAGTGCAACAGCGTTGTTATAACTCGCGTCTGCGCGCTACCGCTTTCTGTGAAGACAAATGGAGAGTTTGTCCTTGGCAAATATAACAAATGTGTCTCCACTGGTCAGAGTATTGATGCAGCAAATCCAGATTTTGTTGGCTGAGCGATAACAAACCGAGCACAGTTAGCAGCACACATGTTGCTCAGTAGTCGGCCATAGCTGCCGTTGTTCTTGTTTCTAGGTGAGCGTGCAACCTTTGTCTGAAAGAGTATCCAGGCATCCCCTGTTTTCTCTGACAACAGCGATTCCTGTTTACATGGAGATGACAATGAAAACATTTTCCAAACCTTTCTTTGTTTTGTTTCTCATTTTCGTCGTCATGTAAATAGGCCCTAAATGTTCCAGAAAAGTTGATCCACCACATTCCTCGGAGCAGTAATTTGCATCATTCTATTCACTCCCAATGCATTTTCATTGCTGCGTGGACTCAGTTTACTAAAAGGCACTGAAACAGCATTTTTGATTTTTTACTATGCCAAGAATTTTTTGCAAGTTTGACACTAAAAATGGTAGATAAGACTTTTTTCTTGGGTCAGAGGTCAAGATTCTGATGCCAGAACTTGCACATTGTGTCTCTGGAGGGGCTGAAATGAGCAGAAGAATTTGATCTTCAGAAAATGTGTGATAATCAATTAAATCAGTGTCAGCATCAGCCAGACCTGTTCCCCCCTGTATCAGACACAGAGCTGGTTTATTCATGCTGAGTGATCCAGCTGCACTAACAGAGTGAACTGTTTGTACTTTAGTCAGAGCAGGTGGGCTTTCAACAGCAGATCTGATCTATTAGACAAACATTTATGTAAATACAGCAGACAGCTGGCAAACCATTAACTCACTGACCTGATGAATATGTATTTATGGAGTCACAGGTGAATCATTTAAAATACAAGGCAGACAGAAGAGCTGAATAAGTGGATGAAAACCAATGCTAATGTCCTTCTTTAAGGGGAGACATGCCGGCTTATTTCATGTTTGGTTGCTTTAGCAGCAGGAAATCTTGAATGTGGATCCCAGTCTCATGATGAACAGCCATCCACGCGATGCTGTGTTGGGTGTGTGGGCAAAGGAAGGGAGGTGGACGGAGACAAATGGACTGAATTAAGAAATAAAGCTAGTTACAGATCCATGGGCCAATCATTGACCTGTCTTCATCATATTTGTCTCTGCTGGATATAAATTTATTGGACGTTAGCCCCTTGCAATGTAACATCTCTTTTCAGGAGGGTCCTCATGTCTGTATGATTGTAGAGAAAGTTTTTATTGAAGTCTAATCAATAATAATCATGAAAAGAGTAATGATCTAATGTTTACGTTAACATCTATAATGATTATAATTCAGTCTTTTCTGTTTTATATTTAAATATAAAGAACTAAATACAACATGGAAGAGGCAAAGTGTGCACATAAAATCAACCAAAGATACACCGTAAATAGTCTTGAGAGATGGAAAGGTAAAGCAAACCACACCACATTGTAGTTTACTAAGATTATATAGCACCTCTACTTCCTTGGATCTTCACCTCCACAAAATCTGTCTGAATGGGTTTGATATATTTAACCCAGTTGGCCCACAGATTAACAAAAACATCAAAAAAAAAAAAGCTCCTTTAAGGTTTAAAACATACATTTAGCCGTGGAAAATGATAACTCTCTTCTGTGTTTTGGACTCATTCCTGCACCACTCTATCCCTGAAACCCTTACTTAGGTTTTGCCTGTTCATTAACTCAGGATAATTATTTCTCTGTTTTGTAATTGTTCTTGTGTCAACCATTAAAGACGAGTAAGTCCATCAGTCGTCCTTCACCCTTCATCCACCCTCATCAGTCTTTAGTATCACAATGACCTTATAAAATGTCCCAGTTTAAGAGACTGAAGGACCGTGACCTTGTTTTTATTGTGTATCGATCTCTGGTGGTCTTATGATAATTGTAAAGGCTGACCATGGGACAAGTTCAGCAGGGCTTTGATTATGTTAAAGGAAAGACGTTGAGCCTTCTCTCTCTCTCTCAGTTTAAGGTTTTGAGGCTGAGTCCTCGTCCCTTCTTAATGTCCCAGCGAGAGCTTTATTCAGTCCAGAGTGTTTGTGCTCCAACACGTCCGGGGGATGCGGTGTTTGTGTCGAGGACTCACTGGTGTAATCCCAGTCTGTGACTAATCTGATGGCCTCGTCATCATTCAGCTCCGTGTTTGTTCAATGCTAATTTAAAGCCCATTTCTCACGGCTCTTATTCCTCATTGTGTCGTCTCCACAGAGAGCTCCGTGCCCAAACAACAGAAATTTATTTATTTTTTGTGCGCAGCCTGATCCTATCACTCTCCCACTCGTCGGTGCTGTAAAGAGGATTAAGCTCAGATTCGTCACGTCGTGGAGGGAATTACCGCTGCCTAGATAATCTCTGATCCAGCTAATTTGCCGTCGCTGAGAGAAGAATTGGATGAAGTGTGATCGGTTCAAAAAAGCTGATGTCTCCTCACTGATCGGTGATTTATCAGAGTGGGAGCTCCTTAGCGGCTGGTCGATCAGGTCTGTGATCCTCCAGAGGCGATCGAGGTCATCAAACTCTGATGAACTGTTGACACAGTCGATCATCAGTGACTCTGCTTCAGTCCAAACAGACCATCATCCCCTCGCTGTAATCAGTGATGAGACGTGTGTGATTGAATCTCAGTGGTCACAGTAATCAGAGATCATTTTCACAGCGAACACAATCAGTCACAGCTGGAATTTAATAAATGTCATTAAGTAAAGAGGCATAACAACGCAGCTGAAGGCCTCATAGCAGGAGAGAGATGCTCCTGTAATCATACTCTGCAGTTTAAATGATAATGAGTGTTATTTCTAAAGCAGATGTTTTTATTAGAGTATTAGATGAGAAAAATAGTTCATTTAAACATTAAAAGTATATGTTAGGGAAGTTTAATGATCATTTTTCAACATCACAATTAACCACTGAATTTTGGGACTCAATCATGATGAAAAAACTTTCTCTGTCATGCTTAGAATTCAATTATTGTTTATTTTAAAGATCTCGTACATTGCAAAATAGACATTTTACTGGTTTTCATGCAAACAAATGTGTCCTAAGATCAGAAAAATCCCTCTCCTCTGCCTCTTGCGCCATCTTTTAGATAATGTGTACTCCTGATGATGTCATTAGGGGATTTGCCACTGTCCCTAGCTGGGAGACCTTCCCAGAGCTCGGTGTTTGCTCAGCCCTCATCCAGTAAAGGAATCATGCTCATACAGCCACAGTAAACACTGGAGGACAGTGCTAAAGCCACATCCACATCCGCCTCCAGTGAGGGTTGAAGCCAGAGATAGGTCATCAGGATTTACACTAAAGAAGCCTGTTCTGATCAGGGCTGAAACAGAAGGGCTTATAGGCATACCAAAATTAAATGGGTTTTATAAATTTATGTAATTATACACATCATTCTGCTTATACAGCACACTATGGCTGCTGGATTATTGGAAAAAAAATATGATCTCAATCATTTTGATAATTTCTGAGATCCAGATTATAAATCATGATTAGTATTGATTTTACTGCATGTACCACTTGTAATTATTGAGCTTTGATGCTCTAAACAATATTATTTTCAACAGTAAAGAACAGCAAATAAGAGACAATACAAGTGAATAAAAATACTAAGAATAATAGATGGAAAAAAAATGAAAAGCGCATCAGGTCATACGGTACAGGGATCTTTAAGTCTTCATAATTGTGAGAGGGTAATCGTAATTGAGAGTATAATTCAATTTATGTCACAGCCCTAAGGCATGATATATAATTAATACATTAAAAAATATGTTGAACTTTAATTTGACCTTGTAGATGTTGAGATGAACTGTTAACTGACACCAGTTTTCTCAAGTCTTCCTGAGCCCACGTGGTGATATCCTTTACAGAATAATGTTGTTTTTGAATACAGTGTTGTATGAGAGATCAAAGGTCACGGGCACACAATGTTGGTTTTTCAACCATTAATATATAAATAAATATATTTTTATATTACTAAAAAGAAGTTTGGAAACTTTATCTCAGTTTGACTTAAGTAAAATTAATTGGTATTATACTTTATATTGTTGAATAGCCTGATTAGACACCTGGGGTTCTGGTGTGCAGGGTGACAGGATTATTTGGTGTCAGCCCTGATGCCATTTTTAAACTTAGGACAACGTTTTGTGAGACTGGTGAAGTCAAAGACAGATAGTGAAGTGGGCGTCCCATGAAGACATCACCCTGGTTCCTCCCTATTGCTTCACTGAGGAACCTTCTTCCAGTTTCAGGGAATTTTGGCACTTTATTTGGATGCTGGCGACACATTTGTGTGTTGCCTAATCCGTGACTGTACAATCATTACAAGATGTACCTTGTTCTAAAGGAGACTAATCAGGCTTTCCAATTATTTAAAATACATTATCAATTGGTGTTATTATTGGGGGGAATAATCAACTGAAATAGAGTTTCCAAACTTGTTTGATATACAGTGGAAAACCAAGCAGGTGTGACCCAAAACATGTAGAGCCAAAAGTCTCATGTTCCTCTTTCACAATCTGTAAAAATGTCTGATCATTATCAATTCAATAATCCACTGAAAAGTATGGACATTTCTACACCAATAATGTTCAAACATGTTAGTGTAACCTCTCAAATTGGACAGTGTGTGGGACTTAATCTGCAGTTTTTCTCAACCAGTCTTGGTTTACTGGGACCTCTGTTTAAGTTTATATCAAGAAACAATAAATACAGTTTGATTACTTTACTAGAAACTATATCTAAGTTTAGACAAATCTACTAAATATAGTTGTCATTTGTACAGTTTGTTTCCCCATTTAGCCAAAAAAAACCCATCAAAATTTGAGTTTGGTCTCTTTGAGTCCAGCCATACATGGAGAAAAACAAGACAATTAATTAAACTATGTCGTTTTAACAGAAGCCATATTTCCAAATGTCTGCCCTGTTGTCAAAATAAGTCCTAAATATATACATTTTAAATTCAGAGGGATCAGACTGTCATATGTGCTCTCAGACTCTCAGAGAAAAGCAGAGCATGAGGTTGTTATTTCAGAGGAGTGATGTTATAAAGTGCAGAGTCGGCCGGCGGTGATGTGACCTTCTGCCACCAGAACAAGGACAGCTGTGGGGGGGGGGCTGACGACACGCGGGAGTCTCCACAGAATATACCAGACAACAAACCCACCAAACAGAAGAAATAGTTATTAAAATAATAACTGAAATACTGACACTGGATTTTCTGATGAATGCAGGTTAATCTACATTTAATAAATGGTACGATATTTAATTTATTCGTATTTGGTCCATTCCTGTCATATTTATCATTATTTTGTATATTTTTGTAGCACACATTAAGTGAGTTATTCATGAATAAAATGTGTATTTCCTTTGATATGAAGTGTGAGGATGTGCAGGATGCAGGCAGCAGCGCCATGCTTAGGACTTCATTTTATCACGCTGATGTCAGAGGAAGAGAGGCATTATGGGGGATGGGATTGAGGGGGTAGAGTGATGACAAGCAGACAGACAAGGATTAAAATCTGACTCATCCCTCTCCTCGTCATGACTGCCCTTAAAAATACTCCCGGACTCTCCTTTCTCACTATTTGGTTTTTACTCGCTTGACCTTTTGTCCTGCTGAAGTCTTCACCTTCACTGGACACCTGACCTTTAGTCTCCATGTTTGGACTCAGATTGGACAGCCCTGTTGTCTCTCTTGGACATTGACAGTGATATATTTTGGAGTTGCTTCAGATGAGTGACAGCGTGATTTCCGGAGGTTCCCGCGGGTGCACCAGTGTTTGTTTTCTTAAATGACCACATTTCGCCCGCTCACGTGCATAGTTCAGGCTGCATGCATAACTCTGAACGGCATTTAAATTAGTCCGCTGTCCTCGTCTCTGTAAACAAGCAACGAGGGAGGATTGATTTATTGATGGAAGTATCTCTGTGCTTCAGGAAACGACATCGTGGCCCCTTTCAGTTAATCACTTTGTTAAAATGGAGTCTGATGGTGTTTCAGGCAAAAACAATCCACTTCACAGCTCAGGGCAGTTTGTCCGTACTCTTGTACTTTGGGTACCAGTTAATGGCTTGAAGGTCAAAGGATCAGCTCACCAGCTAGACGGGGCCTTTCTGCCTGCATGTTCTCCCTGTGCATGCAAGGGTTATCTCGGGGCACTCTAAGTTCCTCCCACAGACCAACACACCATCATAAGGTTAATTGGAGTCTGGATTTCATGTTAGCCTGAGTGTGTGTGGATGGTTGCTTGCCTCTGTATGTCATCCCTGTTATTGGTTGGAAACTTGTTACAGGCCACCCGAAAGCAGATGATCGATGGAAAGAATGAGCCGCTTGCAATCTCTCTTTTGGGGTGCAAGGAAATATTGATATTTCAATATGTGACAACATTTCTGGCTACTGTAGGGATGGACAATATTGGATTTTGTTGATATTTCTGCTCCTGTCATGGTGACAGTCTGTATTATGAACAGATTAAAAGCAAGAAAAACAACATTTTATTTATTAATAAATAACACATTTAATTTATAAACATATGAATAATTAGTGGTATGATGCAAACCCTGATGACATGTCTGTGCATTCTGCTTTTAGTATTGCAAATATACTGGATATCTAATAATATATTGGCCAATTTGTACAGCTAAAATATTGGCAATAAATATTATCTAAGTTGCTCATGTATGCCGATATCTTTAATCACAGTTTCAGGCAATTATCAGCTGATACCAGTATGTTCCAAGTGATATCCAGCATCACTACTTTTTTATATATTTTGATGCATAATGTTGATTTTTTTATCAGCAAATATTTTATTGAATTTTAACATTTGTTTTGTGCTGTAGTTCAACCTCCGGCCACTAGTTGGCAGCAGGCATTTAGCCATTTTACTCTGTCTCTCTAGTACATTTAATGCATATTTTGTCACTCTGGCACTATCAAAAGGGTGAAACAAACAAAAATGGTTAAAATGGGAAAAAGGGACGTCTTAAAAGAGGATCATGCCGCCCCATCTTAATCCAAAAGTTAAACACTTTAACAGCCAATCAGCACAAAGCGGGCTGAAGCAGGAAGCACTACAAACTAAGCCATAAAGGGGACAGTAAACTTAAAAAACTGTCAGAAATGGAGGAGCAACTTGTGGATTTGTGGCAAAGATGTTTGTCTTTTTCTGCTTCTGTGCTAAAACATGACATAATGCTTAAAACATCAAAATAGATAAAAGACTGCAAAAAGAAAGTGCTTCCTGTTGTACCTGTTTTTTGTATTGTTGTATGTATTGTTTTTGGTATTGCTCTGTCTGTAATTATTGAGTCAGTTTTTTTGTTCGTTTGTTTGATTCTTTTAACAGTATTTATTATTGTTTTACCTCTTTAAAGGCCCAACTAGGGACGAACATTGCAAATAAGTTCAGGCCATAAATGCTGTAGTGTGTGGCAACATTCTCTTGCTTCGTACTGTCCCTATACAATTAAACATTAAATAAAGTGAAATAAATACATAAAAAACAATAACAAAGAATAAGAAATGGCACCCAAGGTTTCCAAAGACCTAGACTAACGCGTAGATAAGTGTTTGTCAGATGTAAAATGACATCTTGGACACCTCCGGCTCGACTCTGATGAAACTTGAAGGCGGGAAAGATGCGGTACTCAGTGCAATGGCATTTTAAAAATTACCAAATAGTACTTGTGCAGCTAAAGGTCAAAATTTGAGACTTTGAAATGCCACAAATGTTATAAAGCCTTGATGTATGTGGCTCAGATTGGCCCTGAGCATGTCTCGATCAACATGGCTGTTTGTTCCAGATTTGTACTCTTTTCGCAGCAGCAGACTCAGACTGAATCATGAGGCTGCAGACTGAGTCAAAGCCCCTCTTATGACCAGTGTTGGTCATTTTTACCCTTTAACTGTGTCGGGAGGGCCTGTCTGCATGCTTTAGAAACTGGACCTTTGGCAGGAGAAGTCTGCTTCAAAAATTACACAAAATGATAATTGTAGTTTTATGGAAAAAGGCACCATTAATGCAGTCGCTTTTCATCAGTATACCAGACTGATGAAGGAGGAAAACAAATATTGTATGCATTTAAAATATATATATAATTGTAAATGATTATTGTACAGGTATCATCAATAAAGTGGTAATTTCTCAGTGATTTCATAGATTAAAAAAAAATACACAAATATGGCATCAAGATATGCATTTTCATTTCTTTCAATTAAAAATACAACCAAGTTAATTTACCGAATATCATAATGAATTTAGACCCATGAGCTGCTCGATAATCCCGAGCTTAAGGTTAACCAAACAACATTTAGCCACCATGCTAACATTTATCAAGGTCACATTCACTGTGTTATTGTGATCTGATGGATGATCTTATGATCAATGATCATGTCACTCTAATGTTTTACTCTGATCTCAAACATCATCAGTCATGACGATTATGATTTAATAATGTGTGTTATGATTTATGGTCGCCACAGCATCATCAGCATCAATGTCATTATTTCAGAGCAGGGTGAAGCCTCATCCGTCAGCTGTGGATGCCGAGTGAAGCATCATTTATTTACTGGCTGACTGAAGCTCGGCTGTTTAAAGAGGTTCAAACTACAGCACTGATATTTGCTCTTTAAATTTATTCTTGTCAGCATTGTTTAGCTTTTACAAGAGTGCATTCATTGTTTTCAGTATTGTTAATTTAATTGATGCATTTCAATTTTAAATATTATTATTATTTTTGTAAAGACGACTGAAACTCTTAGCCTTTTGTTAGCCATCATCTGATTTTTATAAAGTGAGTTTATTCACTTGATTCACTTGTGATCTTAATAATCCAGGCAGAAGAGAAAAGAAAAAAAAAGAAGCCAGTGGCGTTTCTAGATGTTGATGATATTTGGGTTTTTCTTTGCATGGTAGAGTTTGACCTTGACCTTGTAGATGTAGAGGTGAACTGTGTTAACTGACAATGGTTTTCTGAAGTGTTCCTGAGCCCACTTTGTGATATCTTTTACAGAATGGGGAGGGGTTGAAGGTCATGGGCATTCAATGTTGATTTTCGGCCTTGCTGCTTACATAAAGAGATTTCTCTGGATTCTCTGAATCTTTTGATACTATGGACTGTAGATGATGAAATCCCTGTTTTTTTTTGCAATTGTGTGTTAAGAAAGGCTGTTCTTCATCTGCTGGAATATTTGATCACACAGCAGCTCACAAAGTGCTGAACCTCACCCCTTCCTTGCTTGCACTTTGGGGATTGTTCTATTTATGCACAGTCATGACAATTACATGTTTCAAATTGGCCTGTTTACCTGTGGGATGTTCCTAACAGGTGTTTTTTGAGCATGCCTTAACTTTTCTCCACTCTTTTGTTGCCCTTGTCCCAAGTTTTTTTTGTAATTTGTTACAGGCATCAAATTTCAAAGATGAGGGACTATTTGCTAACACAAAGGAGATTATCAGTTTGGACATTAAAATGACTTATCTTTGTAGTGTATTCAATTAAATGTAGGTCAAAGAGGATTTGCAGATCATTGTATTCTGTTATTTTTACATTTTACACATCTCAACTTCATTGGACTTTGGCTTTTTAACTATCTTCCTATCTATCTATCTATCTATCTATCTATCTATCTATCTATCTATCTATATGTCTGTCTATCTATCTGTATGTCTGTCCATCCATCCATCCATCTATCTATCTATCTATCAATCTATCTATCTATCTATTGGTTCCAACTATCTGTCTATCTGTGATATCTAAGAGCATATTACAAACCTCAAATTATTTATTTACTGATTTTTGTTTAATTTTTCTGATGTATTGCAACATCCTGGCTTTAGACACATAATTGGTTAGTACAGCTCTGAACGTGCACTTCAGGCTAAAACTAGAACATTTTTGTGCTAAAGATCCAGACTCTAATGTGCAGGTTTTATATTTTTTCATTATCAGTAGATGAAGCCTGTTGTACCCTCTCAACATTGTCTATGAGTAAGAGTATCATCGTCCTTTTTAATCTGATTTACATGAAATAACTCATTTTCAGCTCAGTCATCAATATCCTCTGTTATGATCATTATAACGTCGTTATCTGTGTAATGATTTATGGCAGATAATAACATCATCAGCGTCCTCAGAGTTTAACTCTGTGAGCAGGGCTCGCTTTGTCATTGGTGGCTGCCTTTGTTGTTTGTTTGTGTTTGAATTGGGTTATGTGCCTCTGCAGGCGCTGTGGTCGCTGACCGGACAGGCGGGGTGACCTGAGTGGTTAGATGGATGGAGACAGAAACTGAAATTCATTGTCTCCACGCTTCCAGGCACTCACTCTCAAACAAACATACATCAGAATTTATCATATTTTTAATAACAATGTAAAGGATTTGGTCTCATGCTGCAGTGACATCTGCAGACAGACTAACCAGTTGCTGCAAAAAAGACATTAAACTCAGTTATAAGTTCAGGTTATAAGATTATAATATGTTTTCTGAAATAATTTGCTTTTCAGGTTTACTTACAACTTTATTTAAGTGTTTAATTTTCACAAGTACCACATTAAAACAAACTTTTGGAAAGGATAGCTGTCTGACCTTAATTAAGGTAGCTAAATGCTGATAAAAGCTCATAGAACATGGTAGGGCTGTGGCTATGTTTTAGTGGTAGAGTTTCTCTCCACCAGAAGGGAAAAAATTTGAATCCCACCCTCTGCAGCCACACGTGCAAGCATCATTGGGCAAAAAATTGAGCCCCTAATGTCCCCGAAGGAATATAATTATATATACTGATACTTCACCTTCTAGCACAAGACACCCCCTTTGTAGGGGTCATTTGTGGGTCATTCTCACCTTCTCTGCACACACCTCAAAATTTTAACAGATGCAGACTCCGATGGCGTTAAGACGGTGAACTTTGATAAGCCACTTCTTATATATTGTTATATGCAACACTCGAGATGTGAAATATATCAGTGTACAGTATATTGATATTTGTATTGGCTGATGATCAATGATCCAATCAGATCGATTAAAAGTCATTTATTGGCCGTCCATCTGATGCAGCATTATTGCAAACTGTGAGTTGAAACAGTGTCACCGTAGCCTGAAGCTAACAGCTAGTGCCGTAGCTTTAGTAGCTTTAGTAGCTTTGTACCCCCGTATCTGATGGATATATGAACTTTGATGCTGCTTTTGGAGAGATGTATTTCCACATACTTCCACTTGAGGTGATGTAGAGGTCAGCACATACTGGGATTGAGATTTTTACACCAAAATGTAGTTTTGAACATCCCTAATGCCTCAATAATGAAATGTAGGGGGGGTGAGGGTTTGTTTGTCTTCACAAGGAGTGGTGTCCTCAGTCAGCTGGTGTCTGACTTTGTAAAAAGTCCTCACACTGACCCTATACAAACACACACACACACACCCTCTTCCCCGTCTCCTCCCTGCACAACACAATTCGTTTTGAGATGTTTTTCACTGATGAGGGCGACTTGCCACGAAGGTCGATGTTCCTGTTTGTGCATGCAGACTGTTTTCCAGCAGAGGCAAAGTTTGTGTACCCAGTCTACCTAAGAGTGTGTTTGTTTTTATTCATTGTGGTCCACAAACATGAGATAAGGCTCAGCAGGTCTTTGTCTTGTTTAGTTTTGTTTGCCGATCACGCCGGCCCCATAATTCGCGTTTGTATCCCCGCGCTGATTGTGATCAGCATTTTCCTGATAAAGCAACAGCGCCGACTGGATTACGTGTTTATGAATTGCTAATGGGGCTATTTATCATGCCGCACGTCACCATTTACCATATTGAAAGTCACGGTTAGTGGTTTTACATTTAGAAGGTGAAAATTCAAGAGCGATCGGCTGTATCATCTGTCTTTTTAATTTATGGGAGATTAATGTGACAAAGCTCTCCTCCCCTGCACTCATCAGAAGTTAACAGCTTAAGAATGAATAATAATCATTCACACTTTTAGCACCACAGACTATTTGGAAGAAACTTCTCAAACACTTTCAATGTCTTAGGGGGACGCTCTATATCAGTGATCATCAGGCCCTTCACAGCTCCCAGTCTGGCCCCCAGAATATCATCAGATTCTGGAAATACTAGGGAGAAAATCTGTCATGCTTTAAGTTCATCTGATGTCATTACATCACTTTAACTATGAACACAACCCCCAAAACAATTTATTTTGGTGGAATAAACATGTTTTATATAATGATATTTCTTTATTTTTGTGTGTGCCTTGGGCACCTCCTGCTTGTTTATGTCCCTCTTTACTGAGATGTAAGTAGCTCTGCTTTTTTAAAGGCTTGTTAGGTCCCCACAAGATCAAGAAGATTCAGGTTTTGTCTGTGCAGAAAATTGACAAACACTGTAAAATATTTTTAAAATCCATGATGCTGATTTTAGAAAAATCTAGAGTGGTCACTATTCATTTCAAGAGCTGTATTGCTGCTTATTAAGGCTGCTTCATTGCATGTTCTTTTTTCACTCACTTTATAGAGTTTAAAACTTACCAAGAACCCAAAACTTGAAGCTCACTCAGTTTCTCTAATCTGGTTTAACTTCCTCAGAAAATACTTTTGTCTTCACTCAATCATTGATGCCCTGAGCTGAGAGAGACTGGAGCATCTTGATGTCTCAGATTGACTGCTGCTTCACTGGACGTCTGAGTGCTGCACAGAGGAAATGTTCCAGCTCCAAGATGAATAATTCCTTATTGACAGAGTCCGCAAGTCCTCGTCTGAGAGTGTGAAAGATTAGCTTTAGCAGAAGTGAGATAAAACATACATGTGAGGAAAAGTTCCCATTAGGCCTCCAATCAGTATTTCATGTTCAAGTCTGCAGTTTGAGGAATGCAAAGACTATTTTGTGACTAAGTCTTAGAAGCTGCAAATTTAATTTTCATTCTGTATCTATTGTATCAGACATGCAGATGAACATTATGAAAAATAAATAACCAGACTAAGTTTGGTTGGTTTCAACTTACTTATTAAGAAAAAGATGTCAAAACTGCCAGTGGGCACTTTTTTTTTAGATAATAAACTTTGGTAAATGAAAAACAACTCTAAACTAAAGTTCTTAAAAACTAATAAAGTTTTGTTTAAAGTGAAGTTAACTCTTGGACTCAACTCAAATAACAGCTGGACAAAAATGGAAAAGTTGCACCAAAGGTTTTAATAATATTCTGCCATGTTTAAAAATCTGCAGAGGGCCCAGTCTGGACTTGACTGGGACTAAAACTGCCTCTCGAGGGGCAATGTGCTAGGCAAACCAGGAAATAAGTACACTAACATGCTGAGGCAGCACTTACTGCAAGTTATATAAGCAGGTTTATATCAATAATTCAATGTTTCCTAGAATTTTGGTTGTTATTTTAAAGAATGTATTGCCCGAATCAAATTGTTATTTAGTCAAATGTATGATTTATGTATGTAACTTTCAGATTTGCACATTTAAACCACATTTTTCCAAAAGTATTCACAATGCATGCACTTATTCTAAAAGTAGGACATTAAAGTGAACAAAATAAATAAAATAATTTTAAAAATTCTACTTTTTGAATGTACTGGACATCAGAAATGTAACATATTGATCGGTTTTACCCGGACATCTTTGATAAAGGCCTGAAAGGTAAAGTTAAGGCTTCGTTTTGAGAAACTTCTGACAATCTGGTGTAAATTAAATTGATTTATCTCCAAATATAATATTTTAGAGAAGAAGTAACACACCAGACCTCAAGTTGTAGATGATATAAACTTCAAAAGAACTTTAAAAAGTTGAAAACAATGGATAATGCTCGTTTTTCAGTGATATATAAAGTGAGTGTAAGACTATAAAAAGACTAAAGTTCTCTTTGTGTCTTCCTGTTTTAACGTCTCATTCTGAGTCTGTGGGGTGATAAAATGGGTCAGTACAGCAGATTATTTATAGCTCGTATCACACTGTCGTCCGAGCTTTTTCTCCAGGCGCAGAGAGAAAATGATGCAATCACATACAAACCACTACAAGTGTTTCTAATGCAGGCCCACTGAAAGGCCGAGGGGTCAACCCGGTCCTCGCTCCGAGTCAAGACCCTGTCAGTTCACTTCCAATCTCTGTCAGGGAGCAAAGAGGAGCATCGAAAACCCGAGACCAGAATCTGAGATGTTTAGGGCTCAGGACTGAAGACGATTAAAACATCAAAACTGAAAATCATCACGGTGTTAATGAATCAATGATGGTGTCAAAATAAGACACAACATAATTATCTTTAAGATTCTTTGAATTTATTCTTATAATAAATAAATGGGACGAGTCAGAATGTCCAACAGGATGTTTGGGTGGGACAGGCCCATAAAACTTAAAATGGGCCCTAAAAATAACACATACACAATAGTAATCTATCCATCTATTAACTTAGTTATTTATTAATATTTCATTACTGTATTGGTATTTTGTAAATTTGTTTTGACAATATGTTTGTCATGCCAGTAAAGGTCATTTGAAGTTATTTGAATATTTTTTTTTGCTGAAGCCTTTTAACATTATGTCATGAGATGTTTTAATGGATACAAACATTTGAAAAATTCAGGATTACAGGATTATTTTGAAGCACCTTTATTTGTTTTACTTTTACTAGCTTCATTACAGAGTTTAAAACAAAGACATGATGACATTAGGAGTATTAAATACATAAACAAGCAAAAGTAAATCAATAAAATATCAAACATTGGACATTTGCGAGGTTAAAAAAGAAATAAAATGTAGAAATAAATGACAATTTAACTGAAAGAGCAGAGGAGATAAAAGAAGAAACATAAAAAGAAGATGGACTTATGAATGACTGAATGAATAATTGAAACTTTATCATATCATAACATGTGAGTAAAACAAATCCAACAAAAAATAATAAAAATGGTCAAAACAATTTTAAATAACAGATTAATATGCAGAAAAGGAGCAGGAAGAAGCATGAGCTTATTTAATGTTACCCGTCTCCACTGCTCAGAAATTGATTTTTTTTTAATTAATATGTATTTACAAACATAAGTAATCAAAAATATGTACATTTGTACAAAACCAACCATTGAAATACGCAAGAAAATTAACAATATGTGAGAGCGCCTGAAAAGCGTGTGACTGTTTGGCTGTATGAGAAGGATGATGTGAATAAAATGTTTTTAGATCTGTTTTAAAAGAGCTTCCAGGTGAAGAGAGCCTCTGGTTCTCTGCAGGCGAGGGGCGCAGACACTGAAAGCTGCCTCACCTGGTCTAGTAGAAACCAGTAGAGGACCTGAGGGGTCTGGAAGCCTCATAGTTTTCAGGAGGGTCCTCAGGTCTGTATGGTTGTTAAGGTATTTATTATGGAGGTTGATAACAGAGAGAAAGGATATCCCGTGATCATTTGTTTGGAGAAAAATAAATAAATAAAAGCTAAAATTTAATAGGCTCAAAGCAAACGAGGGGACATCAACCGATCACGTGGAAGTCAAAAGTTCTTTGGAGCCACATCACAGTCGATATCGCATTAATTCTGCTGGTAACCAGGGAGCCAATTAGTGAGACGATGTAGATCTTTTAATTAATCAAGTCCATTCATCTTCTCCTATAGTTTCATGTATGCAGACGGAGCCTCGTTCTTGATCCTCGCTCCTCCTCCTTGTGTGTGTGTGTGTGCGCTGAGTGTTATTGACTATTTGAGTTATTGCACGTCTGTGGACTAAAGGCCGTGCGGGGATTTGGCATTATGTGGAGAGCGTCTAATGAGCATGATGGGCTTAATAAGGTAAAGAAGTCAACTGTGCAAATACCACGGCTTCATTGTAAAATCAATACTTCTCTGCAGGACACCGGGTGGGCGGAGGGAGTCACAGCTTCAGCCTGAATCACTGCGTAAAGAAAATTACCACTAATGCATCAGATCTCGTTAGCATGGTCCGTGAAAGTTCACGTTTAATTATTCACTTTTTAGTTTAATTAGAGGGAAAGACGTGAAATTAAAGGATAATGGATTAATGGTATGCAAAGCTCCCATGAGAATAACTCAAGGACAACTTATCAATTAGGAAATGCAAATATTATGATAAAACGAATGATGGAGTTAAAGATGAGAATTAATTCAAGAAACTAGTACATGTGCTCAGAATACTTAGAAATAACAGAAATCCTGCCTTTAGAGGTTGAAGAGTTTTATTTAAAGATAAAATATGATATTTTTTGAATGAATGAATGTCATTGTGTTCTCGTTCCTGACTGTTTTATTTATAATAAAACACTAAAGCTTTTGTATAAATATTTAATATCATAGCAGAACAATATTTTTTGTGTAACATGTTGTATTTTTCTTAGGGATGTCCCAAATTATCCCTAAAAGATATCTATCAGCAGATATGAACATTTTTGCAGTTATTTAAAATCAATATTTAGACCATAAATGTCCCATATACTGGCTGTAATATTGGCAAAATGTGAAATATACCGTGATGGTTTACCTCATCATCACTGAATGACCACTTTTATAACATAAAAATATAATTTATTACAGAATAAAATGCTGTTTTGTGATTTCTTGCTTTATATCTGTTTCTAACACAAATAGACTGAAACCATGAAAGGAACAGGTCAATTATAGTTAAGTAGAGGCTTCGTGCTCTTGACACAAAATTTCAGAATCAGCATAAATAAGTTTGGAAATACTGACATACTGAATGTTGGCACAAATCCAAATCGTGCATCCGTCTTAAACATGTTTGTACCTTTATTTGAACTGTTATATTAAATGTGTTGAACTCTCGACTTCATTGAAAATTAGGGGTTAAATAAAGATTAAATGGTTAAATTAAAATATTTAAATCATTTTATATGAACCGAGGAGTTTCTGCAACATAAATGGCAACCTGAGCTTTTACTTTAAAGGCACAAAACAGGAAGTGAGATTGAACTTTTACTCTCTTGTTTGTGACATTTTTTAATGTGGACATTTACATCTGCTGTAACAAGAGAATTATGGCCTTTTGTTTCATCATTTTTTTGTCTTTTTTGGCCAAGAAACCAGTGTGGCTCGTGATGAAATATTCAGGTCTCCTATTCTTTTGATTTTTTGAGTGAGCCAGCCGTGTGAGAGCTCTTACACTGAAATATTCTCTGCACCACAGCAGGCGTGCTGCCGAAATGTGAACTACCGTAAATCGTCAACAGAAAGTGCAGTCTGGTCGTTGTTTGAAGTTCCCAAAACAATAAATGCAGTTGGTTTCTGTTTTGGAATCATTTCAGATGTGAAAAACAAAAACTCGCACAAAGAATTTTGATGCTTTATGAGAACAATCTGATCGTACATCCATCTCTCTGCCCGTCAACACTTCTCCTTCTCATGAAAGTCTCTTCACAGCACTGCATCCTCGCTCTTACCTGCATCTCTCTCTAACCACATTACCCTTTTTGTTTTTTTATCTTCCAGCCTGGCAGCGTCGAAAGAAGCTGCGGCGAGGAAAGCCTCCACCCCGATGCCGCCCTCGGAGTTCCTGGACAAACTCATGGGCAAAGTTTCGGGATACGACGCCAGAATTCGACCGAATTTTAAAGGTAGGAGACACCACCAAGACTCAGTCGGATAAGACGGGAATGTAGCCAAACAATGTCCTGAAACAAGATGGAAATATGTTTCTCTCTGCATTTTATGACCTTCTTTAAGTAACTTTTTTAAGGGCTTAGCCAAGGTTATCTCCACGAGAGGTTTGTATCCATAAATAAAGAAAGTTTGATTGATTAAACTTAAATTTTCCTGCTCTGTATTTAACCTTTTCTCTGTTTTTTGGTCGTTCTCAATCCCTTTACAGTGTGGAACAAAGGTAATTTCACCACTGCTCAACCTGATTAAGTTAGAAACAGGTTATCTCAGGTGTTAGACCCACTCTCTCCCCTTCTATAAAGCCTCCCCCTGCCCCCTTTTACCTGATAAGAGTGCTAAACCCCCTTTAGATAAGTTAGGACCTCTAGTTGTCAGTTGGCTACATTCCTTGGTATCCACACGATATCCTGAGTGCTTGTTTTGGTGGTCAAGGTAATGTGCCTCCTCCCACATGTGTGCTGCTAAATCTAATTAATGGTGATGATGATGATGATGATGATGATAAAGTTTAAGTAACCTCTCCCTGAATGGAAGCCCCCTTAAAGACACATGTCAGAGGTTTCTATATTCAACGTCCTCACATTAGGAACATCAATGGACATCAATGACTCTTAATGTCATCGGGAAACTGGGGCAACCCTGCATATTCATCAAAGTGTGTGAATAAAATAAGTCCAAAAGTGAGTTTAGTGTGACTGGAGTGAAGCATGGTCACTAAAACTAACCTGAATTGGCCTGAGTTCACTTTAAGGTCACAAACATGGATTTATAATCATAGAGACATGTTTAATGTAAGCCTTGCTGCATGTTAGACACTCTAAGATCCTGGTTTACTGAATGGATGTGAGTCTTTTTTAATGCCTTATCTGAAGCTCGTCAGGTCATTTGTGGATTTTAAGTGTACAAAATATCAGTACCCTCAAGATATTCCACCTACATGCTGGAAAAATATCATTCAACACGTGTGCTCTTTTCGATTGATACCTTTCAGTCATGTGACAGAGGGCTTTAGGGCAAAAAGAGTGTCAGTTAGCATTGACCACAGAGTAGAGCTGCAGCACAGGCTTTTTAATTTCTATCTTGAGAAGAGGAACACATGCTTGAAAAACATTAAAACCACAAAAAGCTTATATTTTAATGTAAGCTGTGAGTTTAAGGCCTCTGGACTCTTATACCACAAGGTGGACGTTATTTAAATAACTAAAAACTGCAGTCTTTGCTAGTTCAGGTGTGTTTATATTATGTAGTAATGGAGAATCCTTCCCCTTACACCACTACCAGGATATAAATCTACAGATATATTGATCGTTTAATGTATTTTCAATGTGTTTTGATCATTAATTTGGCTGTTTGGAAAGTGAGGAACAAGAAATCATCAGTAAATGTTAGAGAGTAATAATATGCACTGACAATTCTCACACTTCAGTAACTAAAGCCTGTTGGTGAAAGTTGGAAGCTATTTACTTCTTCTCTCTGTAGACAGGTTTTTAGATAGATAAATTCTTTGTCATTCAAAATATACACCACAGGTGCACACATGAACAAAATTTCATTGCAGATGGCTCAGACAGCAACACTTAAGGCACAAATACTTAAAATTTAATAAATGTTTGAAAACAAAAAGTACAAATAAAACAGAAGGTATAAAAACAGACAGTAAACACATTAAAGTGATAAGAGTGTTAAACTAAAACAGTAACCAGAGAAAAACAGAGAATAGTGCTAGAGTGCTTAGAAAAGGAGTGAGAACAACTGGATTATTGCACTGAATTTATCCTGAAATTATTGCAGAACTATTGTAGTGACTATAAAGTCTTCTTGATGTAGCTGTGTAAGTGCAGCATCAATATTACAGTTCTGGGAGGACCTGTTGATATCAGAAATACCCCTTCCTGCGCCGTATTCAGTATTTCGTAAACATGTACCAGATGTTTCTCAGAGACATTTAATATATATATATATATATGATTTGTAGTTTTGAGACAATTCCAAATCACCAAGAATCATCAACCATATGAAAACCAAAACAGCTGGATCCCCCTATTCAATGTCTGTAATCAGATGGATCCATCTTGCCAAGCTCCAATCGATTGTGCTCAGCCTGAGGAGGTACGACCCAATCAGGGTCTTCTCGAGCAGCAGAGGTGGGAGCTACAAGCTAGACGACAGCAGGAAGTGACTGCTCATACAGAGATTAGCATAGATGCTAACAGCTTCAGTAGCAGTTATATCAGATCTGGACCACATTTCTTTGTTAAATGAAAAACAAACACTGAGAGTATTTCTCGATAGAAAGGATATTTTAGCTAGACTTCAACATGTTTTTCCGAGAGTTTATGAAGTGGCTCTCTCTGTATTTGCTCTCCTTTTGTGCCTGTGAGTCAGCACCCAGGGGTGAGGAAACTCCTGCTGCAACTAACAGTGCCCTAGAGTTTGGCCAACATCTCACACTTGCTTTGAGGGGAGAGGCAGCAATATAAGGGCACTCTGTGGTGGTGGCAGGGATGAGGATAGTTCAGCAACTGCAAAACATAAAAATCGATAGCGTTTGAGCTCATCAATACGGCTTTAGACTCTCTTGGGTGCTGTAACAGAGCGTCACTTTATTAAATCACTGGTGCACTAACATAAACCATTTTTTGTATGGGAGTACATAAACTCCAAGCACATCAGCATTGTGCATAGAATAGAATAGTAAATGTCATACCTGTCCACTGTGACTTTGGATAAGTCAACAACAGTTTGCTATCACACTGACTTCTGAGGTAGGAACAAAACTGTTAGTCTGCTCAAAATGGACACAAAAAACACACCCAGACTTTAAGAAAGTCAGAAGTTGCTTGTATGGCCATTAAAATTACCCAAAGGTCTTTTTTTTTCTTTGTTTTTTCTTTTTTTATTTATTTGGAACATCGTAAAATGAGAGAGAAAAAAAATATATACTGTATATATATATATATATATATATATATATATATATATATATAGATATATATATAGATATATACATATATATATATATATATATATATATATGTATAAACTGGAAGACAAAACAGAATGATACAGTAGAGCAAGATCAATATAGAATTTTCAGAATAAGTCCTCCTTTTTTCAGCTCGAAAAGGGTGTAGGATGAAGTACATCACATGTCTAATCCTACCCCTTTTTTCCGAAAATGAAATAAAAAAAAAAGATGAAGTCTCAGGCACTCCAAGAAACATCAAATAATACAGCTTAATACAGCTAACTTCAAAGATGTAACAGAACATCTAAACATTACCCACAGTATAAATCAATCTAATTTTAATTACACACTATTTCAAAGCACACCTTTGTCTTTTACTTCATACCATCCTAGCCCGGTGTTTTTGAAAATGTCTTAATAAGTCAGCACATAAAAATAACAGACAAGAAAATATATATATTTTTATAGCGGTCTTGTTTAATTAAACTTGAATAATTAAAACTGTTGGGGTGGTTAAAGTTGTCTATTTTTTTTGTCTATTCCAACATTACATAATGAAATGGATGTTCGCTAGAGGTTAAAAGAACAGTGTTGAAATTCATGATGTGTTATTTTTCTTTTTTCCATAAGCTACATCAAGGATGTTTAAGAAAAACTAAAGAAATATATTTCTTAGAAATAAATAATTTCTCCCCTAGATCCTTGCTGTTGTTGTTAAATTTTGCTAAAACACCTCAGAACAGAACAGAAAAAAGCACTTTAATGACCAGAGCTGTCAAAACTGAACCAAAGACTGTGAATAAAGAGCAGAGTCAATACTTAACCCTAAGTTAATGTCCCTTCTCTAGGAGACAGAATTCTAATTATTGTCTAGACATTCACTCAGCTTGTTGCCATAAGTATTCAAAATTTCTCTAGAGTTTAATAAACCTGAAAGTCTCATCATCAAAATCACATTTCCTGACTTTTGAGTTCAGGACTTCTTCCCACACTGTCTTGGTCTTATCTACTGAAGGTGGGATGAGTCTCATTTACTGCATTTCTTCTTTGGCAATGCAAATAACAGATTAAGAAGGTAGGACACTCCACAGCCCTGATGTCCTTTAAACAAACTAAACTATTAAAAAAACCTGAACAGGGACAGTTGGAAGTATCTTGTTGCTAACTGACTGATTGTCTGTGATCTCGCCTGCATTTCTTCATATTCTCAGCAGATTTAAAGGTGGAATAAAAGGCGTCCTCATAGTTTGTACACTAAACACAAAGGAGAACAGACTGCAGAATGTGCAGCAGTGAACCTCAGCTTCTGTTGATGAATGCTGCCATGGAGCTTTATCTCTTCTCTTTTTTTGCTGAGCCCATAATGGCATAAGCCATTATAAGGTGATCGTTGTAAGTGGGATTTCTCAGCTCATGGGAGATAGGATTGGTTGGGGTGGAGGGGCTTTACCGTGACTAAGTGTGTGTTATTATTAAACCTGCCGAAGCTGCTCGTCTTTCCCGACCTGCCGAGGATTTGTTTGGGTGTTTTTGATCCTTCGTCTCGAGTCAGTTTGTGAGATCATTTCTATTTTCTAATTTGATTTCTCCAGAGCTCTGGTTGGCAGCAGTCCTCTCTCATTTACTGTAACAATAGTGCTGCAGTGACCTTTTCAAATCAGGATTTTAACAGGCAGACAAACATTTATTTGGATTTATAGCCTTTATACTTTTCCATCTCTCTAATGTGATGTACTGAAGTTGAACACAGATGGAGGCCCTCTGAGGACGCTGTATTATACAAACATTTAATGATAACAGACCTCATGGTGTTGTCAGGCAGCTTTCAAACTCCGACCCCAGTGTAGAATAAATCTATAATTAAGACTCGGGCTCCTGAACCGCTCTCTGTGACTGTTCTATTTTGACTCCATGTGTGACAAAGCAATCTGTGACGAGGACGTCCATACTCAGAGGGATGAGCACATCTTTTACGTAATCTGTGAGGCTAATTGTGTCAGGGGCCGACGTTAACGGATCAGACCGGATGTGAATTTCCAGCCTCTGTCATCGCTGTCAGCCTCACAGAGTGGCATAGCGTGAGCTCTCCAACTTGCTCATTCATGCAGTTTCTCTTTCTTTGTCTTTTTTCTGTGTGTGTGTGTGTGTGTGTGTGTGTGTGTGTGTGTGTGTCCTACCAGCTAACTCTGCTTCTGCATTAATCACATTCATGAAATAAACAGCTTGACAGCTCTGCTCCTAAACAAACTCTGGGGGAATAACAAATATAAGAACACTATTCTCCACAGCATGAAACAACCACAGTTAGCAAGGAGGGGAGATCATTGATTTTTACTGCATTAAAGTCCTGAAATGGTTTAATTAACCCATGTTTGGTAATAAGAATTAATGTTCAGACTCTACAGACCTTTACACACCAGGGTGATGCGAATAAATGGCACAAAAGAACAAGTGTTTTCTATATTTCTATTTCTATTTACATTTAAAATGACCTGTATTAGCTTGTATATTGTGCATATTCTACAAACATCACATCATGGATGACAAAACGGACTTAACACCAAGTGGGCTTGACCTGCTGCTCATTTTGACCAAACAGAAACTAAGTGTGTCCCTCTGATTTCACTATTTAACTGATTAATTCAGGAGCTAAAACTGAACCACAGCAGCTTCAGGATCAGCTGTTTACGACTTTATAAGCTTCAGTGTAGACTCACTATCGCTGCACTGCAGCTCCAACACTCTCCTCTTCATACGTTATCTTTAAATCCATTATCCTGAATATTTTTATCACTTTGGTTCAATTGACAGGCTGCTGTGATGCAACCACAGGATCAGGGAGGGCTGGGTGCTGTTAAGTTCTTAGTGATTCCAGCTCTAATTCCAGTTCTGCTTATTGATTCTGGTTTTTAATGGTTCCAAGCCTTTATTTAACCAGATAAGTCCCTCAAGATCTAGAGATCAGGATCTCATTCACAAGAGCAACCTGGTCAAGAGGTCAGCAGCGCACATCATAATAAATAAAAAATCAAGAAAAGACTTATTGTGACATACTTGCCAACAACGAATGCTTTCATTGGTCAGATGTGGACTTTCTGGACACTGAGCTTTAGAAAACTTTGCAGCAGTCTGAAAAATAAAGCTGCTATTTCAGTCTGCAACATCACGTCACTGGTGTGTAAGCTTACTTTAACTGGATATGAGTTCGAAAAAATTACTTGCTAAAAAATCCCATCTGGTGTGCAAAGGCCTTAAGATACTGGATTTTAGGTAAGGCAATTAAAATTCTGGGGTCAAGGTGCACCAGCATCACAGGATAGAGTGACACAAAAGAGCAACAAATAAACACAACAGCTAAGAAATGACCCAATATGTATTACAAGGTATTACGCAGATGAGGGTACAATTTAATTAAAAAACATGTCTTGCATGGGATAGTGAAAAGTCCAGTAGGTGACAAACAGGACTTAAGTTAATGTTGAAAAGTGCCAATGCTTTAGTTAATCAGGCCTTGGAGAGTGTGGCACTGGAGCCATAACTGGAGGCACCAGGTGGTATTGATAAAGCATTAATAATAATTATAATCAAATATGTCAACATGAAATGAAGGAATAAGAAATCAAAAGTGAAAATACAGTTTTATAAGTAGATAAAATAATCAAAATGTGCCTCAGCTGTTGACCCTGTTTAAACAATACATTTACATCTATTTTGGACATTTAGAAACCAAATGACTGTCCTCAGGGCTTCTTGTGTACATGTTTCAATGCATACTGAAAATGTTTGACATAAGACACCCCAGACTGCACATGGAGCAATCTGCCAATCTGCCCTCCAAGTTGTCTACCAGTTGGTCAGAGTTTGTTGGTGAATGTCCCACAAGTCTTGACATCTTTCACACATCCATAGCCTTCTCTTGGGTCCCATCGCAGCTATTCAGAGGGCCCTTGTTGTCCTCTTGTTCCACTTTTTCCTCATTCTCAGTCTTTTGTCAGCTCAAGCCAGCAAGTGTTGTCTATTTGAAAGGCCATGAAGTTGCACAAAATAGAAAAAATCAGAAGAAATACGTAATGAGAGACTTACGATGTTATTATTATTATTCTGCTGCTTTACCAGACTTAATATCAGAGCTCCATTTTCTTCTTCCTACCCCTCCAGCTGATAATGCTCTTAGGACCTTGGTGAGAAAGACTGCCAGACTGAAACAATAGCTCTCAGTCAGAAAATGATCAGGCCTATCAGTGTCACTCTGAGGACAAAGGGGGAGTAGCTAACCTTGCGCAGCAGCTGGATCCACCTGATCAGGCAGATCAATCTTGCCAAGCTCCAGTCTATAATTGTTAGTGGCCCAAAGCAGCACGACCCAATCAGAGTCCTGTGGAGCAGGAAGAGGTGGAGCTTCAACAGGAAGTGACTGCTCAGACAGAGATTAACAGCTTCAGTAGCAGTTTTATGAGATCTGGGCCATGTTTCTTTATCAAATGAAAAAAACAGGAAAGAAAATAACACTACAAACCTCTCTTTAGTAAGGATATTTTGTTTGTTTGTTTGTGTCCTTAGCTGCCAAGCATTTTCTTTTGTGCCGTCAGTTCAGTTGTTCTAGCCCTGTCCTGTAGCCCTGCCCCCTCAGATCCAAGTGTTTCCAATGAGAAGGGAAAAGAGCATTTCAACAGTCAAACACACCAGGACATGGGACCTTTAAGGTTAAGAGTCAGATCACTCTGGCCCTGGCCGTTGTTGTTGACTAAGCAGATAACCAGAGGTCTTGCTCCTTCCTTATTTTAATAGGTTAATTCATGAAAAGTGACATTAATGAGTTCCCCACTTTACTGTTTTCAACTGAGAGCACTATGATCAGTGTCAAAAAGCAGCTGCCACTGAAGTGTTTTTTTTTTTTGCTTAGAGCACTGAACACAAAATAAAAATTCTTTACTACACTGGTTTTTTATCGACCTGCAGCACAAAAATCCCGGCTTCTGGAGGCTCAGTTATGCTTCCGGATAAGCAGCCACGAACTGCTGCAGAAAACTTTCTGAGTATTCATGCTCCGTAGGGCTCTCACATTGCCGCAAATAGATATTCTCCCAAACTGTAGGGGGAAGTGTCCTCAAAAAGTCACATATAGAGCATGATTTACAGGAAATTTATCAAAGAAGGAAGTTTGTTGTAACTTGTTATGCCACAGAAGAAGAAGAAGAAAGCTTGTTGTCATAATTGAGAACCACAAAGAAGAATTACTGTGTTGATTGTTCCGGTGTTCTTTAACTGAGGAGTCATTCAGATGTTTATATTCCCTTATTTCCGTCAACAGTAGCTCCTCAAACTTTGTCGTTTCCTCTTCTTCTTCTTCCATTGGCTGTAGATAAACAACAAATCAGTGCATCTCTGGTCTTGTTGTTTTATGCATTAACATCTGTTTAAGTTCTGGGGATGTGCACAGCCAGGCCAAAATCAGCCATGAAAATTAGTGATGAAGCAATGTGGCATTAATTTCATAAACTCAATTCTAAGACTCTTTTGGAGTGTTGGCACCAGTAGTCAGTTTGGTTTTCTGAAATGTGTCCAGAGCCTTATGAACTTCTGTCTTATGAGCTCACTCTTTTAACATTCTCTCAGAATTCCTTAAATGTCCTGGAATATGTCAAGGATACCAAAGTTAGTATTGGCACTGCTAACTGACTATCCAGCCATGTTATATGAGTAAAGTAGGGGAATCAGGGGAGTGATAGGACGTGATTCGCCGTAAGCAAAGAATGTTCCAACATAAGAGGGCATCAGGCTGATTCTGACCAGAGGATCCACTGTGTGGGCCAAAAAAAAGCTTCAGATTGATTTAGCAGGTTGTCCCATCGGAGAGGGAGGAGGGCAAACACTACTGACATATTCAGGACGAGCCATTTATAATCCATGAGCTCTTTCATTCTCCTTCCTGCTCTCCTTTTCTTTTATCGACACTTTGATTCCCTTCTTCTTTCCTTTCTTGACTTCCCTCCTTTTGCACTCACGCAACAGTACCTTAATTCCCATCCTCGTCCTCTCAGATCTTGCAGCCTTGTCCTTCTTTTTTCTTATTCTTCCAACTTTTATTCCAATCAAACATCCTGCCCTCTATCCTACTCCCCTCCCACTGGTGTCCCCCCTAAAGCCAAACCATTTCCAGTTCCAGCCCCTCTCAATGATCTATGCAGCCGCCTGTCACTCCTCACTTCCTGCCCTATTTAGTTTATCCCTCCAGTGCATTTCTCCTGTTGCATTACTGAAAGACAAGGTCACTATCACAGTGACTACTCAATGTATCCTTACCCCCCCTCCTCCACTCTCGAGGGGGTATTTATTTTGAGCTTTATTCACCAACCCGACAGTTGTGTAAAACAAACAGGACTATTTGACCAGGAAGCCTTTGAGATCAGGACGAGGCCTGTGCACCAGTGGGGACAGGGACAGCAAGGGTGGCAAGATCCAGGCTCTCTGATCCATAAGCCCTCCAGTAATGGATGTCCACACGGTCCTGTGCAGATAAATGAGTGTGTATGAGCGAGCAGGGAGATAGAAAGAAGGTGTGTCTGCTCACTGTAGGAGTGTTTGTGCGATACCTCCTGTGTCTTGGTGCGTGTGTGCGTGAACACTTGATGAATGGTACACACTACAGCCGCGACTCCCCTCTCCCTCTCCGCCATAACCTTGTCCTTCCTCATCACTCAAGCAGAGCGGCAGCAAGGGCGACGGCCGGGAGCGAGCGAGCAAGCGTCTAGTTTCAAGCTCAACCGGAATGAGCGGCCATTGAGTCCGCTATCTAATGCCTCTCCCCTCCTCTCTCTGGTTCCACCTCCATTTCGCCCTGAATTCAGTGAAAAGAAATTTATCAAACCTTGAATCCAGCGTGCATAGGGGTGTTGTGGTTCTACTAAAGCTGGATTCACACTCAGCTCTAGTGAACAGAGCCAAGTAGGTCCTTTCATTTCATGGCTCTCCTGTGGTTAGGTCTCCCCCTCTTCATCTCTTATAAAGTTTTTCCAAAGCAAAATCAGCCATTAGACTCACACAGATTATACCTGTTAGGGCTGTCACTTTTCCCAAAATTCAAGCTCGATCAGTTTCGAGCATTCACACTAATAACTGAAAATATGTTGTATCATACCTGTAACACAGATATGACCCAAGCCATTTCCATCATTTATTATTTACGTTGATAAGGTGACACTTGACTATTGTTGGTGAAAAGCTGACAAATTGGCCCTCAGAGTTGTTGTAGATGAGGACTGTCAAGGTGTCTCCTTCTTCTTCTGTTGTTTTTTGACAAGATGTATCGTTGCCCTCCACAGTTCTGAAGGTGTACTTCCTGTTGTTGAGGTCAAGAAAGCATTGGATGGTTGCCTGGGATTGCCTTCGGTTGGTTCTCTGCTCCAGGTGCCCTGATGTGCTGTTTAGTTAGTTGAAGTTAGTTGAATGTTTATTTACATTTGGAGTACAGATTTTGACCCCCATGTGGGTACAAGGTGAGGGTTAGGTAAGGTGAAAACCCTAATACATGCAGGAATAAAGTTGATATAACACATAAAAGACCTAAAACTACTGTGTATGTGACTATTGGAAAATATTTAACCACTTCCAGCTGAAGGTTCTATTCATATATTAGGAGCTCAAAGACACATTAGGGTCCCTTATGTATAATCCCAGTACCCCTATGTTTCACCAAAGTGAAAGCACTGACCTATAGTGCTGAATTCTAGTGTTTATGTACAGTATCCAGTGGAAATACCCAGCCTTGGAGAACAGAGGGATCTGCTGAAACTGATAGATTTGGGACAATCAGAGGCAAAACCAAGACAAGAAAATGTGTCCCTCTATCCTTTAAAATGGGAGTTTAAAGACCCACCAGAGCCCAAACAGGAAAGATCTGATATTAGAAGATTTCTTCAGCAGTTTGAGCCTAAATTGTTTTTTTGAAAGTAGCAGTAGCAGAAATGTTGATTAAAGAATAGTATATGCCTTTTTCTTTGCTGCTCTTCTTTCCTTCAGCAAAGGAAACTTTTGGAGGGGCAAAACCATAGCCACTTGTTTGTCATGCTAAAACAGCTGTTTCTGTGCAGGGCTGAAACAGAGGGGTTTACAGTCTTGCTGTGATTCAGTACCTGAGTGGATTCTAAGGCAAGTAAACAAAAATATTAGAATCTGGGGACGTTTGAGTCTAGGGATGGGAACCATGGGGTACCTCATGATCCGATACATAATACATAACAATAACGATATAGTAACAATGCAGTGATTCTGCGATAATCAATATATTGCAAAAAAAATGTAACAACATTTCACAACAAGCAATTCTGTCTGTCACTTCAATGTTGTTGAAGCTGAAGTGTATCCATACTTCGGATTTATAAGTGGCTGGGGCATCCTTCAGTGTACATCTCTTCACACCGATGGCTGGTACAGCATGTATTTTATACATTAAGTTATTGATATTTGGCGCTGGCATATCAATAATCATGTTGCAGGAGGCCGACAATAATCCCATATCTATTTTTCCCACTTCTATTTGAGATCAGTGTAAACCTGTTTAAAAGAAGTTAAATATGGGACATTTAAAGTTTGGATAGCATCATGTTTCTTGTGGATGGGAGTGGCATTTGTCCATTTTTCACAAGGGAGATGTGATTAGATACTGGTGGTGATCCAAATCCAAATGAATAAAAATGAATTTTTATGAAAGGATTTGTTAACATTGAATGGTAGGGCAGTTTTTGATAATAACTCGGCTAAACTGCGGAAGTTAAGCTGAGTTATTGAGATTTTAAATTCTAAAATTTGGCCTTGTGGTTGATAACACAAGTGTCTGTCATAAAATAAATGTACTATGCCTTTAATCCCACTTTTAATCAGAGTCAAAACAATCACGGAGCTGATCTGTAGTTGTCATTCTTGTCTGCTCAAGTAAGAAACTGCAAATGCACGAAGTAGAACTGTTATTTACACGTCTGGCCTCTTCCTTTCTTTCCTTTTTATCTTCCCTCACAGCCGCAGCACTTGTTTCCACACAACAATAACTCCAAGCCAGACTTGTGTTGTACTACACCCTCCCCGCTCCTCTCTGCATCTCCTTTTCTCCTTGTCGGGGTTGAACGTGCCGAGGTGGGACTGTGGTTATTAGCTGTCGGAGCTTGACGTTCATTTGCTGTTATCAGCACTTGTTTAATGGCTACTTAATGGGATTAATGGGCATAAGGTAATGAGCATGGGATGGAGGGAGAGCGGGGAGGGAGGGGGACGGATGGGTCGGAGAAGGGGAGGGGAAGAGAGGTAAAGGTTGGAAGGGAAAGTAGCATCGAAACGGGAGATTTGAAGGATTCGCAGATGGCAAAAGTGCAATCCAGGGTCTCACGCTGCAAACGGAGAATACTTTTCCACTTGCTTAGCATCAGAATATTAATGCTAACAGAGTTCCCATCGGGCTCCAGCATTACTCACTTATGTATAACACTTTCAGCAGACATGAATAAGCAGCTGAGATACAAGCTGTGATATCCATTCTTCCAAGAGCTTCTCTCTACAGAGAAATCTTCCAGAGTGAAGGGACATCCTTGCCCCGAGGAAGGTCTCGTGGCTCTTTTAGTATTCTAGGTAATGGCCCCATCTTTTCCAAGCCAGGAGATTTGGACGGGGACTATATTGCATGGAGCAAGGAATTTTAATGTCGCTGCAGAGGTGACTCTCCCCTGAGTTATGACAAAAATATTGATCACGCTTCAGCGTCTAGCGTGGGTGGAGGCGGAGCGGCAAGGGCAGCGGAGAGAGGAATATTGAACAGGGTAATGGCAAAAGGCAGCCAAACGTATGAGGGCACTCAAGATGGACTGAAAGAGAGATGGATGGGAGGGAGGGCAATGAAAAGAGGCAAAGACACCTGGAGTGTTTTTGTGGCTAAAAGTAGACGGTGCATTATCGAGGGCTAAAGGAGAAATGATCAAGCTCGTAATTACAGCTTTGTCAAATGAGCCATGCCAGCAAATGACTGAACTCTGCGGTCAAACACTTAGCTATAAATACCTCAATTCATGATTGTTTCGGCTGGGTTCTGGAGATAGTTAAAGAAGGTGGTATCTCATCAGCTCAAGGTAACGCCAGGCTAATCTTAGATGTGTAAGAATAGTTGACGGCTATATTACTACACCGCCCCCCCCTCTGCAGTCCACTGGTCCGTTGCTAATAAGTTTATAAGGAGGGTGATACAGCTCTACGAGAGTCCTCTTGTGGAATCACATCACACCTTTAATTACCACCTTCAGGGGAAAAGAGGTTGAACCCTCTGAATTAGACAATGAGAGGAAGACGTGGCTGTCTGGAAGTCAGAAATCTGTTGTTCTTTTTAGAGTATCTGAATCATCTGGAGGCCCCTGGCAAGTAGGTCCTTAATCGCCTAGCTTAGAGCCAGCCATGCCAATTAAATCTTAAATGTAAATGAATGTAAATGAAATCTTAAACGTAAATGTAAATTTAATTGTTCTTTATTTATACAGCACTTTACAACAACCCTTTCGGTGAACCAAAGTGCTTTACAATAGATAGTAAAGAAAAAGGAATAAATAAAAACAAATAAAAACAATGAAAGCAATAAAATACAATAAAATTAAGTTAAAGTGTCACCACACTACACTTAAGGTGTGTATTTTTGATTCACAAAGCCACATAGTAAAAGGGTTAAACCAATTGTGAGGCAGTTCTTGCTCGTTGCTTCTTACCTTCAATTGTGTACTCTGCATTAAATTGCCACCAGTCTCATCAATCAGATGGTTTCCACATCCTGCAACCTGATCCATCTCCAGTGCCTGCCAGTCACACCAGTCACCCTCATGTCAATTACATCAAGCAGATCAAACCAAAACCAAAACAGAAATCTCAAAGACAGTGCATCAGTGGTTCAGGTGCTGAGCTACAAAAAAGTCCTGGACATAAATTAGAAACACCTGAACACTGTTTCCCCCAAAATAGTTTTTTTTATTTCTTAAGTTCAGTTACACAACATTTCAAGCAGACTCAAAACATTGTTCTCAGAGGAAGAGGAAAATGTTTTGCTTTTAGTTAATTTTAGCAAGTGTTCAATAATTTCAAAACTACGTGGAAACAATATCCATGCAGACAGGCAGATATGAAAGGCTGTTCTGCACTATCTCACAATTCTCTTGTGATCTCCTGTTTTAAGCTGCTCAGTGCTGCACTCCTCTGCACAGCTCTTCAGATACACTTCCAGTGGGCGAGGGCACACGTTGTCAGACACTTTAACGGTGGACAATGTGAAAATCGGGGGTTTGAGGCCAATCACATGGAGACACATTGGTTGAGAAGCATTCATGTCTTGGGGCATGAAGTTGGATTATTACCAACTTTTCAGCACGAAACACTGACCTTCAGCATATATTTATGCCACAAATAAAGTAAGAAGCAGGGACGGAGACCGGTGTAGTCGAGCTAAGAGTCCTTGGTATCACATTTTTAGTTATATTTCTGAAACATTATATGTTCTGATTGAGATTTGAGAGGGTGGAAAAGAGTTTAAGTGGTGATCTACTATGCTTTCCCCTCTTCATCAAAAAGCAGAACAAGCTGAGAGCTCTACATTAATTATAATTCTCATCAACACTAACTGCGCCACAGACCCTCTTCTGTCTTCTGTGATTTACCCCATTTATGAATTTAAGTCTATCAAAATCTAGTGTTTTTATCACTCTGCACCCTTATTTTGATTCTAAATATATATCTTTACTGTTGAAATGATTTTTGGTGCATTCCTCACATTAGAAGTGCAGCTGTGTTCAGGCCCTCAAGGCTAAATGGTGCACAAGGCCTCAGGCAACAACAAACCTGTCAAGGTTCAAGGTTGTCTTTATCGCACCGAAGGGGAAAGTGATTCACTGTCAGCTGTAAAATACACATTCATCAGGTAATCAGTAATCAGTGATAATTAATAAATGGTTCAAAGGATCCTAGAGGGAGGAAAAGACTGTGGTCTCAATATCCATATTCACTTTTTAATCATTAAACTGACTGAAGAGGGTTTTTTAAGATTATTTTTGGGCATTTTGTGCCTTTATTGATAGGAGAGAGAGTGACAGTGGATAGGTTTGTGAAAGTAGGGGAGGACACCCTGCAAACTGGCCACAGGCTGGATTCAAACCCGGGCTGGCAGCAGCATGTGTATGGGTCATGCCTGGTTCCTTACAATTCTGTCAAACCAGCACCCGACTGAAGAGTTTTTAGTTCTTTTGTCTTACATGCTGGGAGGCTTAAAGATTAATGAATCAGTCAGCACTGACTGGGCCTTCATTACAGTCCTTTATTTTTACGGGTGCGTTCAATCAGTCCAGGTTTAAGCTGCAATTTTTAACAGATTTTCACAATGTACAGAAGTTCATTTGTTTTATAAGCCTATGGACCTGCACTAAGTGACTTTTTAAATTTACAAAAACAGAGTTAATAAAACAAGAGTATAACATATTCACTTAAAGTTTTGTCTACAGTGACATCCAGTCCATCTGTGCCTAATGGTAACACTCCCTGTGCTAATCGTCCATTAATGCAGACAGCTGGGATTACACAGAAACACAAACACAGGAGAAAATCCTGGTGTTTGTTTCATGAAGACAAACCTTTGTTTTCACAAACAGCGGAGGATTTTCTTCAACACCTCCCCTGCAAAGCCAGGAGAATTGATTCTGCACAGAGCTAGTAATTAGCTCTCGTTACGAGATCCCCACTGCCAGCACAGCCCAAAAACCAAAGCTGCTGTACTTTTAATGCCAGGATCAGGTGCTCAGATGTTCGACAGGCTGCCTGGCCGTGAGGCTAAGCCCAGGCTTAGCCCTGACACAGAGAGATTGTCGCGCTCAGCAGGGGGGAGAAAAAATTGCCTTTCATGGATTCAGGCAGATTATAGAGTTTAAGTCACCTGTCTACAACAGTTCATGGTCATGACGAATACTTTCCATCTATCTTAGGAACCATTTCCCCTTTTTTTCAGGCTGACAATGACGGATTACAATATCGCTCCCAGACTTCTGCTCAGCGTACTCGCAATCCTTCACAATGGCAGTTGTCAAGTACAGCAAAGCAGGCCAGGCCTGGTTTTGCTCAGCACAATACAGTCTGGAGGCAAAATAGGACATCAATCAACAAATCTGAGCCACAGGAAGAAGAGAAAGTCCTTTGGAGAAGGTGCAGGGACTTTTCTACCCTCTGCTCGTAGTTCAGAGCCATTAAGGAGGGAATGAAGTGAGTCATTCAGATGAAAATCAAAGGCTGTGTGCTGACATTTGTAGCTTCTGTTGACGATTGATTACAAAGAAAAACATGTGAAGTAAAACCTGAGGATGGTGTCGTTATTAACACTGGAATAAGCGGGACAAGGGTTGACCTTTACATGGAGTTTAATTTTTTTTAGTGTAACAGACTCTTACTCTTTGGTATGAGTGAGTTTTTTTAGTACTGTAAAGAATGAAAGGTGAAGTGTTGAGTGATTGGTTCAGTCAACTGAGACGGATCACACATCTTCCTCTTGTATATACTTATCCACTGGAGACCAAGTCGATGCTCTTGTGTCTTTGGTCTTTTGTAGACACTCTACGACAGTGATCTTTGCTACTGCAACAAGAAAAGTCTTTTTTTTACATTAGCACTTCAGCATAGTCGATTATAAATCATCGTCTGCAGAGTCTTAAAGTTCTCTTCATACAGTATGAGTGAAATAAAGTCGCCCATTTGGAGGATTTACATTTTTGGGTGGTTGAAGTAGAGCCTTTTGTCATTGTGATGGGATCCATTTCAGCCAAATGACCCCAAATTAATGACACCCATTTGAGAGAAAAAAAGCTGAATTTCATTTCACATTTAGACATCATTTATTCACTCCTGTGGGGGTTACAGCTCCATTTCTGCAGCCAGAATCAAATCTCTCTGAGGGGACAAAGAAGCCATTTTCTGAACATTTGTTCAGTTCATTTGGAAGTGCTCCTGTTCTCGTCTTTCTCTTTTAGGACGTCGGCCTGTAGGGTGACCATTTGGGTATGAGGTATCACTCTGATGTCTGGAGTTGGTCCTGAACTTTTCTGAATTAAACAAAGCTGTTTTGGAGAAGAGAGGCAAACTTTAAACGCATACAAATGGAGAAAATGGCAGCACGCAGGGACAAATAAGAAACACAGCAAAGCAAAAACTCTTAATGGTGCTCTTTCAATTATGGTTTGGTTCAGTGCATTTCAGTATTATAAAGTACTTTAAATCATGAAGATGCCAGTGTTTCCACAGCCAACTCTTACCTAGGAGGCTAACAGTTGCATAGCTCTTTTCCTAAAGGTCGATTGAGTACTCTTGATTGCCCAACATAAGGTGGGCAAAAAAGTAATGCTGCACAGACGGGATACTGTAGTACCTTTCCTGATGAAAAGTAATAATTGAATACATTCTTGAACTGCTTGGTGGAAACGTGCCTTAGGTGTTGTGGTCAAGCCTCACTACACTACATCCCAACTTGCCACTCAAGGCTCTCCAGTCAGGTTACTGATTTTCATATTTGATTAAAAGACCTTTTACCAAAATGTGGTAGTCCATGAGGTGTATTTACTAAGTAAACCACTATTCTAGTTTCCCAGATGAATTTCACATATTTAAGGAGGAAAACACTTAAAAATGACCAATGTCTTCCTACATTTTTCTTCAAATACCTCCAGAATGCTTTGTGAGAGGGTGACTGCATGGGATGGAAAGGTGACACCACTTTGAAAAGTGCTTTCCTGCTTAAATACTAGAAATTTGTCCATGAAACTAGAAAAGTAGTTTACTGATAAGCAGGGTATGTTGTACAGAGTGCAGTTTTTGTCTCAAAAGATCTCTTAGTTTGAATAATGAGGTCAGAAACTGAGGTGGTCTCTCCAACTTTTGGCCCAAAATGACAGTCAAAAGCATAATAATTCATAAAACTTTGCATCACTGTTTTCTTATCTAGTCCTCCTCATTATGGTGTTAAATAATCTGGACAAATGCTCTAAAAGAATTCAACAACAGGGCCATTTATATCAAATAAAGTCTCTAAACAAAAACTGAATCACATTATTTATTTTGAATTGGAATATCAGCCCTAACATAATAACAAATCTGAGATGGACTTACCATCAGCTACGTGAGTATGAAACATGATTTAAGATCCTGTGAAAGACGTGAAATCATATGATGTCAACTTCCTGTTTAGATGAAATATTGTATATTAGTGAGACAAGGCTGTCCTGTATTGTCAGACGGGTGGAGCCCACTGTTAAAAAAAATAATATTTCTGCCCCCAGGGACACAAGCTGTGGGCTGTTGATAAAGCCTCAGTCACACATTCCTGTTTCTCATGCTGATTATGCACGATTGTCATAATCCTGATGAAACGTGCTTTGGTCGTGGTGCATGAGCTACTTGATCTGGATTAGCATTGTATAGTCGTGGACAAACACCGGGGAACAGGGAAGGATCCCGACTGTTTTGAACTGTTCAAAACTGTCGTGGAGAATTGCCGCTCTCAGTATGGTGGGATAAAAGCCTCATGCAGTCCTAAGGCGAACGGTATTAGCATGGCATGTACGGGGCTCAATCGGGCTGATTGTGGCTCAATCCAGAAAGCTTTCTGAGGACGATTGACAAGGACGTATCCGTTTGTGCCCTGACTGTGTCCGGTTCAAGGCGACGCAAGCAATGGGGCTCAATCGGGGCTTACGTGACGCAAACCGGGCTTGGACGGGGCTGACGTCGTGTCATCGGCATGGAAATTCATGGAATCCTCGTCGAATCGTTGTATTGACCTAATTGAAGCTGGATGACCACCCCCAAAGTGCTGTAGAAGCGCTGTAGAAGCACTACTGACGGTGTATGTACAGGTTGTGTCTGGGGGAGAGACAGTCATTTCTTCCCGTCTCATGCAGATCAAACCAGCCTTGCAATCGTGTACAGTCGTGCACAATCGCCATGAGGGATTGGGAAATGTGTGACTGGGGCATAACTAATAAAGGTAAATATGGAAAGGGAATCAGAGATTTAAAGCAGCACTAAGTAAGATTCCGGCTTTTTAGCTCTCTAGGGGCCTCTATGGTCACTGAGTGTAACTGCACAGTTACAAAAACAGAGTGTCTCACACCAACGTGCATTTGTTGACATACAGAGGGAGGAGAAGCGAGCTGACAGGACGTCCCAAGAGACAAATAAACCATGGAATGATAAGGTACAATCTGATCATGTTTTTTGGTTTCTAGTTTTCTAGTGTGGAAGTGTTCTTACCATCCACATCGAAGTTACATAGTGCCAGTGAAGGTGATACAGACCCCTTCAGACTATGACAGAGGTGTCATTCAACTTTTTGTAAGGTGATGTAACATCACAACGATTCTAGAAATATTATATTAGGGTAGAAAAACTACGTAGTGTTGGTTTAAAAGTTTGAAAATGTATTATATTCAGTGACTGAAGGGAGTTGCAATGAGGTATTGGATATGTAGTGCTTTTCTTCTTGGAAAAAATAATGTGCACAGACTCAAATGCGTTAAAGTCACACTTTTTAGATCACAAGTTGGTTTGGTCCAATGACAGCCAGTGCTGAATGCACTACAATGCTTTAAATTCAATATTAGATTCATTTTATCATTTCAGATTAAACATTAAAATCTTGTGTGAGTGTGTTCATCATGAATCTTATTTCAGGCATTAATTCTAGAAGGGGTCTTTATGGACTCATGTACTTCTGCCTTGGAAACCAGGAAGTGATAAATTCCAACTTACTACTGCGTTTTTGGACTCGTTCCTGCATCACACTGTCAAACTGACCCCCAAAACAATTTTGTCACAGAATACTATCCGTCAGCCATTTTTGGCTGTATTTAGTGTATAAGTGTCAGTCCCAGTGGTGGAAGGAGAGAATATATCTCAGTTTCCTCCATGTGGTGGGCTGCGGTATGGGTGGTGGGGTCTGATCTACTTGAATGCATTTTTGAAGAAAAACTATTAAATCAATGAAATAATATGACATGAGCACATATAGGGTCTGTTAAGACAACAAACAGCCCTTGTGAAAATGTCGCTGATGATCCCTGACGTGGAGGTCACTGTGCTCGGGCTGGACAGAGCCCGGAGCAATGTGAGTGCAGACCAGCAGGACAACTGGGCCTAGTGTGAGTGCGCTGTTAGTCTGAAAAGTTGAATCTTGTATGTTTCAGTGAGACTAAACTGTTTCTGTCTTTCTAAAGGTCAGTCTTAGTCAAATAATCCTAGTGAGTTGTTGTTGGTTTTCAGTGTTTCTGCTGTGTAAATGTTCTGAATGCTGCTTTGCTACTTCAGTTGAATCTGGACTCCAGTGTCCTTCCTCTTAGGGTTCACGACTTGTGCCTTTTGACTCTCTTAATGTTCCTCACATACACACAGGAGGGGTTCCTCTCACCCGTACAGGTCACCCTACAGGCTACCGTCCTTAAAGGAAAGGCACGGCCTGTAAAGTCACTCTGGAATATGCAACTCACCACCAACCTGTTGCCCAAAAGACCAAAAAGTTCAAATTCTAAAGGCCGAATGAGGCTCAAATGAAAACGAAGCCAGTTTGACATGTAGTCTTTGCATTGTCCCCGCCCTCCTCCTCCTCCTCTTCTCTCTCTCTCTCTGGCCTCTTGCATCTCCTGTAGTGCATTTTGCTAGCCTTACTTCAGCTCCTCTTGACAGAAACTGCATTGCAACCCTCCTCCTCCTCCTCTCCATCTCAGTGCATCGCCTCTCCTCTCCTGCCCGCTGCAGTTTGGCAGTAGACTGTTCCTCTATACAGACTCGTGCATCCCTCCCTCCTGCTATTTGCCTCCACAGTATGTTGCCCCCCTTCCTCCCCCTGCCCCTCCTAAGTCTCCCCCACTGCCACACACTCACCCCTGCTGAGTGTTGGCAGCAGTGCGACACCTTAGATAATCGAGCCTTGCTGTCTTGTTCGCTCCTTGATAGACAAAGCGGTTGTTTTCCTTAATGAGGACAAACAACGTATAGATGCTAACGTGATGTTAGAATATGCTGTGTTTAATTCTGATCTTTTTTTTATTAGACCCCAAAGGCTCCAAAAATGAAGCTACTCACAAGAAAGGTACTTTCTTTTTACTTTTATTCCCTCTTTTCTTTGGTTTTATTGTTCTTTTCCTCCCTGATCGTGGTTTTGTGTTTGTCAATCACTCCTGAGATGATGATGTTTAGAGATTTAAGAATATTGGGGACATGCCCTCATGATTTACAAATGTAATGACTGCAGTGTTTTGTTGTAGGATAAGCTGATGTAAATGGTCCAAATTGTGTTTGTCTGTAAATCTGTGTGAATAACCAGCACCAGGAGAACACTACTGATATTTAAATGACCTTTTATCTCACTGAACACCACAAGAAAGTGTTTCATTTCTGGAAGATTTCGCCAAGGCAGTATGTAATTTAGCTTTTAGCCACCATAATGTCGCTTCACACATGTACCATCAAGTAACATCACATATAGTCACATCATGTAATTTTAGGCCTTGTTAGATCACATCACATCTAGTTTTTCATGACGTGAACACGTTTGGCCCAGGCCAAATAAACTCTGGTTCGCTTATTGGAAAGTTTGTTAATTTTTGGTGTAGTGAAAGCTCACAAAAACTCAGGTGCGGACCGAATAACTGATCCTCTTGTCCACCAAAAATCCTGGAGTATAGGTTTGCTTCCAGAGGGACCAGAGTTCGAAAGACATCCGAACCAAATGAGGATTGACTTTGATTGAACACATCAACAGTAAGCAAGCTAATGTAGGGTTCACTTACAGTATCGAGTAGGAAGTGGCTTATGTTTGCATTGCCAACACCACCAGCCGCCAATTCTCTTGGCAGGTTAAAATGTACAAGTCCATGTGGAGTATGGTTGTAAATCACTCCGATAAATGTCATTTTAGTCTGAGCAGCCCAAATAAACTTCATCACAAATTTATCCCTCAAAACACTGCCAAGCTGATCCAAGCTTAACAGTATTAATTCTCAATGCTGCTTGTGTGCTTGTGTATTTTGTAGCCCCAACTAGTGGCAGATGTCTATATTACACAGCATTTAAAAGGCTTTACCCCACTTGACAAAGACCAGCATAAAAGTTATGAACTAAATAATGACGCAACTTCAGTCCTGAACCAAGTTCGCCAAATCTTAGGGCTGAAAGCGACCTTGGAATCGCATCAGTATAACACCAGACATTACAGAACATGATATCACATAATGTCAAATATCAAGTCACATGACAAAACAGATCTTCCAATAACCAAACGTGCTGTCAGGCAATGCACCATGATGTCCTGTAACATTATAAAACATCATGTAAATTCACCTCTCGTAATAATATCTTATAACAATGCATACAATTACATAAATAATTTGGATCTTCACAGAAAGTCACTTTCCCTGGTGCAGCATCATGAAGGGTATTGCTGACTTTCTGTAACACCAACAACATTATGTAGTGTCACAAAACATCAAACCACAAAATATCATGTTACATATGATGATGTCATCTCACATAGTGTCATATAACATGTTTCAAACCACATGATGTGGCCTCTGGTGAATTACCTTCACATAATATAACTTCATATTATCACAAAACGTCAGAAAACACTCAACGGCTTTCCACATAGACACGCCAGCAACGCTTGAGACACTAATTCCACGATGGCGTAACATCTGTGTAAATTTACATTGCGATACTGCTTGGATGAGCGTGACATGGCGTGTTCTCCCCATACACTCAAAGACAAGAACACTCTTGCAGCACTCCCGTCTCCCGCTCTCCAATAATATCCCTCTGATCCAGCCCCAGGAGGTGGAGCTAATGGGGGTCAACTCATTTCCCCTGTTCCATCTCTGGGACAATCATAGTGGAGGTGAGGCGTCACAGGTGCGTAAATATTACGACTTGAATGAGGCTACTGTTTTGTAATATTGTATTACTTTATGTGCTATTACAAAGCATGATGGTCCAAAGCTTTATGTCAGATAATGACATTATATAATGCACATCAATTATGTCACATAATATCAAGTTATTTAATTTAATGACACATTACATTGCACCAAATAACATAGCATCAGAAACATTTAATTTAATGAAACATTGCATTCAATCACAATATCACACATGACATGATGCGGCATAATGTAGTGTAACTTAATTTCATGCTGTAGCACATTAATGTAACTTAAATTAAGGTAATATAATCTTGTATTACATAAGATACCTTTATACAGCACACAACATAATTTTAAATAAAGTCTGTGTTGGATTTTTTAGTATAGCAATGAGTTAAATGTGCATTAAATTAGAGGAGAATAAAGCAAAGTGAAATTTTGTCACATCATAGCATAGATCTGTAGAATACTTTAGATTTAAATCACAAACTAGAAAAGATTTAGTTTCATTAACCGTTATACAGTGCTGGCATTAGAGAGGAGCAGATCCATGTGTGCTATATTGTGTTGCATGGTGGTGCAGCAGGTAATGTTGCCTCATGGCAAGAAGGTTGCTGGTTTGACTCCCCAGTTGATTGGGCCTTACTGTGTGGAGTCTGCATGTTCTTCTCGTGCATGTGTGGGTTTCTCCAGATACTCCAGTGACCTACCACTGACCCAAAAACATAACATAATTGGCGACTCTAAATTGTCTTAAGATTTGAGTGTTAGAATTGTCCACAAGTAAAGGTGTTTCCACTGTCAGCCGACCCATGCTGTCCCACTTTTCCCCCTCTGAGGCCGTGCTGAGTGTACCAGACCGGCTCTAAAGGGCGGAGCTAAAAGCACTGTAGTCTGTTGATTGGTCACAAAAACCAATGGAGTGCTGAAAGTCCTCCATCGTTGTTCTTTGTTTACAATCTCGCTTAACTTCAGACCACTTCACTGTGTCGTGCCACTACACATTTACGAAGACCGTCTCCTCCCGGCTCACATCCCTGCCTTTAAGCAAGGGGTGGAAACACACACAAGATCAGGGTAGACTGTTTCAAACTGTATTCAGCCAAGCCAGACCACTTAGTGAAAACAAGATGTAAGTCTGCAGGGATAGGCTCCAGCACCCTCCAGCCCCACAAGAGAGAAAGGGCTAAAGATACTGGGCAGTTAGTGTTTTAAAAAAGCTAAAATGATGGATTGTTTTTGTAAAAATCAATTAAAATGGTCCAAATTGCCTTCAGAAAACAGTGAAAATCTCGCTCCAGGACCAAATGTGAATATTCCTCTATTAATTTTCTCAGCCCACTTGAGTTTCTGATTTGTGGTAGACAACCATCGTCTTCGCCCAAACTTGTAGATGTTTAGCTCTATTTCCCAGACTGCAGTGTACAGATTTCCTTACTAAAGAACTTTGAGTTCTTTCTGGCAAACAAGAGCATTTCTAAGAAGGTAATGATTTTTGTCTCCCCGGTGGAGGCAGATTAAGATGCACAGCCATTTAACTTGGCCGGAGTGTAACCTCATCTCACCTCAAATCAATCTGCTGATCAGAAACTTTTCAAATTACTTTACTTCTCTGCTTTACAACATTTTTACTGCATTATGGCCTCTGCTGCTGTAGTGTAGGTGTGGGCTCTTCTTACAGGAACAACCCACTGAAAGGTCAAGGGTTAAAGAAGTGTTGGTGGAGAATTGTCTTCAGTGATGACAATGATGTCCCTTTGCTTCACTGCACTGACATGGGGGAGCTATGATTAGCACCCTCTGAGTCAGCACAGACGTCACTTAAAATGTCTGATCCAAAACTGCACAGACTTTTAAAGTGTACGCTAAAAAGGTCCCATTAATCTTACAAATAAACACATTTTGTGAGTCTTTTGAGATTACATCAAGCTGAGATAACCTTCCATAGGCCACAGCTCTCAATCTGCCTAGCACAAAACAGTTAAAATCGAGCACAACATGTTTTTTGTGATATGTAAAGTATCACTGTTAATATGTGAAATCAAGAGTGTCCAAACTATTTTCACCGAGGGCCACATATAAAAAATAACTTAAGGATGACTGGGCAGCAGTGACAGAACTACCTTTGGTGTTTGATCAAGTGATTTCCTTAATTATTAGAAATGATTACAGGAAAAAAAAACAGCCTGCATCACAGTTTCAAGGCTTGACAAGATAAACAGTCACTCACTGTAAAAGATTTTGGGGTGGTCACTCATATTTCAGGGGGTCCAGGTAGGCCCAGGGTAGACTGGATGAGCCCCTGGTCAAGATAATAAGATGAGAAGGCAGAGAGGAGATGCTGAAGGCTCGACTTTTAGACTGAAAACAAGAGCCAACTGTACAAAAACTGATTAACTTAACAGATGATTGGCTCAATATTCATTGTAAATCAGATTTTAAGATGGTGAAGCAAATTCAGGTGTTTTACACGATCCCTGAAACTGTAATCAGTTTATCCTCATTCATTGTTTAAATGCAAGCTTTATATTCTAGTGTGGGGCAAAATTACTTTTTGGAGCAAAATAAAGGTGGACTTAAAGTGGGCCATAGTTTGGACACCCCTGTGTTAAATATTCATGACTGTGGCAGGCAGACTATAGCACTGTGGTAGTTAATAACAGAAAACAATGAAGTGAGTGTATGTTGTTGCGCTTCAGTCCTTCATCACAGGATTGAATGGCAAGTACACTTGATAAGGAGTTTTTCATTTTAAACACAATTAAGAACACTATTTTTTGACACAGGCTAACTTTAGGTAGTAATGCCAAATTGCCAAATGTAGCGTTGTTTGGTATTTTAGAGCTTCATATCTTATTCATTAGATCAAATAATATTGTATTGAAATTATATTAATTATATTAAACTGTATTGTAATGCAGCATAACCCAGAGTTTCATGATGAGGTATTAAAATAGGATGTAAAGTAATGTGAAAGCCATGTAACCTAAAGAAATATGTGTCTAAAGAGAAATTACTTAAACTAAAATTTAATATCATGAAATAATCTGAAAGCAAGGTTTTATAAAAGAAAGAAGCTTCAAGTATAAACATTATCTGAAGGGATTTTACAGTAAGTAACATGGTATCAAGTCCAGTACACTGACTTAAATGTACTATATGTACAGTAACTTAAGGTAAAGAAGCATAATGTTAATTTACTCGACATTAAAGGGATAATTCGGGTTTTTCTAAGTGGGGTTGCTAGAGGCCCTTGGTCAGGTCTCTCTTGTAAAAGAGATTATAAGTCTCAATGGGACTTCCTGGTTAAATAAAGAGAAATTTAAAAAAATATTTAAAAAAAATAGTACATACGAGTGCCAATAAAGGAACTAAGCTTTGTCCCCAGGGGGGAAATATCCGGGGACAGACAGTAGCAGTACATAGCAGAACATGCTGTCACAGAAAGCCTCATAATAAACCCATTTACAGGTTAAAACTACACAACAATCTATGTTTGTTTGACAATACGTTACAGTAAGATTCTTTACAGTGTCTAACGTAGGGGTTATGTATCTCTCCACCGTCACCTGGTCTGGTTGTCAGAGGAAACAACAAACACTAACTTCACTAAAACTGAGCTGAAAACAAGCGATATAGACTCTAGTTAGTTAGTCGTGGGTCCAAGCAGATATTTTTATTAACCAGAGTGCTCAGAGGAAGAACTTTAGCAGGTGGAGTCACGATAACAGAGGAGCAAAATAGACCACAGGTTACCTGCTGGTACAGATCATGAACTGTGAGCCCATCTCCACAAACTCAGAGGTCCTTGCTGTCACGAGTGGGACCGGCTTCTCCAGGACCCTTATCAGACTATTTTAATTTCAATAAGCCTTCAAACTGCAAACGTGTTCTGATCGGTAAATTGGGCGCAGCAGACACAAAGCTCCGTCACTGCAGAGGGGCAAGTCCTGGTATCCATATTTAAAACAACTAGACAAATTTAGGGACTTATATCAGTTTGAGCTCCAGTGACCACGACCTGACCCCACTGCAGCACTCTGACCTTGCGGATGGATACGTGGCCCTTTGTCGCATCACAAAATAGTCCTAAACACAGGGGCTATGTATATCTTACTGTAGTGTATTGTCAAGCAAACTTTGTTTTTAAGTGGTTTTAACCAGTAAGTGGGTTAATATGATGCTTTTGGTCCCACCATGTTGTGCTATGTAGCAGATGACGTCCGCCCCCTGATATATCCCCACAAAGCTCACAATTTCCTTAATTGGCCCTCATATTTATTCGCGCCATGGGCCTCAAGAAGCCCCACTTCAAAAAACCTGAACCATCCCTTTAAAAGTACATGACTTTATGTAACATAAAACAGTAATTATTTATAAAGTAATAATGTCAAAGCAAGCATGATGTCAGCAAAATTACTTAAATGGTCCATGTCCTGGTGTGTTTAACTGTTTCCATCCTGTCTTTGGTATCTGTTAAGCGAGAATTTAAGTTAAATTAAAAAATGAAAAATGTCGTCCCTGTTGAGGATCAGATTTTGGAAGAGGGAGGAGGGTTACACAAGTTACACAGGCTTTCACAACAGTAGTGGCGTCTGCCTGTGACATTTAAAAACACATGCAGGTGGAGGCTGTATAGCTATGACATCATAAACACCAGGAAGTGAAAACGAAGAATTTAAGGGGCATAAAAGAGGTATAGCATATTTTTTTGTTAAATGAGAGTTTAGTAAAAGCCCCTTCAACAGCATTTAAAGCAAAGAAAATTAATTTTGTAGGAGATGGGATCTTTTAGTGAAAAGACAAAGTCAGACATTAAGTAAAGTGATGTAATAAAGTGTGACTTATGGTCGTTACATAAATTCACTTCACGTTAAGTAAAGCGATGTAGAGTGATGTGTTGACAAGTTAAATGACATAAATCAATATTAAGGCATGTAATGTGAAGTCATATGCACAATGTATAATGGTGTAAACTGTTATAGTGCAACCTTTTGAATGTAATTTATTTTTACATTTTAATGTCTTAACATGCAGGATTACAAAGTATGGTTTAATATGATAATAATACTATAAAGTTTATCATACTATGTAACAGTGAAGACATTTAAGGTGTGGTTTGTTCCAGTTAAATTAAGCTGTAATAAAAGTAGGGCTGCTTGATTATGGCAAAAATCATAATCTTGATTATTTTAATAGATATTCAATCAGAATCAGAATCAGCTTTATTAGCCACATATGTTGGACCTAAGGAATTTGGCACCAGTTCACTTCACTCTCCAAGTACAGAACAGATACACACAGTGTATATCCTATATTATAAACAAGACAGCAGCAGAAATCACAAGGCAGGAATTAACATTTTAAATGAAAGGCTTAAAAATTAAGTTAAGGTAAGAATAGAAATAGAATAGAATATGTACAATATGTACAATGTATACGATAACAAACACTTTGAAATCAACATTTTAAACAAAAAAAACGCTAGTTTTAAAATAAGCGCTGCATGCTTTTATTGAATGCCTATGCTTTCAACATAATCCATTTCTAACATTAAAGATTGAGCAATACAGAAAATGTACTTGAAAAAATAGAGCTACTTCAAAATAGTTCTAATAATAACTAGAGAAGCACTCAGACCTCCGCCAAGCAGTTTTGGTCCACTTTGGCGAAAATGGTCCTATCTGGCAATGTTAAAGAATCCTTTAAAAAATTCGTGGATCCAGACGGTGATCCGGATCACCCCCAAAATTTAATCAGTTCTTCCATATCCCATTCCCATCAATTCCTGAAAATTTCATCCAAATCCGTTCATAACTTTTCAAGTTATTTTGAACACAAACAAACAAACAGACAGACAGACAGACAGACAGATAAACGGCGGCAAAAACATAATTTCCTTGGCGGAGGTAACAATGGAAAAAGAGGAAAAAAATCAACATATGTGGCACAGTAAAATTAAATCTCGATTACACATTTTTCATAATCGCGAAAAGGCAGTGATTTTAACCTCAGTCAAAACTGGATTATTTTCCCAGCTCTACAGAAGAGTAAGTGCACTGAATAACAGCTCTGTTTCTAACTTTGTGACAACTTCTGCATTTTACAACAAAGTAAAGTACTAGATACTCAAAATGTAGGTTTGTTCAAGAAGTAGTGGTTTAGTTTAAAGAATTATTTACTGTGAAAAACAGTTATCCCATAGTTTTGGATGGTACATTAATGAATACAGTACCATAAGGTAGATGGTACTATCTCCATGTGTTTTGTATTGAAGAATCTTTCCAGCCCATTTGGCCGTTAGCTCAACATGCTAACTCTCCCAGCACAGCAGGCCCCTATTAGCAGTCTTCCTAATGTGAACATGGCCCTAATCCACATGCACAGAGAGGAGGACATGCTGCAGACCCCCCGTCCTCACTCTGAACACACTCCCACAAAGTCGTCACAATTAGCGCTTCAGGACTTCCAGACAATAACAGTCGCTGATGGAGCAACAGCAGAGGTTCTGCACCGGGCAATCTTTCAGGGCGGCGCTGTCAGAGAAGATTAATGCAGGTTAAGAAAGCTTATGGCAACGTTTCCTGGCAACAGAATATTCCTCTGTGATTATTTCAACAAAAAGGAGGAATGGTCTGGAGCTCAGGAAGTGGACTCTGGCTGCACCGTTTCAGAAGGTTTTGGTTGTCCTCAGTGATGCTGATCTGATGCTTTTGTGCCTGATTACTGCGGGTGACTAATGATTTTCAGAGAGACTCCTTTGATTTGCAGACTAAAGACCCCAATTACCTCCTGAGCGTATTCTGCAGACTGATACTGTCAGCTTCACGGGAGACGGCGTTTTATATTAGCAGGCAGTGGCTCGTCTTCCTCCAGGCTGCTGCTGCGCATAACTTACCCGCTGGTTTGGCAGAGGAAATCAAAACTGGAAGACTAATAAAATACTTTCTCATTCTGGTGCACATGCAGCATTTGGAGGAATATAGATTTTCAGTTTAGAGTAAAACAAGCTGCTAGGGGATGCTAATAGTGCTGGTGCCTCACAGTAAGAAGGTTGCTGGTTCGACTCCCTGAGTTGGTCGGAGCCTTCCTGTGTGGCTCCTTGTTCAGTCTCCTTCGTATCAAAAACATACCTGTTTGATTAACTGGTGACTCTTAATTATCCTTAGGTGTGATTGAGTGTAAGAATGGTTGTCTGTCTATATGTGTCAGCCCTGAGATTAGCTGGCAACCCAGGATGTACCCCGCCTCTTGCCCTCCCCCAGCTGAGATGGGCTAAACCCCCCTCGCAAAACTAGAAGGGAAAGTTGGTTTTGGATTGGATGTGAATCCAATTTGATGTATGGAGATATGAATGGATGGAAAATTGGGTGTATAATTGAATGAATGGATAATTCAATGGATAGATTTAATGGATGTGTGCATAATTGCATGATTGGATGAATAGATAACTAAGTTAAATGGATGGATTGATGGATGCACAGTTATTATAGGATGGAAATGTTGATAAATATATGAAGGGTAATAAGGTGGATGGATGGATGGATGAATGATAGGAGGATGGATGGATAATTGCATGGTTGGATAAATGGATGGATAATTTGATGCATGAATAAATGAATGGATACATTAATAAACTGATGGATAGATAGATGGATAATTGGATGGATGGATGGATGGAGGTGTAGTTAAACGGATAAATGGTTGGATGGATTGATAAATACATGGACCCATAGATAAATAGATGTGTGGATGGATGGTTGTATAAATAGATAGATACATTGATGATCTGATGTATAGACAGACAGATAATTGGTTGAATCGATACATTAATAAATGGATGGATAGAATTCTAGATGGATAATTGGATGGATGATTGCAGGAATGGATGGATAAAACAATGAATACATTGATAAGTAGATGGATGGATACATTCATAGATGGATGGATAATCAGATGGTAGGATAATTGGGTGGATATGTCGATAAATGGATTTATTGGTAAGATGGATGGATACAATGGATTATTGGATAGATAGATAATTCAATGGATACATTGATCAATGGATTGATGGACAAATGGATGGATGGATGGATGGAGTATCATCTGTTTCATGGAGGTACTGGTGCTGTTCCTGAGAGAAGATGAAGTCCTGATGCTGTGGACTTTATTGTCTTGAGCCGGAGTCTGGCAAACTTGATGCCCAGTCCCCCTTTGAGGAAACACTGGCACAGTTCTCAAAAGTTCTTGAATATCATGGTATCAGTTGTGTATTTGTTTGTTCCTTTACTCCTCTTGTCAGCCTCCTTAGGGGGGGCGGTTTTGTTTTTTATGTCTTTACTTTCACAAGATGAGATGAGGGTAAAGCTTCACATAAGTACAGATGACAATGTAGCTTAATCTCATGAAACTGGAAGAGCTGACTTACCGTCTTAGAAATATAATATGAAAAAGAAAACAAAAATAAACACCTGACCTCCTGAGTTTGCCCTATCACAGTCTTAAGGTAGTAGAATGATTGTTAGTCCAAAGAGCCTCTCATTTAAATTGTTTATTGATAAAACCTTCAGTGTAAGTCTCATGCTCTCGACTTTATTGCCTCGAACCTCTTTATTGACAAAGAAATGATCAGAGAAGACTCGCCGCAGATTAACGCTCATTGATTTCCTCTGATCACGATTCTCTCTCATGAAGAATGAAAGAGGTTCATTTCCCTGATCTTCTCTTGGTTTACTCGGTGGGATAGTCGAAGCTTTTACCTTTAATAACAGTTATTGACGTGTGGACTCCCTCTCTGTCATCAGGAACCGTCCTGATATTTTACAGAGAGCAGGCTGAGGGACTGAAGGACTGATCGACAGTTTTGAGGGAAATGTCAGTTTTTAAAGAAGAGAGGACGGCAGAGGAGACATGAAGGGAAAACGATAAGGTGAATTCAGAGGAAGGAGTGAAATATTGGAGAGCAAAAAGAGAAGGAGATAGTTTGGTGGGCTTTCAGAAGAGGAAGAATAGGCTTAGAAATGATGCTCTAAGAGGAGGGTATGCAGAAACAAGATTAGAAATAAAAGTGATTAAATAACAGAAGAATGCAGCTCAGAAAATATGATTAAAGGACAATAAAAAGGGACATGAAAGGAGGAATTGAAAAAGTGAATGAAAATCAAGAATGACAAAAGAAAGGACAAAAAGACATTCGAATAAAGCACTCAGAAGGAAAATGGAGGGTAGATATAGACTAAAGGAAGAATAATAAGAAAATACAACAACCCTGAAGCAGTAGCGCACAATTGTTGTTTCACCACAGACTGGACTTATGGAGGCCAGTACTGTCATATTGTCATGAACCAGGCACTAGGTTTGTTTGTTTGTTTGTTTGTTTGTTTGTTTGAGGAATAGTAGAAGCCATAAGCTTGTGTCCTGAAAAATAACACTGAGAGTCTTGCCTAGCACAGGCAGCTCAGGTTCAATTCCAGTTCGAGGTGTCCTCCCTTGCTCTCCCATACCCACTCTGGCTTTATAGACTGTCTCTCTGCCCAATCAAAATGCGAAACATAAATTAAAAAGTGTTTCGGTTCAATCAGCAACCATGTTAACTGGTGACTTTAATCCAAGTGCATCTTTCCATGAATATATACCTGATGAGGATAATTTGACATTTAAAGAACCCACATTCTGCTTTTTTGTAAGTTTGTTCAACATGTCTCCTCTGTGGGACAAAGCACTTCTATAAACAAGACAGAAAGTCATCAGGACTTCTCCCTCTCCCCCTCTTTACACACCAGCAGCTGCCTTAAACATCTCATTTACCTGGCCCTCCTGAATAGACCTACCAATGTGACATCACACCATTGTTTTGTCATCAGTTTATGCCCCATGGTTTGCTTCCACCAAGTCTGTTAAAATGAATGTAGACTTGCTGACAGCACAGTGCCAAGTAGTGCTGAACCAACTAGTTACCACAGGGTTGACCTGTGAACCAATGAGGGCAGGGGCTCTAACAGAGAGGGAATACAGCTAGATCAGGGTAACTCCATGTATAAAAACAATTAGAAGGTTTTTTGGAAAATAAAGATTGTGAACATACCCTAGTAAAACATGGGCTCTTTACTAAACAATAAAATACAAACGCATTGGAGAAATAAGTAGTACAAGGGCTAATGTCTTTGTTTGGACATATTTGACAATATTTAAAGTAATAAAAACTATTTATTTTGTTGTGTTGCCATAACTTAGCTTGCTGCGTATCTCCAGGATGTTGCTTTAGTAAAGTAGAGCTGAGATTTTTTTAATGTGTTACTTAGCTTACCACATTTTACAAGTAGCCTAGTCCATCATTGGTCGTATTCAAACCAAGATTGCCTTCAGGAGGGACAACATAGTTGGCTATTGGTGCCCTGAAAAAAATATTCTTTGCCTAAATTGACTGTTTATGAGGGTTGATCATCACCAGTTGACGTGGTTATAGTAGTCAGTGAGAGTTTATCTAATGTCATTATTGATCCTTTATAGTTATTGTGTCAGTCCTGATCAAATACCACAAGCAGTTGTATAGAGCCTGAGCTCCCTTATGGGCCTTGAGTAATGTGTGTGGTGCAGAATCAGCAGTATCAACCAGGACAAGTATGGATGCACAAACAGGTGTGAAAGAATAAAATCAGATTATTTTTCCAAAATAAACAACCTGCAGACTTCTTTTTGACAAGAAACAGAAATGAGAGGAACCAAATGATCCAAGGCTTGGTGATTATAGAGTAGAAAACATGTGAGGGGGAAGAGGTAAAAGGAAAATGAAGGCATAAAGGATGGCGATTCAGACAAAGAAGGAGAAACGACAGCAAAAGACAGAATGACTGAGTGACTCAGAATAATCTACGAGACCTGAAGCAGAGCACACACTCAACAGGAAAGAGCAAGCTATCTTCGAGGTAGAGCAGTGGGAGGAATACAGGGAGGAGAGTAAAGAGTGGGGGAAGGGAGACAGAGATATTTCTCATCCAGCGTGTTCAGCAGAATCCAGTCAGCAGGTCAGGGCCCAAAGCCTGTCCCGGCCGCTGTCGGCAGCAGCCGTTCCTCCTGATTAGAGGGCCCAGCTCGACTCCTTCTGCTGCCAGTTGTTCAGCACTTATTACTCACAACTCACCTCCTCACACCGCACTTTATGCAGATTAATGTAAGGCCAAGGGATATTTGTCTGCAAACGGATTCCAGGCTCTCCTTCCCCCCTCGGTGCCGTGCAAGAGGCCCAGAGGATTCAATCTGTCTCTGCAGATTTATGCTTATCCAAGTGGCCGGTTTCATGGAGGACGGCTTTGTTAAATGATTGCATAGCGCTGGAGAGAGGTGACACTTTAATGTGACGGCTGCAGGTTGGAGCATATTGCAGTTATTTTACTTTTTTATATCCAGAGAGAAAAAAATCCGCAGCTATGTAGATTTATGCTTATTCAAGTGGCCTGTCTGGAGGAGAACACCTTTGTAATGTGATTGCACAGTGCTGCAGAGAGCTAACACTGCAGAATGGTTACTGCAGGCGAGAGCACAGTGTGGATAAAGTGAATGTAAAGCAGAATATCCCCTACATAGATTAATGTCCAGGCAAGTGGCCTATTTTAAAGGGTGTATTATGGTTCAGGCTTTGAAAGGGAACACTGGGGTGGGATTGCACGGCTTTCCTAGTCCACAGAAATCCCAACAAATCATCCACAACAAAACAAGTAATCTATGGATGCTGAATATGATTGGAGTTGTGATCCCTCCTGTCTGAAGGCTCAGTTTGGACATGAGAGGCTAAATGGTTTTGTTGGAGAGTATGTCCTTGCTTTCATGAAAAATGTTGGATGATAAATCCAGACTGATATACGCACAGTTTTTCTAAGGTGTGTATTATGCCCTTCTGTCTCACATAGACAGCATTTACAGTCACTGAAAATCCGGCCAAGATGAAGAGTTTGTGTGTCACCTCTCCTCAGGGTCACATAATGCATCATTCACTCTTTTGTTTTCTCTGTTGATCAGCTGCTGTTTTGAAGTGTTGATAACTGGACTATTTACATGTCAACATACTTTCTGTCCCTCCTTCATAATGATGCTGCTCTAAAAACACTCAGACGATTCAAACACTGTCGATGTTTTGGTTGAGACCTGGTGTTATTGTTGCACAGGTGACGTTGTTGACTGGCTACCCATGACACCAGAGTTCATGCGAGCTTACACGCCACCCCAAATCAATCAAACTTTCTAAAGATTGAACCAGCGCTTGTTTGATCCAGACCAAGCATGTCAGGTGTGACTGTGACTTTATTGGACGGATCAGATCTGCTGCTCTATGGGCCATCAGGCAGAGTGATACTTTCAGGACCACGGAGAGCTCCAGAGAGAATCAAAGCAGGGTCTTAGACCAGTGCTGCTTTTAATATGTGTGCATGAAATCACATGAACAGTAAAAGTCATCCATCCATCCATCCTACACTGCAATCAGATATAGGAGAGAGTATTTGTCCTGACATGTCAACATTAAGATCTAACTTGAAGATATACAAACTTAAAATAAAGCCTGAGCTGCTTGTAATAAGTGAAATAATCTGCCATTGAGATAAGCCAAATTTAACTTTAAGAGTGTCTTAAAATGATTTTTTTTTTTATCCGGAGGAGATATTAAACCTTAATTTAAGAGCCTCACTGAGTCAAACTTTGCCTGTTTCATTGGCAGATATTTGCTTATCATTATGAGCAATTCAATGCCTTATTTTAGCCTTTTATTCCTTGTAGTAAGATATTCATCTGGACTTGTTCAGTGAAAGTGGCTTAGAATAAGTCCTTTAGGTATTTCTGACATGAAAATAGACAAACACATTTTCCTATATCTGGGTTTTGGCAGTGCACCAAGAAGGATCTTGTCCTGCTCTTTTTGGCATTATTCTTTCATCCTGTTGCTTTTGCTGTGTGAATAAGAGTCTCGCAATACAAGAAATCTAAACTTTGATTTGGTTGCAGCAGAGATCACATCCTATCATTTTTATTCCTCTCTCATTGAGCACATACAAGCTTACATAAACTTGTGTTTGCACAAACCAAAGCTCTTTCTCTTGCTTTTACCATTGAAGGATCTGAGGCTTTTGGCAAAGAAAAACATGAACAAAGTGGTTTTTTTTCTTCTGTGAAGTGTTTATTTTTCAACATAACACCACTGGAGGAGAAGTGTTTGAATACGTATTGAAAAGTATGAGAGTACCTTCATTTTGACCTCACTGTGATCACTGCACAGTGATAGAAGACTGAAGTATTTTGCTCCTATAAAAACTGCAGGACCGAACAGTCTGATTGAAGATGAACTCACTAACACTTCACTGTTTTGTCCTTACAAAAATTACCTCGGACAGGGAATCCATAAACACAGACTGATCACACACAGACATCTAAACATGAGATCAGCTCATAAACTGTAATGCATAAAACATCCTGCAGACGTGCACATCCATCATGTTACAGGTTATTGACAGAAGATCGGGTTAGGTGCTCCCTCCTTCTCAGAGGTGCAGGTGCATTTGAATAATAAGACACTGATTTTAATTTGACTGTGTGTTTCACTCATAATCGGAATAACAGCTTTAGAATAATTCACAGTATGTCACTTTTCTGTTCATATAACAGTGATTTTAAAGCCTCTGTGTTTGATTCTCTTTTTGGCAGCATCATGTATCTTGTGGCTGGTGTCTTCAGATAGTCCAGTTTGTTTGTTTGTTTGTTCGTAAGATTACGCAAAAAGTACTGGACGGATTTTGCTGAAATTTTCAGGGGATGTTGGTAATGGCCCAGCTAAAAAATGATTAGATTTTGGTGGTGATCCAGATAACCCCCATTAGTGAACAATCATTTTTGCTCTATAACTGTCTAACTAATAATGATATCAACATGATTCTGAGTGCTAGGTCTGGGTTTTCAGGGTCAAGGAATAATATAATGATGCTAAAAGACAGATATAACAGCAAAATGTGAGCTACCTTAGTGAAGGTTTTGGCTCTCCGAATGCTTTCTAGTATTCTCAATAATACCTTAAAATTATGAGTAATATTGCACATTATGAATCAAAGTATTTGAAAGGGAAAGCTCTGTGTTTGTCATTTGGGTTGTGTATGGTATACTGCATGTCCATAAGCCTCAGCAGTTGAGATTGCTAGCTCTTCATTAGGTCTTTATTATTGTCTTCATGCTCCACAGACCAATATCCTAACCGACGTCATGGGCAGCATCTTCAAAAATAGCCTTGAGTATAGTATTGTTTGTCTGAAGTCAGTGGAAAGATAACTTGTAGTCAAAGTTGAAAACCATGAAGAGGAGTTGTACTTACTTTCTCACTTTTTAACTGTCACTTCAAACCAAAAGAAGATAGTTGGGAGTATAATGTATTGTATTCAACACAAGGCATGCCTCCAGAGGTTAATTTACACAACCACTCACTAATACCAATGCAGGACAACACACAGTTTTGTAAAGAAGTATGAAAATATGGAATAGTTTTCCATCAGAGATCACAAGTTTAACCAGTAAAAAGAGTTTGAAGAAATAATGTCATCAAGATTATCCTAATAGTCTGTCCATTGTATAACTTAAAGTAAAATGCAGAACCCTGTAATTATCTTTTAGAAACATCTGAACTTTAGTTCTGTCCAAATTCACTGTATTAGTTGGAATCATTCATTATAGAATTTTTTCAAATTATAATTTAGTAATTGATGTACATATACACTGATCTTTAAGTATCTCAGAGACTATCTCTGTGACTGTCAGGTGGTTGTTGTTTTAACTGCATTTAATTCTCTGTTTGTAAGGAGGATCAAAATAAGTAAATAAATAAAAATGTAATTGTAAGGACAATGCCAGAGAGGGATGAAGAAGTATGGGTCATACATGAAAATACATATTTAAAAATAAAATGTCTTTTGCCTGATTTTTAAAATTATATCCTGGCTGTTTTGTTGTCGTCCATGGCAGCATCTGTTAAAATTTGTAGGATGTGCACAACCAGGCAAAAACCTGCTGCACTGGACCAACAGACAGGGCTAAAGATGTGATGTCACACGGGCTGCGCAGACAAACTTTTGGCTGCATCAAGCATAAAACAGGCTTCTTTTGTTCAAGCTTTCATCCTCTCCAAACACTTTCTATGGGCTGTTGCCCGGCTGAACTTGTGAAATATATCCTGCAGATATACTCATACTCTCCCCTTACAGAATACTGAGCTGTCACTTTAATATGAGATGTAAATAAAGTGGACATCTGGTAAAATTACCCTGAAGATATTAAGGATAATAACCCATCCATACTTGCTCCCCAGAGAACTGAACAGAATGGAATAATCACACAAAAGATTAAATTAATAATATCTGAAGGTTTCATGTTTGCTCTTATTTAGATTATATCAGGATGATTTCCATTTAAATGATGTCAACATGAAAAGAGCATGATGAAGCAGAGTCAACCTGTTTTATCAGCGAGGACGTGAGAAGGAGAGCATGCTACAGTTCAGGGATGAGGTGTGTGGGCGGGCCGTGTCTGTGTGTGTGTGTGTGTGTGTGTGTGTGTGTGCGTGCGTGTAGGTGCATGTGTGTGTGTGTTTGCTCTAATCTCACATGACGATCTACCTTCCTCTCCAGATGATTAAAAGCATCGAGCTAACAGCGGAGCATCACGACACTCCGTTAAATCACACACTGATTTATTGAGCAGATGAGCACACACACACACACACAGTCCATCTGCGCACACACACGGTCCAACACACAAACAGGAAACAGGAAGTAAACACACACGCTGTCAAACAGATGAAATACACAGAACAAATACTACAGTATTTTGGTTTATCTCCCCCTCTAACACTCCGTCTCTGCAGTATCACCACTTCTCAGTAATCCAGTCAAATAAAGCTTCAGTCTCCTCCTGAGTGTCGTTGTGTCGCCCCCTGTAGACCCTTTATTGATTTCTGCTGGTACGCAGTCAGCCCGCTGCAATCCTGTCATGTCTGACTGTCAGTCAAAAGCTGGAGGCCTGGAAAAGTCTGGAAGGTCCAGGAGAGCTGCTTAACGATTCAGTGAGGGCTCAGATCAGTATCAGTCTCTGCAGGACCTGGATTATTCCACTGAGGGATCAATGATGTGCTTCTGATACTGAGTAGGGATGGGAATCAGGACCTGGTTAGTTTAGGTCCTTGATATCATTTACCTTTGTGCTAAAAAAATCCCCTTTCAATGCCATAAACTCGCCTTGAAAGAAACTGACATCAGGCTTTCTCAGGAAGAAGTCAGCATGAGAAGAACAACAGAGTTGAGGAGGTAGTCGTGGTTTTAAGGAGAGAGTAGGGGTCTAAATAGTAGATTAAGTATACTCAAAATTAGGGATGCACGATGTTATCGGTTTGATATTGATATTGAAATTTTTGCAGATATTAACAGCTGATATATCGGCTAGAATATTGTCAAATTACACAAATGTACAATATTGATGCACCTTCTCATCACTGCATGGGTTAATTTAAAAGTCAAGGGTTTAATTTTTACAAGAGTTAAATGCTTTTTTTCTCATTTTACATTTGATCTTCGCAAAAATATACACTCTATTATAATGTACAAGTACATTTTTGATCAATGCAGAGCTTGCCTCTTGACCAGAAATATCAGTATCAGCAAAAATGACTTTAAAAAATCAGCATATGGGATATCTGCAAAAATCCAATATCGTGCATTCCTACTCAAAATAAAGGCAAAAGCAGAGCGAGCAATCAGTCAGTCAAAATTTATTTGTGAAGCAATTTTCATACAAAATCATGTAGCACAAAGTGCTTTGCATAAAAAATAAATAAATAAAAAGTAGAAGATTGAATACAAGGAAAGCACAAGACCCTACCCAGCCTTGCAATTCACAAACAGCACACACTCACTTAAAAGACATTGAGAAGATATTCTAACAGAAAACAGAATTAGAGGACTGAGGAAGCACTATCTTGAATTAAAAATGAAGAAACAGAGGAGCTAAGATTGAAATGACATAACAGAAAAAAAAAATCATGGTAAGAAATGAGATTAAAAAAATACTACTGGAAAAATGAATGAATAAATAAAATAAAAAATTAAAATAATAATATGGTAAAATGAGATGGCCAAACACCAAATGCGCAATAAAATCCACCTAAGTAGGATAAAGAAAAGAAAATCAACAGAGAATAAAATGTCTAGGTCTTTCTGATTTAAAGCGAGAGTGAAACACTAGAAACATGGTGAAACATTTGTTGATACTGCAAGGTAATAAATATCAGGACTGCCATTTTTCTGTGTTTTTGACACAGAAAACCTGTGCAGGTTGACTCATTACTCCTCACAGCAGATCCAGAAGATCAATAAGAGAACCGATAAAGAATGAAAAAGATAAGCAGAACTGACAATAGAGGGGAATAAATAAAATCTCACCAATGCCCATCTTGATTCAGTCTCTTAAAGCTGGTGTACGGGGTACTTACCTCCACCCCAACTCCCATATGCACAACCAGTCCACGGAGATGTTTGTCTTTTTTTTTTTAACCAAGTTGTCATTGAAATTCATATGTACTTACACACATATTTTCGGTTATACATAAATAGAAGAAAATTTGTGTAAGAAATGTATGAGCTAAACAGTTGAACTATTAACTATTCGGCAAACAATTCAAATTCATTGGGTTGTTTCTGCACAAATCACAAATACACCTGGACAGTTCTCTTAATACAGCACAGTTTGACAGTATTTCACATTGGTAGACTTAAATATTCACTCATGGGAGCCCATCTTGTTTTGAAAATGTCCATCCTAAGATGAAGATGTGCTGTTATCTTCTCCATTACATATACCCTCTTTACTCTTTCATGCCACTGAGGTAAAGTAGAAGGAAGTTTTTGTAACCATGGCACTTGTCTTTTAAAGATTTGTTGCCCAGCTTTGCTGCCATAGAAGCTAAATCATATCTGTAGCCTCAGCCTCTTTCTTTTCAAAGGAAGCAGACTGGTCCTACCATTTTTTGACTGAGAACAAGTGTATCATGCTGCCAAACCGAACTGTCTCACAAGGTGAAATCTTCCTCATATGTGAGCCATAGTTTTCCTTCACCATGTCAGTGTTGTCCCGTCATGCTTTCAAGGACATTAAGCTGTCGTAGTTTTGACTTGTTGCAGACTTTTACAGTTTTTTGACAAAGGTGGGAGATAAATCAAGCTTGAATGATGCCCAGTCCTGTTCATATCAGTCTCTTATAGCGTCAGCGTGTTTATATGGTCGGACATTAATAAATATGCAGCATTAACAGCTGTATCGTTTATTTTGATGGATAGGTGGAGGTATTTGTTCTAAAGGACGCTTTGCTCCATAAATAATACCTTGATAAGACTCTCTGTGTGTGCAGGAATAATCTGTCCAAACAGAGGGGATACGAGGAAGAGGATCTGCACACATGCAAGCACACGCTGACAGGCAAACACACACACAGAAAGATTCCCTCTGCAAACATACAGAGCGCACTCACAGCCGCACGGAAAAAAAAACGCTCGCAGGCATGAATGCCAATTTTCTGTAAATATGCAAACACACACGTGCACGCACACACAGAGCCTCAGGTGATTTCTGATCAGCCTGCCACGCATCCATCCATCGCTTCATCCTCTCCTTCGCCGGCCTCCCACTTTGAATACATTTCATCTCATAATGAAACCTGAACAGCCCGTGGCTCAAAGAATACGGATGAGAGAGGAAGTGACAACAATAAGACGGGAGAATAAAGGAGGAAAAGGAAGTAACTGCAGACTCATGGAGAGAGAGAGAGATGGATGACTAAAGGGTTTGAAGAAGTTAGATGGGATTAAAGGAGGGATACACAGATGGGTTTAAGCCCTCAGATACAGCAGAACAACACCTGCCATGGCTGCATCCAGGAGTCTACCGGCAACATGATGGAGATCAAATTAGAGGTCATAAAAACCTCATTAATTAACACTGCTTCCACTTTGATTATATCAATTCAAAATGTCCAGACTTCATTTGGAGGGTTGGTGATGTGATCCACTGTTTTGGTCCTGCTGAGACAGTCCTTTAATTCTGGAGATAATCTTCAGGTGATAGTAAGCAGACTTTGTGATTGTCTTAATGTGTTTTTGAAAGTTCAGGTCTGAGCCCAAGACTTCACCCAGGTTCATCAGTAGTTATAACTGTAACACCTGACTCTGTGTGCTGACTTTTCTGCACTCTTTTCTTGGTGCTCTGGTTTTATCTATGTTAAACTGGAGAAAATCATGGCACATATGTTCATTTTTATGTTTGATGCATTTACCCAGGACTTGTGGGGTCTATCACCTGTTGATATTAAGATATAAAGCTGTACTTTCTTGGTCCCAAGAGGTCCCAGGATGGAGCCTTGGGGAACTCCACACATAATTTTCTCCTCCCCAATGTACAGTTACATATTGAAGCAAACCAGTCCAGTACCTATTGAGGAGTTTCTGCACCTGTTAAAAATTGTTTTTTGGGGCATTTCTTTACTTCAAGGCGGCATTGCGTGCCTGTTTTCATTTCAGCAGGCAAGTTATTAAGTCAAGCTTTTAGACTGCAAATCTCAGGACGAGGAGGCTTGCCTGTTTTTTCTGTGGGCTGCACCCATTTCTTTGCAAAAACAGACATAGATCTGTATTTACCTTAATCAAGCAGAAACTCTCCTTGTTTGTCAGAGTGCTTCTTTCTGCAGGTTTACCACTTCAGTTATTCAATCAATCAGGTTCCTTGGGGGGAGATTTACTGTGATTCCTCTTAAACTTTCAGTAGATGCTCATTATTGGGGTGAGATAAAGTTTTGTTATTATTTGCCGTTTATTTGTACTTTATCATTATTGACTACAAAACTGAGTCCTCCTTAAAAGCTGTTTCAGCTTGATTTTAAAAGGATTCAACATTGAATCCAGTTTAAGCCTTGAGCGACGTGTCTCAGTGCGATCGGCCCCTGAGACAACAGGTGAAGTTTTTGGAGGTTTTCTTTGGACTCTTCACTGTAAAGTTGTTCCTGAAATCAGCTGGTGTGCGATCTCACAAGCTTTAAATGTGAAAGCTCATATTGTCGGGATGTTGTTGAAACCGTCCTTTTGTCCCTGATGTTTTCTTAAATTGGTTAATATTTTAGATTTGCTTCATGTGTTGCCTGATAGAATCCGCTCCCTCCCTGCAGAACAAAATGAAGTTTTCCCTAAAGTTCACTCCGTGTTCGCGGCGATGATGGATGGTTGAATATGTCGTCGGGAGAAACCGCCATCCCTCATCTCCCCACTCCAATTAAAATGTGACAGTGAGTGTTTTTCCCCCCTCTGCTGATCAACCGCACTGTTTACTTCCTGGCTCAAAGCAAAGAGGGTTTTACCGCTCTGTAGGAGAAGCCAGGTATGCTCTTTAATATGTGGGAGAATAATGGGAGCTGTCTGCGTGAATGAAGAGGGATGCAGCGGAGGAGAGGGGCTGCGGCGTCTGCTCGGGAATAAAGGCAGAAATATAAACACGATGGCGAGGCAGACAGGCACTGGATGTGACTTTAGAGGATGTAGACATAAGAGAAGAGGGTAAAAACAAGTCTTTTCTCAGTGTGGAGTCAGGAGATGGACGGCACTTTAATGTTTCGCTGCCTCCGAGCATTTCCTTTCTCCTCCTCCCCTCAGCGTTTCACAGCAATGATGTTTATCTCCTCCTTCATGTTGTGTCTGGATATAATAGAGGGGAAAATATGCAATTGAACAGAGGGAGCACTGAGAGATGCTCAGCCTCTTCTTATTTATTTATATTTCTCACTGCCTGTGGTGCAGCTTTTATATTAGTTTGTGAAGTTTGCATTGGATGAAGTCTGAGGTGGATTTCACTCCTACTGCTCAGTTGCTTTTTCTGATTCAGTTGAAATGATAAAATTTTGCATATTTCCTTTGGATCGTTTCATGTTCACACTGCAGTATTTTGAGGAGCTCCAAATTCAGCAGTGCTAATGTCACAGCCTGCTCCTAACACTGGATTTGAGTTAAGCTCTGCCTTATTAGAAGGAAGTTAGCCAGATAAGCTTCCCATAAAATGAGTTGTGATTTTAGAAAGAGGGTTAAAAAGCTGCATTAATGAATTTGCAAAAGGACAGATTTTACAGAAAATCCACTGTACATGACGAATAGGATCTTTTAGCTCCCAAAGTGGACCACTAAGGGCATTAGATTACCCTTTACACTCTTAGAAGTGCTAGCAGGAAACATCAGTGTAAAAGAAAGGCAGCATTGAAAAGTGTAGGTTCAAGTGATGAAAAGGACAGACCTACCAGTTTTACATCACAAGTTCCAGCCCACTGTGTAGACCATAGACTGAAGGATGCAGAGCAGAGCTGTTGAAAAACATGGTTCAGGACAGCACTGAAGACCCAGTCAGAAAGAGGACCTTGACATGACAGGAGCTCCAACAGAACATCTCAGGCAGAGTGAGAATAGAGGTGGATCAGACGTTTGTAAAGGTACACGGAAGACCCACTATTTTATCTGGATTTGTCAGTATGTAAAGAGTCAAAGTCCCAGATTGGGGGCAGCATGGCTGAATGCTTGAGACCCCATGGAAGGCAGGAGGTGCCAAGAGGAGTAAAGAGGAAGAAGAACTGAGAGTACGAGAAGGAGCATATGGACGTAGAAGACTAGATAGATATGGAGGAGGAAGGACGTGGAGAGGCTTGAATGTAAGAAGGAGAGTTTGACAGGCAACTAGTCAAGCTGCTGGAGGGCGGGGGTGAACTCTGGACCAGTTGAAGTTTATGAGAAAGACCAGAGAGTAGAAAGTTATAATCATCAAAATGGGAAGTAACAAGGGGATCAACAAGAACGCCAGTGCTGCTTGGTGTAAGAGATGTTGCACTTGGTTCAGTCTATGGGATCTATTTCTGTATTTACTCTCCATTGTTTCTTTGGAAACACTTTAAGCTGCAGCTTTTGTGTTTTAAAAGTGCTACACAAAGAAGGTTGAGCTGAGTTGAGTATATAGAAAGTGAGAACTACAGGTTTTTTGGTATTTGCAATTGTGGCATACTCTGGCAATCATCAAAATCAAATATATTCCCTTCATACATACATAGTCACCAGATTACATGCTCAGTGGTTGAACAGATACAATTACTGTTACAGTGCATCTAGACTTTACCCACGTAGTTTTCTCATGCCCCCTGAGTATTTTAAAGTCAGGTCGGAGTAGCTGATGTCTGAACGCAGCAGCAAATATCACTGAGGCAAAGAGGGCTGATGGCATCATCCTGTGTTAAACCTAAAAAAGGAGACTTGACAGGACATTGCATGAGAAGGTGATGTGACTGTAAGGAGAGTAACACAAACTCAAATCTGTTGTTAAAATGGTCACTCACACTGCTGTTTGATATGGAGCTATAACTCTGCAGCTTTCCTGTCTTGGCCGTAGTGACGCTGCTTTATTTTCACTTCTTTGCGCTTCAGTACTCCTCTTAACTCTTTAATCCATGCTGTTGATACACCTTTTAATGTGTAACACTGAAGATAGGACATAAATTGCTTATCCGCTCCCATATAATGAACACTGACTTCTGCCACATACTTTTGAGGTGGCGTGCTACCCATCATTGACCCCACGCCCCCCCTCCGCCACCTCTCTACTACATCCTGCTGAGGGGAGCAAATGTGGACAACCATGTAAGGGAATTACCCGGATATTATCCTGGTAAAATCAGGGTTGCATGTGTGAAAAGGGCGATGGTGAGTTAGCTATGCTCAGTATATGTTTGGTTGTTCACAAACTGACATTCATGTTTGTTTTTTTGTTCGTTACCATGTTTAAATCTGTCCAACACATGCAGGATGAACTAGAAACGAACCATAACACCATACATCTGTTTTCACCCCCCTGAGCTCATATGCTTGCAGAAAGGCTCAACATGCAGGTGAAACTGTAACATTTGGCTCAGTTGCAGGACTTTATATCTAACACTCTTCTTAAAGAAGCCACTGTGTACCTTTAATGATGCCACCAAAATGTTCCAGCAGCAGTCATATGCTGTTCTCTGAACCTGCTGCCAGAGGCCTTTCCTCTCCCGGATCATCTTTATGGCTTTTACAAAACTTTTTTATAAGTTGAGCCAAGTAAGTTTGAGGAGTATAAAGCTCTCAGTGTTTGATAAAATGTTCATTATTCCTCTGTTTCACTATCGGGCCAGGAGATTTATGATGCTTTAAAGTTCCTGGGGATACTTCCCTTTTTTCTTTCACGCTGGCATTTCAGCGCTGATGTTTATGCATGGAGGATAAGAAGAAAATGATTACCTCCTCAGCTGTCGTGTCTGGACATAATGGAGGAAAAACAACAATAAGAGATGAAAAATAACCCTCGACTTCCCCTCTCTCCTTCTCTTTATTCCCCCTCTTCTTTCAAGCTTCCTCATTCTCAGTCCTGCATGTAAAATGAGCCATGTTCCTCTACTTCTAAGAGCATGTGTGGGGAATATATATTAGGTCAATAAAACGCCAAACTGCCTTCCCTGGACCGTATAGCCTACAGACAACGCTCTATAAATATTTAATGTCTCACACAGCCATTGTAGTGTTTTCTGCTGAAGGCAGCTCTATTGCAGAGAAGGCCATCCCGTGTAATTCAAAGTATTATTCATATAATTTGTGGCCTGAAACTTTTCCTCTCTCCTCGCTTCTCTTTGCTTTTGTTTGGCTCGCTGCCGTTTGTTGCTGTGAATAAATTTGGCCTCACCGCTGCGGCACCAAGGTGTCACTTAGAGGTGTGCAAATTGGGCACCAGGAGAGGAAGGTTCGATACAGAATAGGAGAGCAGGGCAGGGATAATCCTCCAGATACCAACGCTTTACAACCTCCCAAGACCTGCTAATGGAGCCTCCAACAGGACCCGCCTATAGTGTGGTCTTTTTGTAGCAGCACAGCAACGTAGGTGGGTCCTACCTGAACCTCTAATTGGAGAGGACCCTCATTCTTTGAGTCAGCAGGTCAATTAATTTAAAAAAGAGAGAAAACAGAGCAGGGAAACCATGTATCTGAAGCAGCATCTCTGTGGGATGTTTCCATTCTGCTCGTTCACAGATCATCAAAATAAAATAGCAGGAAGCCGCTTGTTCTCACCTCTGAGATGTCATGTAGTGAAGCTCTTTGTGCCTGACAAAAATACAGTGTGTCTCGGAGATACCATCAGACTCCTGGGGTTGTATTTTTCCATGATGTAAACTCATCCACAGTCCCATTTGATAATCAAATAAACCACTCTGCATGATCTATTTTATCTCTATATACTGTTTTTATCTTTCATTTTTGTTTTCCACCAACTGTGAACCAAACTCTGGTCTACTTGGAGTCAAACCGAGAACCCTGTTTTCAGACCAGAGCTCGGTTCTGTGGTCCACACCAGAGTTCGTGTTCGCCACACATCTTTCCACAACAGTTTTTTCAGTATGGACCAAACTTGCTTGGTGTAAAATCAAATTTTGTCCAAAGCCCTGTTGTTGTTGGTACAGAGGCATAAAAATAAATGTCATCTATCGGCTGACCAAAATGTCTTTTATCGTCTTTTTAAGCACTGCAGCATCCCATGTTTCTTCTATTGTTTTCTCAACTTTATCCCAATTCTTGAAATACAAATAAAGGAAGTTGTCCTGGAAAGAGCAAAAGAAGTCTCATAAATAAACTAAAATATTTAAATTTGTTTCTTCAGAATTAAAAGTAGATCAAAATTTGTTGGACAAAGTACTGAGTCCAAATGAGAGACTCTGTGGATCTGACTTCCTTATCCGCCAACTGCATCTGTCACTTTGACTTTCTGAGCTCATCAAAACTTAAATCTGCTCCTCGGAGATTCACGCCTCAGAGGCTTCAGTCCTCAGCAGGAAGTGAGCTGTGACTGCCCACTGCTTCAGACTTATCTCCATTGTGAGGACGTCTGGCTTTTGTTGGCTGAGTCATGGGGATCAGGCCACCAGCGGGGGCTTTAGGAAGGCTGCCACGAGTCCTGGATTGATGCTGATAAGACCTCCGGGCCCTGCTGGAGGTCTGTGAAGAGGCAAGGGCAGTATGTTTGAAAGCCAAGGTCTCGAGGCCTCGATGGCAGGACTCTGCTTTGAGCCGAGCATGAATCTTTTTTGTTCTTGTCCAATCCAGTGACGGGTCATCAAATCCAAAGAGAGGGCGAGGACAGAGGATTCTGACTGCATGATTAAACCCTGAAACAGATCTGATGATTAAAACTTTGTTGACAGCAGGAAGGACAAAATACAGACTGTGTCATAACATTTATCAACAATAATGCAGTTTTATGTAATCAGATATGACTCTTACGTGGACTGAAGTGTCTTCTTAATAGATTGTCCCCTCATTTTTGTTATCAGAGCGGGCAGGACACCGAAGAATAGAGTGAATATTCATTATAAGAAGGCTGTGTCTATCTTCTATCTGCTGGATTCTTGTGTTTGTTGGTGGACTCGTTCTTCTGTCTAGCAGATGCTGAATCACTCCTGGGCTGCACATGATCCACATCAGTCCGTACTAGCTTTAATTTGAAGGGTGCGATGATTCCAGGTGGATTCTTGACAAGGTGGCTGTATGAAACAAGCAGGCATCACTGGATCTTACTTTCTCTCTCACACTGGCAGCAGCATTGTTCCCTGCTGTCTTTATGCATCTGCTATATCATCTGAACATATGGTGGGTGGTAACCTGCTGAGAAAACGATGCTTTAGTCCAAAAACTTCAAAATCATGAGTGGGGACATTTTTTAAAAGGAGAAGTTGTAGCTGGGTGATCTGGACCAAAAGTCGAATCTTAATACGTATTATTAATCTGAGAAATAGGTTGTATATGCGTGAGTTTTTTGGTAAATAATGACAAAGTTTGTTACAGAAGCAGAATTTTAAACTGTGGTATGATTCCTTTATGGCATATTGACTTCAGGGATGTGTCACCCTATTCAACGCAGACCTTGTAGACATTAAGCTGTTTGTAGGACTTAGCTGGCTTTGCTAACAGTTCTGATGTTAGCCACACTCTGCTTTACATCGTCTATTGAGGCTAAGATAGCCTGCTCACTGTTGTGATATTTTGCCAAATTAAGTCCACAATGCTCTGCTTTTTTGTTTGCTTCCCTTGTTTGGTCTGGACCACTTTCACACCCACTCAATTCTAGTTCTCTTGGAAGCAAACCAAGACCCCCTGTTTTCTAACACAGTGGTTCCCAACCTTTATTGTCTTGTTTAGGGATGGGAATTGATAAGATTTTATCGATACCAATGCTTTTAACGATCGTGCTAATCGATCAAATTCTTTAACGATTCCCTTATTGATTCCTGCAGATTTTCCGTGTAGGCAAATGTTGGCCTGTAGATTTTCAGTGGCAACAATGTCAAACATGTCGCAGCATAGATAACTGCTTCTGCAAGTTGCTGGTGTTTCCACTCAGTTAAGGTTGTGCAGTAGGCGCTTTTGTAAAAATCTGAATCTTTTTGTCATACCATGAGTACCCCCTCACTCATACATGTTGATGATTCTTCAAAAGTAGAACATAATCAACCTGGTTTATATGGATTCACTTCTACATCTGTGGACTTACCGCAGTCTGAGTGCTTCTTTTGTGGTGAAGTCCTGGCAAATGACTCAATGAAGCCCCCCAATTTATAGCAACACCAGAGCACCAAACACTCAGGAAGTGTCTGTAAAAGACAATAACCTGTGTCACAGGTTATTGTCTCCCCAGGGAAACTAGTAGTAGTGCACACTTATCATTTTATTGACAGGCTTATCTCAGTGATTCCAAGTCGCAAATAAATTGTTAAATGTTTCCACGTACCCCCTGCAATGTGCTCGCGTACCCCTGGTTGGGAATGACTGTTCTAGCAGACCATTGTTTGGTTCTTTGGTTCCTGTCAGAGCTTCCACACAAGGACTGTCCCTTTTAAAAGGTAACAGAATCCCCCAAAAGATTTCTATAAATCTGTATTTTTTTATTTTTTGATGAAGGATCCATGACTTTGAACAAGGCAACAGCTGTCCAGTTCTTATATGGTGGAAACAGACGGTCAGTTTTGTACAATAAAGGTTTAAGTTTCTTTAAAGTGAAGTCATTTCACAGATGCTTTTGTCCAAACTGACATCAATCAGTGTGTATGGGGGAGAACAAAATCTTTAGATCGGCTCGTAGACACTTGAGGTCCATCCTGGGTGGCGTCCCCATTTAAGCTGTTTGTAAAGCTTTTGTTTTATTTGCAGCAAACAGAAGAATTGTGCGGAGCAGAGCGAGCTCAGGGTCTGCTCGGCTTTAAGGCTGCAGTCAACAGAGTGCTGAGAGGCCAGGCCCCTCACTTCATCCTGTTTTATTGCTGTTGTCACTTGTTTTTAATGAAAGTGGAGCTCAGCTGAAGAAGAGTGAGGAGGCGGTGGGGTGGGGTTTATTTGTGTCGATGCACCTCGACTGCAGGACTTGAGTGCAGACGCTCGCTGCCTCTTCATCTTTATGTGTTCGTGTGTTTGTGTTTGAGAGACGAGGCGGGTCTGCATGCAAATTCAGAGAAATTAACTTTTTCAGTTCACATGCCGACGGCTGGTTCTTCAGAGACTTATCTCACATGAACAGTCACAGACTACAATGAATAATTAATACACTTACTTTTACTTTAAAAATTATGAACCCAGAATAATATCAGTGCAGTTTTGGGATCTATTTTAGGCTTAATAATTGAAACCGGTTTATGTTTCCTCCACTACAAAGCTGCACAAAAGAACCTTAATTTTACAAAAACAAATTTATTTATTTGCTGCCACTTCAAGCTTTTTCTTTAAGAAGGTACAGTGATTTTCTACAATCAGTCAAAATGCTTTATAATGTAAACGACAAAAAATTTATGAGCTGAAGACCTTTAAAGTAAATTAGACCAAATTTATTAAAGAAAACCAGTAAAATATACAATAAAACTTGAGTTTTTCCTGCACATTATGATGTTTTTAATCATCCATGATGGAGTGCCTTTGTGCTGATTTGACGTACGGTGGCCAGCAGGGACAAACTATGTATATACAAGGGTAACAATAACTGTGCTAACATGTTTTCAGCTCCAAAAGGTTAAAAGCAATGAGGCGTGTTGTGAGTACAAACTGTATGTTAATGAGTGTTAATATGTGTTTAGTATGTGTGTGTGAGCCTCAGCCTGAGCGTCATGCATACTGAGCGTGTCCTTCACTTTAACTCGTGTGTTCACTTCATGCCTGAAAGCACCTGCATATAAATTTACAGTTTAGCACACGTGGTGTGAAAGAATATTTATGGAAATCTGCTGCTCATGTGGTTTAGTACTCGCTGGACAATTTTTTAATATTAAGCGTTTGTAAGGAGGACATGAGGGCTGACAAATCAGAATCAGAATCAGAAATGCTTAAATAACCTGTAAGGGGAAATTCAGATACTGCAGTTGCTCTTACAAACAGTAAAGCATTAGGAAGTATCAAACAAAAACATTAAAATAGATAGGAGTATAAAATTTAAGAAAATAAAATGAAAATGAAAAATGAAGTAGGTAGGGCGCAATATGCAGAATCTTTAAGCAATATTAATTTCCTTATGAAGGAAAAATAAGCTAAAAATTAAATAAAAATCCTCCTAAAACTAGCATTAGATGATTGGACAGTAGAACTACGTACCTGCTGTCAGTGTGAACTGTTTTATTTTCTTATAGAAACAGGTGAGATGAAAAGCAACTTCAGGAGAACAGCAAGAATGAAGTGCAAACATAGTGAAGCAGTTTTTTCTTCAGCAGAGCTCCTGTTTTTGAAGGTCTTGTGTACATGTGTGATGTTGCTTTGGTTCACTTATCTGGTCTTTTTTTATCATTTAACTTAGCTTGGGATAGGATTGTGTTCATGTTGCTGCCGCGTTTGTGAGCTGTAAAAGCATGAAGCATCTGGTCGGTGACGCCTTATTATAGGGCTGAAAGATTTGTCGTTATAGGATTGAAATTGCCATTTCAGGAACGCAATCATGTGATCGCCAAAGCTGCAGCTTTTTACAGAGCTCCTGACTGACCCAGGATCGGTTGTGTCAACTATTTTACACATACTATTTTACAAAGTTGCAGCAATTTGCATTTACAGAAGTGCTGGTAATGAGGTCAACATTACAAAGCCTCAGTTTAGGAGTAGACGTTGAAGTATCCCTTAAATAATGAAAACAGATTATTTATCATCAATATTAAATGATGAATATTGTGTTATGTCTTTTAATTTGAAGAAAATCATGAATCGAATTGAAATATCTGCAAGAACAATCGTAATTAGGTCTTTTCCTAATTACGATTCCCGTCTTAATGCATAACGTCATCAGTGTACAGGCACGTCTTCTGTGTGTAGCTCATGTTGTCACACACTCATGTACACACTGGGGTGAATAAGAGCACCTCTACAGTAGCCTGTGAGTCACACTGCAGCCTGTCCTCCATGACGGTTAATGAGCTGTCGCCTCTTCCCCCGTTCTGCCGTTTTCTGCTGCTCCCCCATCTTCTGTCTTTATTGGAGGGCCATAAAGCGTCCTTCTCTCGATGGTTATTAAATGAACTGCTGTGGAAGAAGAGAGAGAAAAGGGATGAGGCCTCAGCTCCTCCTCTTCCTCCTTTTTTCCCCGTCACGCAGCGAGTAGGGACGTCAAGACAAGACAAATTATGATATCCCTGCGCTCGCCTCCCTCCTGCCGCGGAGCGAGGAGGACTTTGAAGGAGGGATTTTGAACAAAGCCTGGATGCAGAGAAAACGTGTCAGAGGACTGGCGTAAGGCCTCTCTGAGAGAAAACACAGTGATAATGTAAGACCAGCTGGTTTACGGATAAACCCTCAGATGCTTTTGGACGTATCAGAGAGCTCATGCTCACCGGGTTTGTGGAGCCTTCACACATGAGACAGACGGAGGCAGGTGGTCACGCTGGGGCGATTATTTACAGAGAAGATTCTAGACACCATTTATCTTCATGTGCTCAAACACACGGGCTGTTTGTCTTCTTCCTGAGCCAAAGAAAGGGATCAATTTGTTGGTGTTTTACAGAAACTGCTTATAAAAACAGTAAATGATGCTTTTCTGGTGCATTGTGAGTGTTATTGCGTTATCAGTGCCAGAAACTGCCATGATAAATGCCTCTAATTAACTGTTTCTGGCAGGAAAAACATAATAATTGGGCTTTTTGTGCTCAGTGTAGCTCCAAATAATTCATGCTTTTCTGTTTGGATATCTTTTACTATGGTAGCTATAATACAACACAGTGTGTGCTTGTTTGATCAAAACAAAAACAGTAGTTTTAACATCCACAGGACGGCTGTTTTGGTCCGATTTGGTCCTGGTCAACCAGTAGCTGTTATGCTGCTGCGTATACGACCACAGCGGTGTGATGAGTTCACTCGTCACCCTGTTTGTGCGGCTTCTGGTCGATTGTGTCCACACTGTTCCAGAGGCTGATTAGGATTGAGCCGAGACCACCTCTTACAAGTGCTCTCGGCTCGGATGTTTGCAGAAACAGGGATCACCTGAAGTGATAAAACAGAAAAGTTAAACTACTACCTCAGTGCATCTTATTGTAGTGATCTGTTGAGCCACTTTACTTGTTGATATTGCTTTTATATTTCTACTATTTCTTTTTCTATTTCTTGCTTTTATATTTCTATTATTTCTTTTATATTTCTATTTCTTGCTTTTATATTTCTATTTATTGCTTTAATATTTCTGTTAATGCTTTTATATATCGATGCATTGTTTTCATTTTTCTATCTATTCCAATATATCTTCATATATATATTATATATCATATATTTCTATTATTGCTTTAACATATCTAGTATTGCTTTAATATTTCTATAATTGCTTTAATATTTCTATAATTGCTTTTTATTTCTATTGGTGGATGCTGGGACCTCAGTAACTACTTTTGCTCTAAAGCCATGTAAGTGCAGACTAGAATAATCATAAAACTCCTTTGAATCCTTCATATGTGTGCAAACAAACTGAGCTGAACATCGAGTGCCCACTTTTATCAGAACAACTCCAAACAATCTGGAAGCGAAGACTGCCTCAGATATAATGCACAGCCCTCCAGGGTTTTTCCAGAGATATTTAAAATATATCATATCAGATTTTCAGACCACCTATTCTATTAATAATTCCAATAACTAATAGTGGACATGCTGTATCAAGAAATATTTGAGCATCAGAAATGTTGACTTTCCTTTTTCCCCCAAAATCTTTGGACGTCCTCCTGTTGATGGTTTTCTTGTTGTGTGTAATGGGTCTTACTTCGGTCTTCCACATGTCATCCTGTGAGTGACCTTCTGTTTGTTCCAATGATCCACTCATCATGTTTGTCACATGAGACCCCGCAGCCTCGGGCTACCCTTTATGAGTTTTCTTTTTTAACCGTACATCTCTGCTCTCATGATTCTTCTCTATAGCTTCAAACCCTTGCATGCCTCTGTATATACGTGAATCTTTTGTATGAATGACTCTGATAATTTCCCCTGCGTGGCCTTCAGCGATCCTCAGACTATAACAGGACGTGTAATTGGCCATCAGAATAATCCAGACTCCTCCCCTCGTTCTCCGCTCGCCCCCGGTCAGCACAGTGAGACCCTGAGTTTAACCGGGGATGCGAAACACAAACTGCGTCCATGTTGTGTGTTTGACCTTAACTTACATGCTTACACAAGAGTCTGAGGATGACAGAGTCTCATTAGAGTTACATAACAGGCATTAAATAACACAGTAACTGATGGAGAGCAGGTTTAATGGGAGCAGATTACAGTAATTGGATTACAACATTCATTGGATTTAATTATACATCTAATCATATGATGGATAAATACAAAATAAACATCCTTTGTCTGCAATACATGTTTATACAAGAAATGATCAGAGATACTAAACAGCCAAAATGGAATTATGACAAAGAAGTTTGCACATTTAATTGTTTTATGTAATTAAAAGTTGCACAAAAGTCTACAATAATACTAAAAGGGATTAAATATGTCTATTTTAATTTACAGAAGCATCTGCTGATCTTTGAGTGGTGGATCAATAAGAAATCAGATTTAAAAAATTGATTCAAAAATAATTTTCAGACATTTTTGTCATTCTAGTATCATGTAAAACTTCCACTTAGCCTCCTTGTAAATTTATCTAGCTGCTTTATAATAGCCGTAAATACGTCTCTGCCAAACATGTACTGCCTCCCAGGACTACAAGAGAGCTCAGGCTGTAAACTACTTACCAATTCAATTTCTGATGTTACAGTTTAATTAGTTATCGTGTTAACTGGTGACTTCCAGTCAACTGTGTTACAGTGTGTTGCTGAAAACTGAAGCTGTACCTGTGAGCAGCTGTTTCAGTTTTTTCACTTTTGTGTCAAAATGTCAACAGTTTATAAAATCAGTTCAGATCACTAAGAAAAGTAAAAATGTTTTTAAAGTCAAACAATCGACTTGTTCAGTTCGTGACATTAGTAGGGTTGAGTACTGTTAAGTTCTTAACAATCCAGTTTTTTAACAGTTCCTAATTCCGATTCCACATTTTTTGGAGAATAAAATAAGATGAATATTTGAACATAAAAATCTGCCTGCTAATATTATTTACCAAGTTAAAAACTTAAGAATTTACTGTTTGAGATATTTTTGTTTTCCCCTCCACATACACCAATAAACACTGCCCTTATCGTAGTATGATTAACCAAAACTGATCAATAATGACCAAAACAGTACAAAAACCGAAAGCAACAATACTAATTACTTATCTAATGTTACTGTTTCGTTTTGGGGGTTTTTCCCTTTATTCTTAACAAAGACTGCAGCTGCAGCCCCAACTATTGGTGGGAGGCCACATTATGCAGCATTTTACAGCCTCTGGTCCACCTGAAAAGAGCTGAAGGAAAGAAAACCAACAATCCTGCAACTTCATCCTCGAACCAAACAGTCTGCCAAACTTTAGTTGTGAAAGACTTAGATAAAAGCCTGACTATGTCTGTTTGGTGACAAAATGCAAGATCAGACAGACTGTTTAGTGATAACAGAGTTATTAATACAGTAACCCCTCCCTTCACTTCTGTATAAACAAAAGGATGCTCCACCTCCAAACAAAAGGATGTTGAAGAAGTACATGAAGAAACAAATAAGAAAAATGTCACTGTGAAACTGAAATGTAATGTAGATGAAAATCAAAACATGTTGCATGAAGATTTCTCATTGAAAAAAAACTAAGAAGTAGTACATCACGTATGAAAAAAGCAGTTTTAGGTTGGTTGTTTTGGGCTTGTTTTTATTGACTTGTTCAGTAGAAAAATCTGGCAACACTGATTGTATTGCTCGGGTGTGTGTTCACATGATGTTTGATGGTTTCGATCCAGTCTTTTGTCTGCAGCTTTATCAGCCGTTGGAGCACGTAAACATGAACATCAGCAGAGATCGGCAGTAGATTTACACAGGATCATCCCTTATCGTGAACATACAGCCACCTTCTTATCTGAGAATTATGTGTGACATGACAATGAACATGTCCGGGTGTGAGCTCTGTCACAGCCATGTAAACGCAGGATTCCTCCAGGAGTTATCGGACCCTCCCCAGATCTTCTTTTGTCGTGCACTGATTGAATCAGATGTCTCTCGGTGCTCGGCAGGGCTGCTGTTTCAGAGCACAGGCCTGAATGCGGCGTGGATTGACTCTCTGTCATGATCAAACCAGAGCATCCATGGATAAGAGCAGTTTGAGGTTACTCTCTGCCGTGCCTTTAAAGTCAATATCATGTCCAGCGGCTGAAGGAGATGAGAGCTCGTCTGTCCTCCACACTCCTCTCCAGGACTCCACTCCGCCCGCCGAGTAATCGCATTTGTGTTTGTACAACCTGGTAATACAGCGAATCGATGGAGCAGCAGCGAAAGGCCCAGGCACTATTTACTTTCACTTTGACTCACTCGTCTGAAAACAACCTTGAAGGCGGCGTCTCGACCCTGAGAAGGGGACTATTTTTGGCTTTATGAACACCTCTGCAACGACTCTGCGTTCTCTGATATGGGCTCGGGTTGACCGACAGCACTTTTGGACTCTCAGAGGGGATGTGTTATTGATTTTCTTATTTGGAGTTTTCTTGACTTGTAATGAGATGTTTACACAATCTCCTTCTCAGCAACTCCAGAGGAAAGTTTGTGCTGTTGTCAGGCAGGCCGACACGCTCAGGGTTTTTAAGTCCAGAGCAGAGACTCGTTCATTTATTCAGCAGACTCTCTTCCTCTTTGTTTACTTCCTGTTACTGTCGTCTACTCACCTGAACATAAGGCTGCTCTGCTGCTGTAATAACTGCTCACAGGGGCTGAAACACAGCAATCCAGCTCAGGTCACTTCAGATTGTTCATTAAATCCTTTGACAGTGTTGACATGTGTTGGTGACGTGGTGAGTGCACCTGATATTGTCATTCTTCAGCCATAATCTCTCCCTTTGCAGCTTAATAATAAAAAAACAGATGTGACAACATTTGGAGCTCAAATGATGAACCGTTCAAAGGATGAAAGACTCAGATGCACAAGACCAAACATGGACTCCTAAAATTTTGTTTCATTAAATGGTTTTTGTCTGAAAATGCAACTTTCAGTGAAGTAAATACTGTCACTTATGTGATCGATCTATCTTTCTATTTATCTGTCTATCTATCCATCTATCCATCTATCTATCTATCTATCTATCTATCTATCAGTTGATCGATCAATAAATCTATCTATCTTTTTGCCTATCTATTAGTCTATTCGTCTTTCTATTGGTTGATCAATATAATAATTAATCCATCTATCTATCTGTTTGTCTATCTATCTATCTATCTATCTATTTTTCTATCTATCTATCCAGCTATCCGTCTACCAACTATGTTTGTATTCATCCATCTTTCTCTCTATCTCTTGATCATCTATCAATCTAAAGCTTTATTTTTTCTCTACCATAATCTCTGTAAACTCAGATGTCAGTTTTGATTTATTTTATGTAAATGTTATCATTGTTATGTTAAAGTGATATTATTAAAAGTAAAATTATTGTCTAGTCTAACTTTTCTGTTTCTTTCTCTCCCTGTCTCTCTGCAGGTCCGCCTGTAAACGTAACCTGCAACATTTTTATCAACAGTTTTGGGTCCATCGCTGAAACAACGATGGTAAGCTCCATAACCTTTAAACTGACTGTAAAACAGCTGCATGTGTGGATTCTGACTTTACTTGTTTTATTCACTTGCGTGTTTGTGGATGTGGACGGTTGGACCGTTAATGGAAACCGTCACATCTCGTTGCAGCTCCATTTTGAGACGGTAATTTTGTACTGAAAAATGCGATTAATTGAAGCGAGTGCTGCACATCTTAAGTTTCATTTTCATTCAGAAATGAAGAGCTGTTTGCCCTCGGAGTGTTTAGAAATGTCTCCGCCTCATTGAGCAGGTCTTCCATTTAAAACAGCTCATTTGAAAGAGCGCACCATTGCTTCGCCATTTGCATAACAACGCCATGACTGTCGCGTTCGTGACCAATGATGGAGAAGTTTCTTTTCTTCATTACACTGAATATCCATTAGAGCAGATATAAGTGAAGCATCAACATGGTGACACCGGGAGGGTGAAACAGCAGCGTCCAGGAGTCCCTGACTGTGCTAAAAGCAGGACACTGACACCACTTTAACCTCCATAAAACACACAAATCATGTTTCCATCCTCCAAATGAATCATCTCTGTCAGTTGCGTGACCCTCTGCAGGGTCAGAGCTCCCTCACAGACACAGACAAGGACACGTCCTCGGTGGTAGGGTGATCGGTCTGATTTATAATCCTGAATGGACCAAAGCACAGACATGCAGCTGCTGAGGCAAAAATGAAGGGTGGGCAACACTGTAAGCTGCAATTATTTGTTTCAGGGATTTTGACAAACAAAAGTCTTTGTGAATTTGTTTTAACAGAAGTCTGGACCTGTTGGAGGTTAACTGTTGCATGTGCAAAAGCTTGCTTAATCGCCATGAGCTGCAAGAAAGAATGTATGACTCCCAAATGACGTTTATCACAGGACATTTCCTTACTAGTGCTGTACAAACAGACTGGAAAACTTTAAGAGTAAAGGATGCACCGAGTACCTAGAATGAAAGGTCATGGTTTTGAGTTAAAACTTAAAACAAAGGACACTTTCCTCCCCCTTATAAAGTCTTCAGAAGGAGACGGGGAAAGAGGCAAACAAATATTCTTAATCAAAGAAGAAAGAGGGACTGTAAACTAGAGTACAATCATAACGTGGAGTCTCACAGTCCTCTCAAAACAAATCATTTCTGGGAGACTTAACCTTTTGTAGCCTTTAGTATCATATTTGATACATACTTTTATGATACCTCAATCTAACCAATATGATCAACGAATTACAAAAAAAACATCCAAGCACAATCAGATAAATTATAAAAATGTCCTCAAATGAATTATCAGTTGCCAAAAACAACTGAAGCGGTAAGAGCGTGGACCAGCACTGTATTTTTACTTGAGTCAGGATGACACTAAGACATTCTCGACTTGTAGCCATCCTTAATTCAGAACACCTCACGTGGTAAATGCAGTCTGTTTTACCTGAAACTAGGGATTCACTTTATTATTGGTATGATATCACTATCAGATATTGGCCTAAAAAGTCAAATATATGAAACTTTTGTGGATATTTTGGCCAACATATCTGCCATATATCAGAAAAACACACAAATGCACCGTGATGTTTCACCTTGTCATCTCCCCATAGGTACATTCAAAAATCAAGAGTTATATTTTCTCAAGAATTTAATGTTGTTTTTCTTGTTTTGCATCTGTTCCTCACACAAATAGACTCTCACATTGAAAGCAACAAGTCAGTATTCATGAATTTTCAAGTTAAGGCTTTGTGCTCTTGAGGAAAAACAGTGTTAACAGCATTAATGAGTTAAGAAAGATCAGCATATCAGCAGTGGTCGACAAAGTACTGAACTCCAGTACTTGAGTGAAAGTATAGATACTCCTGGTAAAATATTACTCCAATACAAGTGCTAAGTCAAATTTAATAAGTTAAAGAACTAGAGTACGAGCTTTTGAAAATACTAACGTATTGAAAGCACAATATAGCTTTAATGTCAACGCGTTATTGTTTTGTTGCCAAAATAAATTCACAAAACCAAATGACTGAAACAGCCTACTGAATGCATTGACCTGCTTATAGAACCTGCAGAATAAAAAGCTTGTAAAATATGCTGCGAAGCCTATAGAAATGCTGAGTGAAACACAAATGAATTGTACTTCAGATATGGCCGTGGGTGCTCTGGTGTGGAATTGTCGGCTGTATCATTACTGCCAAGGCCAACCATTTCTGAGCAGCGTTAGCTGAACGTTTACCTGTGGATCTGAGTAGTGCATGCGTGAGGTACAGGTACAGCATCACCACTTGAACAAATCACACACGGATCACATTTTAGAAGAGAAAAGAAATTTCATCCGCTGACTTCAGAACTATACTAAAAGTAACAAGACCCTTCATAGAAATGTAGTGGAGTTCAAGTACAATATTTGTCTATCAAATGTAGTGGAGTAAAAGTCATAAGTTTCCAAAAAAAGTAACTCAAGGAAAGAACAGATACTCAAAAAATGTATTTAAGTAATCAAGTAAGTCTACTTCGTTACTGTCCACCCCTGCATATCAGATATCGGAAAAAATCCAATACCGTGCATCCCTACCTGAAACCGGACATTTATCTGGACTTGTGGTTAAAAAGTGGTGAAATTGGTCAGTTTCAGCAGCTTTGATGTGAATTTTCTGTGTAATCAGATGATTTGATGCAACACTCATGCGTCCCTGTTAAAAAAAAAAAGACCCTTGTCAGTTAAATCAAGTTGAATTGTGGTGTCTTGGATGTCATGGCAGCCTGTGACCCCGCCTCTCGGCCTGTCAGTCAGACCAACACGTCAATCATGTGCTGAGTGACGGGTAGATTTAGGAGGCCGAGACCGAGCGCTCCCTCTGAAGGCCACAATCAGCCAGTCGGTCTGTCAGTCAGTCAGTCAGTCAGTCAGGCGGCGTTGTTGTTGCTCTAATCTCTCAGAGGGTGGATTAGAGGCAAAACAAAGCAGGGAAATAATTGGATTTATCAGGTTTTATCAAAGCAGAAAATCCATTTTAAAGCTCCAGAGGCAACACACAGCGAGGCGGCGCAGCTCTGTGGATGCCGTGATGGTGTTCGCTGTAGTGTGCAGCTCTCTCGCTTTAAGCTTAGACCACAGCACCCTCCACCCTCCATCCTCCACCCTCCACCCGCACACACACTCGCTGCTCTGGGGCCGGAGCACAGTGATAGATGGAGTCGGTAGAATGGTGCAGTGCGTGTTGAAGTCCCGGCGGTACACGGCTTTATTCCTGTTTCAGCGCTCTCCCTGCTCACTCGCCCGCTCTTTCTTTGTCTCTCTCTCTCCGACACACACTCACACACTCTCAGACAGGCACGCAACCCCTCCATCACTCTTTATGGCTCTCTCTCTCCGTCCTTTCAGGCTCTTTTTCTCTCCTTTGAACACACATGCTCAGTCGAACCTCACTCCAGATATCACATTTTATTTAAATACACCTTTACACACATATCCTAAACACCCTCTCGTGGTAAATTTCCACCTCAGCACTGAACAAAGCTCCGCCATCATCCTGTGTTAAAGGGTTAATATGTGAATTTTAACACTAAAAAATGTCCAAATAAATTCAATAAAAGTGGTGATATATTTTTGTTTTAGTTTCTGCATTACCTCAAATATTTCCAACAATTTTAAAGCCTAAAACAATTCCTAATTACACCACCAAGGAGGATGTGTTTGCCGGCATTTTGTTAGTTTCTTTGTTTGTTTGTGAACAGAATAACTCCAGAAATGATGAACAGACTTTAGGGAAATCTTCAGAGACTGTTGGTCATGGCATTAAAAAGAAGTGATCAGATTTTGATGGTGATTTATATCTGGATTTGGATTCTGCTGTTTTTTAAAGTTTTTCTTAACATTGCAAGTTAGGGCTGTTGTCAGCATTTTCGCCAATTTCTCATGAAGTTCTCCGCAGATTTTGCTGAATTTTTCAGGGAAACTTGGTCATGGCACCACGGACAAGGGATAATATTTCAGTGATGATCCAAATTCAGACTTGTATTAAGGAGTTTTTTCAAGTATCTGTTTGCACTGTGAGATAGGGCAGTCTCTCACATTTTGCAACAATAACTTGCCGGACAATGTTGGAGCTGAAGATTTGTGCACTCAGAGTATTTCTATTCTATTTATTATTTTTTTATTGTTGTTTATTTATTTAAGTATTTTTATTCATTGTTATTTGTATGATTATTTATATTTTGGTTTATTTTTATTTTTTATTTCTATCTGCAAATTGTTTTTACTTTTTGATTTCCTGTGTTCTTTTTTACCCTGTGTACTATTCAATGCTGCTGGAATCTTAATTTCCCTGAAGGAGTCTTGCCAAGGGATTAATAAATTTCTATCTAATCTAAGTCTGGGCTGCCATGGCATGCAAGACCCATTATTGTAGATGTGAAAGTACCAGATTTACCATTAAAGACTTCTGAATTAAGTCATTACAGTCTGCTGATTATGACCTCCACAGCTCTGTCCAGGTGATCCTCTGGTCAAAAGCATGGTCCCATGTCGTCCAAACACCTTTCTGGCACATTCCTCCTCCACCTCTGCTTGTTGTCCTACTGTTATTATGGGATGGAGTCATTTCTTTGTGCCACAGCCCCATAGAGAGTTCAGTGATAACTGAACGTGACTTGAAGCCATCAGTTTAGTCAGACCTTTCCTTCATATCTCCTCTTTTTCAAAAACAGCTTTCAAAAACAACTTTAGGGTCTTTTCTGAAGGATTGAATACCAGCACAGCCAGACTCATGGAGAAGTGAGAGAGATAAAGACGGGGGAGAGAGGGAGAGGGATAGAGCGGGCAACAATACTTCAAATAACACAGCGTAAATCCTGTTCATAGAGTTTCATACAGAGGCCTCCAGCAGGACTGAATGAGCAGAGAGATAAATGTGAGAGAGAGGGAGAGGGAGAGTGGAGTGATAAAGGGAAATAAAGTGAATGAGATTCAGTATGTGAGGATAAAGGGCCTGAGAGCCCTGAGCTGATAGCTTCAAATATTCACAGAAAGTCCATATCCCAACAATCCCTCTTAAATATAGTATATGGTCTTTATCTAACATTACAGAGAAGTTAATATGAGAGAAGTGTATTAAAGCTCGACTTTAACTCATTTGTGATGCTCCGCAAAGTGTTGAGCAAAGACGTGAAAATGCTGTAGAGTAAGAATGCTGTACGAGTAGAAGAGTAAATAGTTTTGGTTTTTTTTTTATCAAGAAAGAAAGTTGAAGTGGGGAAGAAGGAAAAGATTATGTGGTGTTCACACCTACAGCTTGGTTGCTTTGTTCCAATTCAGATTAAAAAAAAAAAAAACACAAATTTGCATATTTCCTTTGGATCGATTCATGTTCACAACTGCAGTATTCTGAAGTGGGCTAAATCCAGACTGAAAGGGCCTTATGTCATGGAAGGTGAAGGAACACTGTAAGATTAAACCATCAACATACTATATAATAACAATAGTTGTGATGTTTAGATGTTTTCTCTGCTTGATGCATGCCAATGATTTGACCCTTCTTAAACAGACTAACATCTTTTCCATGACCACTGGATGTGTCTTTCCACATGGTTGTTTAAGAAATTTGAAGCTACTCATTGCATCAGCTGAGGTTAAATAACCTGTTGCCAGCTGAAAGATAATCGCCCATGCAGTAATTATCCGATAGGAGGCTCGTACCTGTTTGCTTAGTCAAATCCAGGTGGCGAATTTTTTTGGCCAGGCATATAATCCATATAAATATGTTTATACATATATTTGTGGATGTAGGCTGGCTCAGGGCCTTCTTTCTCCTCATGACACACTCCAAGATGCTGGGACCAGGGCTCTTTGTGGGTCATACCATCCCCCTGTCCCTAATTCAAGCACTTTCCAAACCCTGAAAATGCAGCATTGAATTTCAAGAATATGGGGTTTGTATGGATTGCAAGCACCCATACAAACCCCATGAAAAGGTATGTGGATTTTTTTATTTTTGCAACTAAAAACAAGAAAATGAAAAAGCGTCTTTAAAGACATATGGCAACAAGTCAGTTAATTGATTTGCAAGAAAACCTGAAGATATAACATATTTTAGGGGCCCCTGATAGTCATGGGCCCCTCCTTAATCATCCCGCCTGCTTGTAAAACAATCAAATCTGTGATACACTCTCAAAAACGCCTCACGTTTTTCACTGTTAGAAATCGATTCGACCTCCCTTGGTGCTGCAGCTGCTCTGGACGCTGCTTCATTTCAAGGCCACACAGTACAATCACCATCCCCCCCCCATCCATGCCACGCTGCCTGAGCCGAGCAGATGTGCTGCCATACCGCCCGAGCCCCCCCGTAACCTCCCTACCTCCGCTTCCTCTGCGAGCAGCCGCCGCAGCATCCAGGAGACAGCAGGATGTGATGACAGGCGTGGAATTAGAATATGGCTGCTGCTGTTTCTGTAGCTTCCTCGGTTGTTGTTGTTGATGTTTGAGGAAGGCAGAGGAGAGGAGGAAGAGGAAGATTGCAGTCTTTCATGCGTGGTTAACTGCCTGAGTTTAATACAAGCTGAAATGAGTGCGATATTGTAAGTACAGCGTTTCCTCTGCTAATGGTTCCATAGCAGCGTGGCGGTTGTGGATGGTAATTTCATGGTAGCTCTTAACACTCCAATAGCCTTATGTCAGGATATTAAAACCGTGAGTATGGACCTACACACATCTGAGGAGTTACACTTTTGATTCCCCGCAGCCCCCATCCTCTAAGTCCTCCTCGCAGATCCCCCTCAGCGTCAACAACGCTCCCTATAAGCCGTGAATTTACTCCATTTCTTAATCATTCCTTGAAACCATAAAATTGCACCCTCAAATTACTTCCACCTCATTTGAATCTCAGAATGGAGCCTTTACTCCCCCACCTCCTCACTTAATGTGCATCCATCTGCAGCCTCTGACCTATGAAGCTGAGGGTTTATGGTCCAGAAGATATCCACTCAGCTGAGAAGAACCTCCACTGAAACAGTCCACTGTTCTATAAATCACTTCTCATGGAGATCAGAGTAAAACAGCACTGAGTGAAACAGGATGAACCGCAGGGCTGAGGTTACGCAAGGACACGATGTAGGGACCAGTTTTCTGTCATTCAGTCCCTCCAATAGAGATGTCCCACCATGGAGCTCCTTGCAGAACATTTGATAAAGACTTCAACTTTATGATCAACCTGTGGAAATTTTTTTGCGGCAGGCCTCAGCACACCAGTACATGATAAAACATAAAACATACAGGCATTAGGAAAATCAGGAAAATCCTGAGCACAAGTGAAAATGCAAGGCACTTAAACCACGAAAAGCCAAAGGCTGAAGAATCAGACAAAACTCCATAAAGTGCATTCAGTCAATAAAGTGCTGTGCAGTAGATAAAATAAACAGTGTTGATGAACAGTCGAGGTAAAGCAGATAAAAGAGAATCAATAAGTAATCAATAAATAGTCAAGGATTACAGTCTAAAAATCAATCTTTACCTCCATAGAAGCATGTTTCTTCTAAAAATCGTTTAAAGGGTAATAATCAGAATGAGGTCCCAAACCATTAGGCCATAAACCTTTACCAGGCTGCAGAGAAACAAGAATAATAATTAATTTCATCACCCCTTTTTAATGACTGAGACTAATTGGTGTTTTATTTTGAAGGGATACTCCAACATTTTTTTTTTTGTTTTTGTGTCTTGTCTCATTCCTGAGTCCATGACGAGCAGATAGACAACATTCTTTGATTGTGCGTGCAGTAACAAGGAAGAGATGTAGAGCTCGCCCAATGCTAATTAGCTTAGCTCAAAAACTGGGAGTCAATGGGAAGTTTTAGCCTGCCTCTGCCTACAGTCATCAGATAAACTCTTCAGCAACTCTAAACAGTCCTGTGTGCTTATTGTGTTTGTTTGTTTGTTTTTTTTACCACGTTCTGTTGCGTTACCTAGTTTTAGACTAAGATTACTTTATGTAATTTTTTCAAGAAATATATGCAAAACTAAACTGCAGGGGTATGTACAAACCACAGACATTCTTTGTTTTGTTGACCTACTTACGAGCACTTCCATGTTGGTTTGCACACGTGCTGTGCCCTGTTATCTGCTTGTCTCAGGACTGAGGCAAGACACGACAGAAAAAAACTGTTGGCGTATCCCTTTAAAAGGATGCGTATCTTTGCATATCTGCCTGTGTAGCTTATGTGCAAAAATATGTAAATTAAGCCCATATGTTGAAAACTGTACAACCAACCCTTAAAGTGAAGATAAAAGGACAAGATGAAGGGGCTGCAGAAGATGGCCTGGCATGTTTAATGATGACGGGTCAGGTTGATCAAGAGATCGAATCATAACTCGTCTGAACCTGAAAGCCTATGAAGGTCAACATCTTCAAACATCTTTGATCAAAAAAGATCTTAAATCTAAATATGAAGAGTTTTTAGTACTACGTAGTGAAGATTAGCGTACAGACTTATTCTTAAGCATTGACACTTTGATCCCTCTGAAAAGAAATAAGAAATTTTAGATTACTGTGCAAATGAAGGATTGAAAAATCATTTATAAGTATCAGTGTTTTATCAGAAAGAGTAGCACTGATCCAGGACACATGGTGAGGTACAGAGCAAACCTGATTGTTTTTCTCCAATGAATAAACAGATATGACTCTGCTTAGACCATTAGTGAATCCAGTATTTACACTTTAAATCCAGTTATAACTATATCAGACCAGTGTAAACCCAAAGTGCATCATATTACAGCAGTAAAAAGACTTTTTAACAGTTTTAGTCCAGTTTTTTAATGTTATGAGTGAAATCCCAGTTACAACTATATAATTTAATCAATGTAATTTTAAAATCTGATTATTTTTCTATTGTAATCCAAATAGAATTTAATTGGGACTCTTTCAAGCCAAAGTCGATTTCTTAATCTTGAAATCTAGTGTATATGTTCCTGTTTTAAACCAGTGTTTACCCAGCTGTGGCACTGTTAAACCAGTGAAAATCCAGTTTTTACTCTTTAAATCCATTTTAAATGTAGTTATTATCATATAAAACTATGAAAACCTAGTCAAACTGCTCTAAACCAGTGAAAACCCAGTTGTGACTCTAATAAAACTAGTGTTTTCAGTTATAACAAGATAAAAAACAGTTTATAAAAGAACAGGTTTCACTGTTTTCATCCAGTGTGAATCCAGTTTTCAAGATGAAACCATTGTAAACTTAGTTATAACTAAATTTAACCAGCATAAGCCTTGTTGATACCACATAAACCCAGTAAACACCCAGCTGTGACTCTAATAAAACTAGTGTTTTCAGTTATAACAAGATTGAACAAGTTTAAACACAACAGTTTTTGTTTCAAACCATTGTAAACCCAGCTTTTTATCTATTAAACCAGTGGAAATCCAGTTGTTACTTTAATAACCAAGTGTAAATCAAATTACAACTCTTCAAAACCAAAGTCCAGTTTTTAATTTCTTCATTCAGTGTATATCCAGTTATTTCTGTTCTAAACCAGTGCAAACCCAGTTGTTTCTCAAATACGCACACAAATAAAGCCCAGTTTTGACATGGGGAAACTAATTTAAATTAAGTTTGACTGTATAAAACCCATGAAAACCAAGTTGAAACTATACTTACCCAGTGATACCCAGTTGTTATTAAATCGGTTCATTCTTAAAACCAGTTATTATTTTATAAGACTAGTGTAAACCAAGTCATCACTATATTTCACTCGTGTAAACCCAGTTGTTATTATAATAATTACACTTAAATTAAGTTACAGCTCTTTCAAACCTGTCAATGTTCAGCTGTTAATCTTTAAATTCAGTATATATTCAATTATTCCTGTTCTAAACCAGTGCAAACCCAGTTGTTGCTCTTTTTAACCAATGAAAGCCCAGTTTTGACATGGTTAAACCTGTTTAAAAGCAGTAATGATATGTAAAACCAGTATAAACCAAGTTGAAACTTTTCTTAACCAATGCTAGTACAGTTTTTTTCCTTACAAACCCTGTGAAAAACCTGTTGTTCCCATCATAATTATGCTTAAATGCAGTTTTGACTCAATGTCCAATTGTTAGTCTTTAAATTCAGTGCATATGCAGTTATTCCTGTTTTACCAGTGCACTGTTCCTTGAATCTATAATGAAGGAAAGCTGAAACTTCTGTTCACATCTCAACAGTCTCTTGGTAAAACTTCAGACTTGTGTGATTATAGGATTCATAATAACCTTGGTCTTCAGCGGCTCCGTCAAGACCATTTTTTGCTCGACTCTTGACCTTTCTGTGCCAGTTTTGAGCCGCGAGTGTATTTATGACTGATGGTTTTGGCGTCGGCTCGTTCCCTCTCTCCATCGACAGACCCTCCTCATCTGGGCGCCATTTCAGGGTATTTATCATATTCTCCAGCAGAAGAAAGAGCGAGTCATTCATGAAAGGTCAAGCTCATTTGTTCCATGAGAGATATTCAGTCTTATAAACAGTGATAAACGGTGGAGAAGGTCTGACTGCCATGTGACGTTACTTCACACACAAACATGCGCCGTTGGTGTGGCTGATTGGTCTTTCTAAATGCCACCAGCCGGGGCCGCTGGCATGGCCGGTCCTCATCCACGCGATGTATTTCTGCTACGCCATGCAGCTTAATGACGGCTGCAGCCTGGCCGAAGTGGCCGAGCTCCATATTCTGAGAATAATTGACAATTAGAGGAATGGAAGGTCGAGCTAAATGCCAGTGCGGCGAGGAAGGGCGCTGTGTTTCTGATTGTGAACAGAGAGAGGACGATGGAGGTTATAAAGCTCTATGGGAGCAACAGTTAATATTTTCTGCCGAGATCAATACTTAATTCAGGCTTTAACCTCAGTGGAATTCAACTTCTAACCCTGAAAACAACTTAATGAAGAGGTGAGAGCAGATGAGACAACATCGGAGCTTATGAGACCTCTGAGGAGACTGTTTGTGTTGTTGTCTGCATGTCAGGACAGTGTGTGGCTGCATAATAGAATAAGACAGAATTTCACCACATTATGCCCCTGGTTTGTTTTTACGGGGCCAAACAGTGGGCTCAGTGACACATTTAGGCTCCTTCCACATATAAAGTTCAGAGGACTTGGTCTGACTTTGGGCTGAAGTTGCATTTTTTCATTTGATTAACTTTCACACTGTATTTGTTTATTTGCTTATTTAAAAGGATCCCCATTAGTTTCTACCAAAGCTGCAACTAGTCTTCCTGGGGTCCGTACATACAGCAGGCAGACACAACAGGACGTTAGAAAGACAGCAAACATTTTACTATCATACAATCTTACTCTCTTCCCAGTATCAGAAATTTCAGTGATTATCAAAGTGTCGGGGTGTGAACCCAAATAAACTAACAAAAAACAAAAGGTGAAGGACCCAAATGCAGATTAACAATAAGCTTTATTTAAAAACTAACAAAAAGGGATCAAAAAATCAAAAACCAGTCCTTAACAAGAATATCCAAACATAAAACAAAACAAAGAAAAGCGGGCTGAAACAAAGCAAAAACACTGGAGGCTAAACTCGTAAAGTCTCTAGAAAAATGTTAAACAACAAACAGAAACTACCTACAAAACAGAAGGATCACTGAAGAAAACTCTGGAGGAACATTGAGGCACCGAGGACTTGGTGAACATGCAAGACGAATGACTCAACACGGACAAAGGGGAACACAAAGACTAGTGCTGCATTCCAGAAAAGTGGGAAGTTGGAGTTTTCCAACCTCTGACCAGGAAAAGTGCACTGGAACACCACTTAAACTGGGAGGTCCTAGTCGCAAAGTCGGAGAAAAAATATCTACCCCGACTTCTCCGAGTAGCTTCAATGTGACATCACTCGACAATGGCAACGTCTATGGAGAGATAGACCGTGAATGGTAAAACACAATTTACTAGATTATAAAATATATTTATCCATATTTATTTATTTATAACCAAATTAATCAAGCTATTCAACATAACTTCACGTAACACAATGTGATTTGTCCTGACTGTGCACTGGAACATGAAGCTGGCAGCTGTAACTGGAGGTCACCATGGCAACAATAAATACAGGTCACCCTATCAGTCAGCTATTTCCCTTAGAATAGGCTATTGATGTTAAATTAAGTTTCTTTGCAACACCATGTCATTTATTCTCATACAGTGGATTAGCTTAATGAATTTTAGATGATTTTAAGGTTGACTTTCAGCAAGAATGTAACTAAAGAAGGCCGTTTACAGTGTGTGTTATTTACCTCATCCGTCGTTTTTCTTCCTCTATTTGATTGATTGCGGGAAGGCAGGTTTGCTGGAGGTCAAAATGTGGTTTGAAGAACAAAACAAAAAACAGCTTACTGCGATCAGCCATCTTTGTTTACATTCACCTGGAACACTATGAGGTCGCAACTGGTACAATCCGAGTGGGATAAGTCTGACTTCCCACTTTTCTGGAATGCAGCGTAAGTACAGGATAAATTTGATTGATAAACAGGATCTTTGAGTGCAGGTAAATTCAATCAAGAGCACCATAACCTGTCACATGTTGTGCAGTGTAGCCACGAGTCTCTACTAGACGGCAAAAACGAAGCCATCCAGCATATAGCTTAATACAACGATTATTCTAAATAAATAAAAATGCCCCCTTAGTGAACTTTAACCTGCATATCCAACCATAATTATCTCATGCTGTGTAGTGGACCACTCTAATAAGGCTTTAAATGTCAGTTTAATGAAGCTTAAACTATCAGATGCAACAGAAAAACCTTTTGGTCTGCTTCCTCTGTTTTGTTTTTGATGGTTTTCACATCCTATTTTAAAAGTTAAGGATGATCTCTCCTGTGAAAAGGCGTGGTGCCATCTAAAAATTAGATTATTGCAAATTTTTTATGATTCAGAGCTTAATTTTATGGATTTACTGATATTTTCATTGCTGAAATTCGATCTGGAGGTTAGTAACATAATCTTTTGTTCAGGAATGTTTCCCACTAAGACCAAAGTTTGGTGAAAACAAACACGGAGACCTGTAGGAAGCATCTTGATCCTCCAGTTGAACAATAGAAGATGATGGTCCCACAGCAGCCTGGTGGAGGCCGATTTTCCTCTTTGTGGTCTGGATTTAACCTCCAATCTGCTCAGATCTCAGGGGGATGAAACCTTTAAATCCAAATCTGACTGAGGCCTCAGAGTCTTCGATTCAGATCAGTAAAGTAAAGATCCACAGCTCTCTCTGAGTCAGAAGTTAAACATATTTGTACGGGTCAAGCTGTTAAATATACGAGTATCCTTCGCTGCAGACTTCTACACTTTGGAGGCATCAGAGGAATGTTTGGCACTGACCTTTTATATTTTATGAAGCTGAACTTTGACACCCTGATGGTTTGATGTTAAACTCACCAAAATATAAAATGTTGAATGAGTTTTTTTTACTTGGTGTAAAATAAATATATGGGTGGCCTGGACGCAAGAGGAGCTTGGATTTCTTTAGTTATTTGTTGCATACTCAAACTTTTAATAAATGTTCAACAAAGATGTTTTCAGGCAGGAAGAGGCGGCCCTTATCTGCAGAATATAAACAGCATATATTAGAGCTGTGGCTATATTATCCATATTTCTATGAAAGCACTCTCTGCAGGATTCGCCCTCGGAGTGTACCCTCTTCACACGCTCACTATCACACTTCTCTTTCATTCATTCCCTCAGCTGAATAGCGTATCAGGGTCATTTCTGTCCCTGACAGGCTCTGTCACAATTACACACGCTTAATCAGCGAAAAAGGCACCGACATGGGCCGACAAGTGCCAATGGTGCAGGACAAACTGCAAACACGAGGGTCACAGATGCTCGCAGACAGCCTGACATTATTGGAGTGTCAGGACACCGTCAGCGAGCCGACAATAGATGCTTTTTTATTTCTGACTTTGAGTCTCAAACTCTCTCTCACTGGGGTGTTTGCTGCAAATCTTTGCTGCAGTCTTGCAGAGCTCTTCTAAGGCAACATTTTAAAAGTATGGGGCATTAGCAAGAGGATAAAAAAGGTTGATCAGCAAGGATTTGTACTTGTCTTAAAACAAAACTAGGGGATTAAAGCAGAGAAAACTTTTTTGATTGTAGAATTAAAAAAGGATAAAAGTTTTAGTGGAGCTCCCAAAAACATTTGTATTGATTATTCATGTTTTCAAACCAGGAAATACAAATAATCTCCTGATTGAAAGATGCACGTTGGTGTTCACGATCAAAACAGCTTCAACCATTATAACTCCAGCCTTGGCTGTCACCAGCATAGATGCTAGATAATGTCTCTGCAGAGGTGGAGGGATTTATTAACTGTACATCATGTACTTAATGTGATAAAAGTAACACTTAATGCATTGATACGTCACAGAATACAATATTACATTTTTACTACGTAATGAATGTAAATTTTTGAGCTGTCAACAACACAGATATTTGATTTTCTCTTCCAAACAAGTTTGAAAATAACCAAGGACACAATTATGCATATATATGTAGCTGGATCCACCTCATTCAGTGTCTATAATCAGACAGATCTGTCTTACCAAACTCCAATCTACAATGAATGTGAAAAGCCCAAAACAGCACGGCATAATCAGCGTCCTTCAGAGCAGGAAGAGGAACAAACTTTGAGCGAGATGACAGCAGGAAGTGACTGCAGAGATAAGCATAGATGCAATCCACTAACTGTAGAAACTAAAGACAAACTAAAGATCTGACATCTTTAAAGAAACACTTTGAAGACGTCCATCTTCCTCCATCAGCTCCTCTCTCCCTCTGACTGACCTACTGTATCTCCTCATCTCTGTTCGACCTCAGAGGGAACATTGACCTTCATCTGCCTTTAAGCTTCATCCAGAGGAAACTCCCTGGACGTCCACCTGCCTGTCTGTCACCCTCTGCTTCTGGAAACTTCCCTTTCACATTCTTGTAGTTGCACCTCTTTTAGTTTTATCAGAAAAACAATCAGAGCAAAATCCTCCAACAAATACAGAGAGCAAACAGCTAAAAGGCAGATCAACGCTGGATTTCGAGGCCAAGGAGGATCTGAGGAGGCTCATCGATTAAAGATGGAAACAGATTTCAAGGCGGCGCACTAACAGGATCAGTAAAATCTCTTTCATTCACATAAAGCAGAAAATGACTTATGGATGGAGACCCATAATCGCCTGCTCACTCAGCCGTAAAACCGAGCCCATCACCCCGTCTTAACATCTTATCCGTCCATCCCTCCATCCCTCCATCTGTGGCGTCATCTTCAGTCAGAGGTGTAGTCCCCTTTATTAGCTGTCTTCTCCCCTCTGTCTTTTTCCTTTCTTCCTTTTAAAGAGGACATTTCCCTGCGGCTACATTTTTACAACCCTCCGTTCGAGGTGTTTCTCAGATTTTATGCTTTATAACTTTTGCCGTTTGGTTGTAATTTAATTTTTCTGCTGAATCAATTTCCCTGCAGCTTTCTCCAGAGAGGCCTCAGACCTCAGAGAGAGCAGCTGGGGCAGTGTTATGAAGAGACAGAGATATTGATTGGGGAGATGGTTTGATATGAGCTTGGAGATGATGTATGTCGGGAATCAGGAATTGGAAATCTGGAGGTGGGCTGTGCTGCACTGTGATCTGTTACCTGTCGAGACTGTTTCTTTTTGGGAGAAAAACAAGAAGCTTTCATATTTGTATAACTACCTTTGCCAACAAGGTCGTGTTTGTTAGCTTGTGAACAAGATACTTCAAATAGTAAAAATCAGATTTTGGTGAAATTTTCAGGGAATGTTGTTGATGGTACAGGAGAGATGTGACATGATTTTGGTGGTGCTCCGAATCTGAATGTGGATCCAGGTGTTTCTTAAAGGATTTCTTAAAAGTGCAAGACAGGACATTTTCCACATTCAAGTTCTCAATCACAGGGAAATTGCATCATCAAAATAGCAAAATAAAGACCAAACTGCTGTGTACAATCCACTTTTAGAGCCCTCAGTGTCTCTGGAAGAACACATTCTTATTTCTTTCTCCAAATGAACTGCACTTGCATCTTGTCAGTGACTCTAAAATTGGACTGTTTCATCCGCTGTTCATCAAATATATCGGCATCCTTAAAGGGATATTCCAACATTTTTTGTTGCTTTCATGTCTTGCCTCATTCCTGAGTCCATGACAAGCAGATATACTCCATTATTTTCACCGTGTGTGCAGTAACGAGGCCTCCAGTCCACCGCTAATTAGCTTAGCTCAAATACTGGGAGTCAATGGGTAGTCTTAGCCTGCCTCTGCCTACAGTCATCACATAGAGTCTTTCATCAGCTCTAAACGATCCTGTGTGCTTGTTGTGACTCTTTTTTCTGTGTTATTTTACATTATCTTTTTTTAGACGAAGATTAGCACGGGAATACACACAAAACTAAACCACAGGGCACATGCGCAAACCACCACAGACATGCTAATAAGTAGGTCAACAAAACAAATCACATCTAGACATGACAGAATGAGCACGAGTTGGCTCTGTCATTTCCTCATGTCGAATATTCTGTTGTTATTTTTCTACAATCGGAACTTAAAGTCAGTTTATCACCCAGCACTTCAAGATTCTGCTAGGCCACTAATTGGCTCTGGTGCTATTTTGTTTCAGGTGGAAGGACACAGGCTAATAACAGCTCCTGGAACTAAAGCCTAGCCTTTATGTCAGCGTTTTCTTTGTAGGGGAAGTAAAATTAGAGTTGCGGAGGCTGTTTTTACTGTCATCATGAACCACACGTACCCCCTTAAAATACCGAACTGTCCCTGTAAATGTGTAATAACTTTTAATCCAGATGTGAACCTCTGTGCCTCCCCTCAGGACTACAGAGTGAACATTTTCCTGAGACAGCAGTGGAACGACCCTCGGCTGGCCTACAGCGAGTACCCCGATGACTCACTAGACCTGGACCCCTCTATGTTGGACTCCATCTGGAAACCTGACTTGTTCTTCGCCAACGAGAAGGGGGCCAACTTCCACGAGGTCACCACCGACAACAAGCTGCTACGGATCTCTAAAAACGGAAACGTGCTCTACAGCATACGGTGAGTGTTCACATGATTTCTTCTCGTTTTTAAGACTTTGATACCCATGATGCTTTGCTGCCCCTGCTTTAGACGCAATATTGAAGCAATCAGGTGAGGACCTTCTTTGACTGAGGGTAGATGTGCTTCTGCTCTTCCTCCTTTTTTATTGCATTCCTCAGACCTTCTTCCTCCTCTTCAGATCGCTCTCATGGCATCAAAAAGTTTGAAGTTTTATTTCCAGCAGCCCTTGCTCCTCATATTCCTCTTTGTATCCCAGAGACATCCCATTCAAGGCTGTCAGAGTTACAGCCGCCTTCCTCCAACAAACCTTTTAGCCTCGTCGTCCTCCTCTGCCTCCTCGCTTTTATTGCCTCGGCTCGGGGGCAAATGAGAGCGCGCTGCGGCAGCCATTGTAATCTGCTCAGCCTGTTAGTATTCCTGCAGCGCATCTGATCCGTTATCGGCCAGTTCTCACCTCCATGTCCAGCAGAGAGACGGGGAGGAGGAGGAGGAGGAGGGAAGAAGGAGATTGGCCTTTTTTATAAGAATCTACCGGATAAAAAGGATGAAGAATGTGCTCCTCTCTGCTGCTTTCATTTTTTAACTTGACACCATCAGAGTGAAACCTCCGTCCATCATCTCGATCTCAGACTCTACCAATCAACCCAGGATATTAAACCATCCAGAAGAGGATGGGAGAAGGGGAAGGGGCCTTGTAAACATTGTTTACTCGTTCTGTATGATTTTAATCGCTTGACAATGAAGCAAAGCGAGGAGGAAACACGATGGTTGCATCTCCTTCAAGATGAAAGTTCTTAATACTGCACGATCAGACTCACATGTCTCCAGCTGAGGGTAAAAAGAGGGAGCAGTGCACGGTTTAGACTGATGTGTCGTCCCATCAATGCACAATAGATGTTTTATCAAAAGATAAATGTATGATGTATGATTCTGCTTCAACTAAAATCTTGATATAAATGAATAAATAAAGAGGAAAATGGGCATTAGAATTAATTTCCATTCTCTCGTTATAAATCAGTGATGCTCTCTTGCTCATATGACAAATATTTCCACACTGTACTAAAGAAATTCAGACCATAACCACAAAGTATGGCTCTGTTAAATCTTCAATAACAACTTCATCATTCGGTACAACACAAGGCTCAATTCTTGGTCCAATTTTGTTTTCTTGTTTATGCTCCCGCTGGGTCACATTGTCCAGATTTTGCTGATGACACTCAATGATGCCTCTCCATTGAACCATCAAAGCAGTGTTGCCAGATTTTTCTGCTCAAATAAGCAACCAGGTCAATAAAAACAAGCCCAAAACAAGCAACCTCCAGCTAGTTTTTTCTAATGTGATATATTACTTTTTTTTTTTTAAGAGAAATCTACATAAAGCATGTTTTGATTTTCATCTACATTACATTTCAATTTCTCAGTGACATTTTTCCTTATTTGGCTCTTAATTTATTTATTCAACATCCTTTTGTTTGGAGATGGACCATCCTTTTCTTTTTATAGAAGTGAAGGGAGGGGCTGCTGTTATTTATAACTCACTAAACAGTCTTTGTAACCTTGATTTTTGTAACCAAACAGACATAGTCAGGCTTTTATCTAAGTTTTATGTTGATCCTCTACAGCTTTATTATGGTGAAAAGAAAAAACAGTTACATTAGAAATCAATTTAATTCTGGCTATAAGGATTTCTTTTTGGTGGAAACATCATTTTTGCCTCTTTTTACAGTAAAATTTACATTTGTGTTTGGAGTGGGACAAAATAGTTTGTTTAACTTCTGAATTGAGTTTATATTGGTAGTCGAGTGAGCATCAGATCACAACAAGTCCAAATGATCAACTGCACCTTTGGAACAAGCCCCAAAAAGCGCAACCCGCAACTGCCAATATTTATAAGTGGGTGTTAATATTGGCAGTTGCGGGTTGCAACTGCCAAGCAACCAGGTTGATAAAAACAAGCTGTTAAACTGTTGAACTGTTTAACAGCTTAACTGTTAAACTTTTTCAGCGTTTGACGTTTAGGTGTCGCGCTGCAGCAGAAACAAAAAAAAAACACTGAGTCGAGTTGTCTTCCAGAAAAAGTGGGATATCTGTGGTGCCTTCATCATGTGTGTGTCATACGTTTACTCAGCGTCCTGTCAGGGTGTCCCAGCAAAGAGCAGACGCAGCACAGTTTCTGAGGGACATCAGGCCGGCTGGACGTGTCGTAGCAGAGGGAGTCCTGTTAGAGACCAGAACAGCAGCCGAGCGTGCAGAGAAACAACCTGCTGACAGCTCAGAGTCTGCACTCTGAACTGGGGCTGGAGTTTATTTTAGGCTTTTCTTGGTCAAAGAATAACCTACATCATCTGGAAACAGACCAGTGTTGATTTTGAAAACTACAGCCTTTTGCCTAAAATATCTTTACGTTTTCGTCATAGTGTAGTCATCGAAATTGTTTTAATTTTAGTCTAATTTTAGCTGATGAAATTTCACAACATTTTAGTCGATGTAAATTTAGTCGACTAAAATATGAAGTGTAAAGGGTAAGGCATTTTTTATGTTTCCTTGAATTTCTGAAGTCATGTTTGGATAAAATCAAACATCTAATAACCCTTTATTGAATGATAGTAAAGTCTGAATGTATAAATGAACAGAAACAAACTGAACTTTTGTGTGAAATGCAGTCACCTTTATTTAGGCTACCTGGCAGAGCATCTCAGTTACAATACCAGAACTGACAACAAACAGTGAACCTGCTCTACATGAATATATCAATTCATAAAGAGAGGAGCTCTGATTGGATCGCTCCACAACTTATCCCACCACCACCAAGCTAAGGCAGCTGTGATTGGATGTCCCTCTAAACTCATCCAACCTTTCCACACAACCAAAGTAGCTGTGATTGGATATATTCCTAACTTGTCCTACTTTCTACATGACCAAATTAGGACTGATTGGATTAAGTCTCCGTCAAACATTTTAGTCTAGTTTTTATTTGTTGATGAAAATGTCAGTTAATTTAGTTTTTGTTTTTGTCCATGTGCACTTGTTTTTATCAGTTACTGTCTAGTTTTCGTCAGAGGAAAGAAGGTTGTTGACGAAAACTATGACCAAAATAATTAGTCAAGAATTAGTTTGGAGAAACTGGTGTAAAACACTAAAACTGTTCTGTAGAATAAAACCAAAACAGGGTCATACGTGACACTAACCTCAAGATCCTGTGCCTGAAAAAGCCCTGCAGGCTGCTGAACACTGCATTCATGTCACAAACATGTGAAGCAGTTCTGCTGACAAAAACAAACACAGCTCCAACATGACAGGAGCATAAAGCTGCTGCAGCACTGAAACTCAGACTACAAAACAGGGGGGGCAGGGTCTCCTGACAAACAAGAGGAGGGGAAATGTGTTCATGAGCAGAAGTTTGATTTTAATGTCAGACTTTTGTCAGATTAGGTTTTAAAAATGACTGTTTTTGAATGGAAAATCCATTTTTTTTTATCTTGAAAGAAAGCAAACAGCACAGTATCAACATCATTTCAGTGCTTTGAAGCAGTTATTCACCCCACAGTGATTTAAGACGCCATCTCAGTTTTTAATTTTGTTAATTTTTCTTCTTCCTGAGCACATTAAGGACTATTTTCTTTTCTCAGCTGTTGAAATCATGTTCATGCCTGGACATGCGTGTATTTATGGTATTGTTAATGTTTTATTCTTATTGACTGAATTACAAAGTAACCTTGTGAAAACAGTACATCAAATGTTTACAATATCTCCATCACCATGGGACGGATCGATATGAGATCAGCTTTGTTTGGAGTTTCATCGATCTACAGAGGGTTTCAGGTCAGGTGTATCCCCTCTGGATGGTTTTTAATCCAGCCTTAAAGTTCAGAGTTTTTTGAGAGATTTGATGCTGTAAATCCACAGTGATGACGCCACAATCATGTGTTTATTTTCCACTTTTCATCCTGTTCCAGACAGAAACTTCTTCTCACAGAAAAGTGTAAATATGTGTTTAGTTTTAGTTCTGAGTTTTTTGTTGTTTTTTGTTATTTTATCCTCTGAGAGCCGAGGCTTAAGGGAACCTCAATTAGACGTATAAAGGCTCGATCATCATAAACAGGGTTTTGTGTAAAATTCTTTACATTTAAATTCAGTTTCTTTCTGTATTTATAATTATAAGAAAATTAATTTGACATCATTATAACACAATTTTTCTGATAGCCTGGCCGTCTGGAAAAAAAGATGTCTTTAACTTGATTGTGCTCTAAAAGGTTGAAGTTTTACATTAATTAAAAAAAAATAGCAAAAAATGGCTGAAAAGATTTAAGGATTAAAGGCCAAAAATTGTTCTTCTTGTTTATTATTTCCTTACACGCATTGATAATTTACACCCTGCGTGTAATGACTCCTTGCAGGAAACTGTACAAATATTCTGATTAAGTAAAACCTGATTAGCCAGACACTGTTGTTACTGGTTTAGGCTAAATTAAAAGAACAATGAATGATAACTGCGTCCTAATTTCATATAAACATCTTCAAAATGACTCTAATTATACACCAGCGAGCTCCAAAGAGACAACTTATGAGTAAAGTGGAGCTGTAATAATGTAAAGACTGTGTTTTATTTTCCAAATGGATGAGATCTCATTTTCAAATGAAAGTCTTTAATTGAAGTTTTGCTCCGTATCATCTGTGAAACAGTTTTTACATTAATCGGAGTAAAAAGTTTCCTCTTGCAGAGATAAATGTCCTCCATGTGACAGCAGTGATTAATTCTGCAAACAGACACCACAACGCTGCATCGGCTGAACATTTTAATTTTCATGCTGATCAGCCGAGTATTAAACAAGATTTATGCTCATGTTCCTGCACGTATGCTCAACAACAGAGGAGCATCCTGTTAGTCCTAAACAAAAGAAGAGACGTGCAGAAACCGGCCACTCTGACCTTAAATAAACCCAAAGATGATGTGGACAAATCCTCCGAGAGCAATGGACCATTGCGATATCATTTATTCCTGACAAGCTGTGAGACTTCGCTCTAAGCACTTAGCTGATGTGACATATTAATAATGTAATATTTATTAAGGGGACAGCATATGTAACATCTGAGAAGCCACATTCGTGCTGCCATTTCAAGGCAGTATGAATGTTTGTTTCACCTCCTCTGTGAATGTAGTGGAGAATGTTTGCTCCGTCTCCAGAGGTAGTAACAGAGGCGTGATACTGGGGAGAGGAAGGTGGGAGACAGGAGCGCTGCGAGTGAGCGTCTCTGCCTTTGCGTGTTTTTGCTGTGTCCCGTCCAAGCTTTAGTGCAGTGTAGTGTACAGAAAGGACCAGAGCCCTGGAAAGAGAGAGTTGCTTCATTGAGGGTTCAGAACGTGAGACGGTCATGTGGTTCATGTAGCAGCCGAGTAGTTCCAAACAAAGCTTGGCGAGTCATTTAAATGAACTGCTTTTCTTACCAATATTTTCTGTTTTTTACGTTAGTAAATTAATATAAATTAATTCCAACGTGGCCCATATTCTATGCACGTGTGTAGGAACATTATTATTGCAATAAGACTTTTACAATTGCTGAAATTTCCTCTGAAAAGGAAGAATGTGGGCTGTAAACTAGCTGGCTCTACTTGCGTTCTTGACTAGCAAACATTGCTTGACACTAACGTTACTAAATTTCCTTGTTTATAATATCAGCGTTGGTGAGTTTGAAAATTACCGACTTGTTTTATTTAAACATCTCAGACAAAGAAAGAAAAGCCCGTGTGATCCTCCTGGGTAGGAAAACGTTCAGATGTTCAAGGACAATGTCTATGTTGTTACTTAGCTTTCAAACATGTAGGAAACTCTGTCTAGTGAAGTATAAAATACCTCAGTGAATCATATCTATCTACTGTATGTGTATATATAAATATAAATGGAAGTGACAGTTGGTGACTGAAAAGATAAGGAAGAACAGGAGGAAAACCAAACCCACAGCATTGTGTTATTTTTACTAGTTGACTGCTTATACATACATTCTTATATTCAACAAAATTTAAGCAATAAAACAATGGCTTACACGATTTCTTAAAAACATTTTATTTAATCCTGTTGTTTCCATCTTAACCACATAGGCCTAATACAAAAGACTCTTCATCAAGGATGTGAGATGAAACAAAAAAACAGATCAGTGACCACATTGAAACTAATATATTTCTTTTTAAATTGACGAGCAATCTAGCTTTAAATTACATCATTAATTTAATTCAAATTTGCTTGTAAAATTTCTTTTCTTCATCATTAAAATGTCAGCTTTACCCTTCTACCTGTAAATTGATCTTCGATAAATGCGAGAAACACATTCCCCATAGGAATCCTATCGCCTCGGTCGCATTGTTGGATCTATCGATTTCTCCCATTGCTGTTAAATAATTGGCCCATTGGCATCTACAGAGTTGGCATAACTCTCTGTTTCCACGGCTCTGGAGAGGACAAGACCCCCCCTTCACCACCACTGGTTGACCCCCACCCCCATGTGAAGTTGATCCCATTTGAAGTAACTGCGTGTCTCTGTTTGTGTGTTTGCAGAATAACGCTGGTCCTGGCCTGTCCCATGGATCTGAAGAACTTCCCCATGGACGTCCAGACCTGCATCATGCAGCTGGAGAGCTGTGAGTGCTCACACACACACACACACACACACACAGTCTGAGGGTTATAGGTGTGCGTCGGTGGATCGGTCTCAGAGCAGCTGCCATGCAGAGCCGAGCTGGAGCTGGTTTGGTATAGATTTCTCTGTGGCCTTTTCTTTCAGTGAGCAGACGTGAGCAGAATCAAACGCTCGGCGCCGAGGTTCACACACTTCCTGTTCTTGAACAAAGGGTCAGTGATCATAAAGAGAGAAGAACAATATGAGACCCAGAGGTACGGCTCTGATTTCTGCTGTAAGCTCTGATTTTAAAGTGTCAGGAGAGAAGCAGAGACGCTGAGGAGCTTTTTAATGTCACCGCCTCGCTCTGGAACAATCACAGCTTCTACAGGAGAGCAGGGAGTATGGCATCAGGGGTGATGGATGATAATGGCAATAAAAACAAAAATATACATATACAGTAATAATAATGACAATGAATCATGATATTTGATTTGTCTCTATAGCTGGCCCTCCTTTTATCCAAAGTGAAGTTAGCTTGATTTTTCCTCCTGCACTGGACTCGTACATCCATGGTTCTGCAGCTCTGTTCCCACATTCACTGAAAAACTTTAAATCAGCTCGTAAACTCTCCAGGTAACATCATTTTCAGCTTGTGCTGAGATGCTCTTTGACCCTCAAACCCCTGCAGAGCTTTGACCTCTGCCGGGCGCTGCTGCTCTCTGCACAGACAGAGAAATGATTTCCTGTTCGGGTGAATCAAAATAAAACAAACAGCCCACACAGATGAGTTCAGCCTAACCTCCTGCTGTCTCTCCCTCTGCAGTCGGCTACACCATGAACGACCTCATATTTGAGTGGGACGAGAAGGGAGCCGTGCAGGTCGCCGACGGTCTGACGCTGCCTCAGTTCATACTAAAGGAGGAGAAAGATCTACGATACTGCACCAAACACTACAACACAGGTGAGGAGACAAGCATGATGCTGCATTTGCCTGTGCAGCCACATGCTACATTCACAAAACATCTGAAGTAGAAACCTGCAAACTGAACTGACTTGCCTGCTTCATGTGCAAATCACAGTTTATGCACAAGGGATGCAACAATTCTCTTGTAATGGCAAGTCGACAGTCTTTCCATAAATATAAAATGAAAAATGAAGGATCTTGAACCAAATACTGTGAGTTTCTTTTCTTGAAAACACAAAATAATAGACAATCACAAGCATGGGCAGGCGGTCTGCAGCATACCAAGAAGTCTGAAGCCTGTAAAGATTAATTAATTTTAAAACCTTGGATACAAAGGTGGGAGTTGACTCCACATCACTAATGAAAAACAAACTGATATGGCAGCTTCTGCAACTATCAGCAAGTTAAAGTTCATGTGAGCCAAGGGCAGACATCTGTGTGTGATTAACTTCAGTACCTCTTGCAAGAGAAACATTGTAACACTATGAGAACAATCTAGTTTTATAGCTTCAAAATAATTAATAAAAGAGGTTATATGTGATGTATGACATAAAATGTAACAGTAAAATCTCCCACAGCACTCTGTAAAATATCATTCCATTCAGCACAAAGGTCCCGGGTCATGACATGCAGGTAAATTGCATCATTATCAGTTGTGAGTACAAACAGCTTTCATTCATTGTTGCCCTTTACTCCCTGTATTTGCTCTGTTGTGCTTGATTGGGACTGCGAGCCAGAGTGCATGGTTCAAGTAAACTGACACGAGTAGCAGTGGGCTAAAGTTGACCCAAGAAACCACACCGCTTCACTGAGAGGAGAGGCAGTAATATGCATCCACACTCAAAATGAGGGACCCCTCCCTGGTCCACATTTCATAACATAATTTTTGGGAGGGACATAAAATCTTAGCACATCAGCATGGTGCATTTAATTAAGCAGAACATGTCTTGTTGTCTCACTTGAACACACCAGGACTGATTCATAACATACGAGCCTCTGCAGCTGGAAACTTATCCTCATCTGATCAAAACAGCTGTGAAAAGCACAAATTTGTCAAAAGTCAGCAGGATGATACGAACTCATTGAGTAGACATTGACAGTTACCATATGATGTGTTCAATGACAGCTCAGGCAAATGAAAAACAGGGGATTAGATAAAATGTCTTTGTGATGCGTTCAAATATGACATCAAGAAAAGGAAAATTAAGTGTTTGTCTAAAAACTTGAATATTTACAGCAGTTTGGAGGTCAAATTTTCCATCCATCCATTTTCAATACTGCTTATCCCTTTTGGGGACTGAGCCTATCCCAGCTAACATTAGGAAAGAGGTGGGGTACACCCTGAACAGGTCGCTAGCCAATCACTGGGCCACATAAAGAGACAGACAACCGCTCAAGCTAACTTCTAACCTAAGGTGCAATTTGGGGTCACCAGTCAACCCATGCACGGGGAGAACATGCAAACTCCACGCAGAAAGGCCCTGGCTGACATGGGATTTGAACCAGCAACTTTCTTTGCTCTGAGGCGCAAGGTCTACCAGCTGGGCCACCATGGCCCTCATAACACAGTTCTGTAACTATTAAAATAGGCCTGAAGGGATGAAAGCACAATTGAATGCACTTCTATTCTCCACAAAATACATCTAATGTACTTTTTAAATAATTTTTTAAATTATGTTTAGTCTAAAAATATATATATATCAGCTTTCAGGCCCATGCTGCACCACCATGTCACCCAGGTCAAATTGTAATTCACACTTTAAAAAAAAAATAGATACAACAGACATCTCCCAGGGTTAAGAATAGTCTTTTTTCATTGTGTTTGTTTATTTATTTGTTTGTTTTGATTTTATATCATAAACTGCATCAAGGATTTCTCAGGGAATTCTTCTTGTTGCATAGATGTAAAAATAAAGACATTGTGTTGTTATGGAAAAATAGCATTTTTTTCCTCAAAAACTCCCTCCTGTTAAGGAAAATAATAACTGAAGCATTCCTGCAGTATTTTTAGCAGCAAATTAAAGATAAAGTCCTACTAAGGCTGCATCAAATGACTCTGGCAGTTTAATCTGAGTGATCTGAGACCATTTTTAACACAAACTCATGGATGTTAATCTGTTTGGAGGACTGGAAGCTGGCGGTGCTAACAATGCTAATGCACACTGTGCTTGATGTTGTCAGTTCACACATTGGCTCACTCACTGTCGAGAAATGTTGCCAAATTCAGGGCCCAGTTTGTTGCTTTTTGGTTGACTTCCCTTGTTTGGTCCTCTTTGGTTTTGATGGTTCTCCCACAAACTGTGACCCGAACTCTTGTTTGCTCGGGACCTGTTTTTTTTACCAGACTGATTTGGTTCTTTGCTCCACACCAGGGTTTGTTTGAGCTTGTTTTGAGCTTCATCACAGCGTGCATGACTCTCAATTCATGCTGATTTCTTTTATTTTTTTTTGTTTTTCTGGGAGTTTTATTTTCACTTATCAGACAGCAAGAGCAGGACAGAGGAGGGAAATGAGGAGCTAATAAATGACCAGTAAAGAATAAAACATGCAGATAATGAGTTGTAAAAAAGAGAGATTAATATATTTTAAGGGGCAAATTCAATCGTGAGGAAGGACAGAAAAAGACAAAAGAGAAGAAAAGACGACGTCCTAAAACCAAGAGACTGATGCAGCAGTAATGACAGAAAAAAAAATAAATGCTAATGATTTTTATTATAATGTACAGCCTTGAAAATGTAAAAGCATGGAAAAGAAGAGAGCGGAAAAGGAGCAGATTAAGCAGAAATGAGTCCAGGCTGCAGAAATCATAAAAAGAAAAGGAGCGAAGAGAGTCCATCCGAGCACGGAGGAGGACGAGCCACGCTCTGTTTCTCCCTCAGGGTCGTCCAGTCGGGCTAAAAACCATCTGTCCAGTCCACCTCAGCGCTGGCCGCCTCTTACACTCCAGAGGAAACACAAATTATAAATACTCTGACATGTAACGCCAAGGGTCTGAAACGGACAGAGGCACAAACGGAGATGTGAATGTTTAATTTATGAAACATTTTGACTAAATGAAATGAATTTATTTGATCTAATTTTAGATGTTGGATGGTGTGGGATGGAGGCTGTCATGATAAATAAAGGGAGACCATAAAATAATGTCTGATGGGTCATTTCATCAGCCCTGTGATAATTCAGAGGTCACTGATGCAACCGCGTCAGTGCTTTAGAAACAGATTTTAATATTTATGAAGCTTTATGACCTAAAATGAGGGGACTTGTTTGTTATAAGACAAGATTTCAGTACCTAAGATATGGAGTTCAAAGGCTTTTGCATAGAATAAGGATGAGGCAAACTTTATTCATCCCAAAGGGAAATTCAATTATCCTACCCACGAAAGACATTTCTGGAGTTTAGTTAACGATTTTTCACCAGCAACGACCACAAACTCCCCTGTTGGCTGCCCTTTGTGTTAAATTTAATCCCCAAACTAGCATTTTTGCTTCCCAGCAGGTATCAGTATCCGTGGGATTTGGAATTACAGGACATTTCTTGAAAGTTTACTGGCATGTGAATGTGGATCTGCAAGGCAGAAAATTAGTGCCAAAAGTCACATGACAGTTTTTCGTACTTGAAAGATTTTAGTTTGCTGCTTGAAGGATATCTTTAAGTTATTGAAGAAATATATGTCTTTGTATGTGTAAAACATACTTAATTTGTTTCTGAAGCTCTATGTTTTTGTTTGACAGGTTAGTTTCTTAATTGCAAAACAAAATGCATTAGTTTGTGAATGATGTTTTGTATTTTAAACCACACTGAGTTTGTCTGTGAATTGTTTTGTGTGTTTGTGAGGTTTTGGCATGATTTTAACTCCATATTAATGTCTTTTAACTTTAGGCTGTATGCTTTTTGGAAAAATTATATTATTATGACTTTCACTGTTCTTAATGCTAATGTTAGGCCATTTTCCACTTGAGATGTTTCTTCATGTCTTTGTTGTAATGCTGAGGTCTGATCATAGCTTGAGCTCGTAGTCACAGGGTTTTGAGACCCATCGGCTCACAAAAATTGTTCATTTTCTTCTCAGAGGAATGTTTTAGGGGTGTGTTCGGTTTTCCTCTGATCTATTTTGAGACTCTGACCAATAAAAGCAAATGCCTCGGTCTAGGGGCCTGTTTGCATGACAACAAATACGGCCAAAAATGGAGAGTTTTCGTCGCATTTGCGCCTTCGGTTTACACGAGAGCGGTGCCCAGAGTGCCTGAATCCACAAGCTTTTGAAACCAGGGTCAGAGTGAAAAGTTTTGAAAACGTTTTTATTGTCGTCTCCATGTAAACAGGAAAGGCTGTTTTCAGGAAAATCAGGAACACGCAGCACATGCGCAGTACTCTTTCAGATAAAGGTGGCGCATGCACCTAGGAACAACAACAACAACAGTTATGGCCAACTACTGAGCAACATGTGTGTTGCTAACTGTGCTCCATTTGTGATCACTCCTCCAGCAATATGTGGATTTGCTGCATCAATACTCTGACCAGCAGAGACGCATTTGTTATATTCGCCAAGGACAATACAAAATTACTTTGTAAACTCCTGGCCTGGCATGCACACAACCGTGTTTCAGTCATTCTTGCAGATCAGTTTGAATGTGAACGTTATCACACCGTCTCCTTGTGAATGTGGAGTCTTTTGAAAACACAAAGGAAAGACCTCTCCGTTTATGGTGACAACGTTGTTGTGTAAATGGGGCCTAGATCTGAACAATATAACGTTTTACATCACAGCTGCAATGTGCACATGCACAGTAGTCACAACACTTCTCTCTTTTTATCATTACCTCCGCCAAGGAGGTTATGTTGTTGCTGGCGTTGATTTGTTTGTTTGGTTGTGTTCAAAATAACTTGAAAAGTTATGGACGGATGTGGATGAAATTTTCAGGAAATGTGTGGAATGTGATAAGGAAGAAATGATTGGATGTTGGGACTGATCCGGATCACCATACGGATCCAGGAATTTTTTTAAAGGATTCTTTAACATTGCGAGATAGGACCATTTTCGGCATTTGTGCATATTACCCCACAAAAAAATGGCCAGGGCACTTGGTCAAAAACCAACCTTGGTGGAGGTTTGCGCTCTACGAGTGCTTTCTAGTTACATCATGAAATATTCACATTAGCTCCATGAGGATGTTATTTCAGCAACAGTTCACCCTGCAGTGCAGCTTGGATGTGCCTCACATGGCAGATGCTCCGTGCGGCAGAGCAAATCAATCACAGCGCTCCAGTTTCCCTCCAAAAATCATGTGCTCCCTCTTTCCAATATAACGTCTTTAAGACTCTGGAGACGGAGCATCTGTGGGATGTTCATAATGGAGGTGAATCATCACAGGGGCGCAAATCTTAACAGCCTGAAATGCCAGTGTGAATAGGGTTGGTGCCTTATGGTGGCTTTTTATCCCCCTATTCCCTTTCGCCCGCCTGCCTGTCCTACAAGGAAATGCTCCCACTACATGGTGAAAGAAACCAGTTTGTGAGAATTATCAAGACAGGTTCACAAGGATTATCTGTGCAAGACGCAGGGTTAAGTGTAAGGTACACAATACATAGCTGGCACATACCTTTGTGTATTTTTGTATCATCACTTGTCTTGGCTCCTTGGACCAAATGAGGGGCTTGTTAGATGTAACAATTTAATTTTGAAGGAACCTATTAAATGTAAATTGAAAAAAAAAAAGAAAGAAAAAGAAAGGTCCACCAGGTCTTTGACCTTGCACAGCAGCTGCATCCAGAAGACATCTCTCTGAAGAGTTTTTTGACCAGATCTCCATCAGTGGAGTGGCTGAAGTGCAAGAGACTCCTACCTAATCTGAGTTAGAGACACATCTGCTCTTTATTTGGTCATAAATATGTGGAAGTGGCTGGACGACTCTGTCAGTGAATCAATTATCTTCAACAACGAGAGTGAAACAAACTTTCAAGGAAAATACTTCAACAAAATGAGAGGCCAAAATAAAATCCAGAGCATCAAACCACCGGTCAGAGCAGAGTGTCTTAAAGTGTGTGTGTGTGTGTTAAAGTGTGTGTGCGGGGGGCTGATTACTTCAGATCCAGAGCCATCACTCACACGGCGGCTGACGTCTGCTGTCGCCGCTGAGGAGATGAACGATCCAGCTCCAGACGAGGAGCCTTGACACGACTCAGCACCGACACACAGAAATCCACAACCTGCTGCACACAGTCCTGCATCCAGACTCTCAGAGCGGAGACAATGAAGAGATAATCCTCAGATTTACTCTGTAAATACAAGAACTCTGTTCCCTCAATGAGTCACTCCTTATATGGTGTTTCCTGTATGAGCTGTGCAAGACCTCCACCACTGCAGTCATCCACTGATGACTGAGGACCTGTGATTGGAGCTTGTTTGGGAGTTTGAAGGTCAGGCTCAAACTGCTGAAGTGGATCAGTCTTTTCTTAAAGCTGTGCTGAATGTGGAGTGTCATGGACTTCATGCACAGGAATGACATTTATTTTTCTCTTTCCCAAAAGGCCAAACTGTTAGAAATTGCATGATAATCTTAAATAAACCAATGCAAAAGCTTGTAATTCATAATATTTTGATAAAGTTTTATGTAACTTTCTTCCACACACCTTCCTGTTGCTCTGATAGCTGGCTAACTTCTCCTCTTGCCATCCTGATTTTGCCTTGAGCCTCCTTCACCATGGATCTTTCTGTATCCAGCCTGTGTTGTTATCTCCGCCAAGGAGGGTATGTTTTTGCTGGCGTATGTTGTTTCTTTGTCCAATGTTTGTTTGTTTGTTTGCAAGATTACACAAAAACTACTGGACGGATTTGGCAGAAAATTTCAGGAGATGTTGGTAATGGCCCACCTTCGAAATCATTACATTTTGGTGGTGACACGTGTATTTGTCTGGATGCAAAAAAATCCCCAAAGTTTTAACAGATTCGCTTCCAATTGTACAAGATAACATAGGGTACATGTCTCTATCATCAGGGTAAATTTCATCTGGATCCAATCCAGATTGATGTCACAAAAAAACGTTGAACTTTGTAATGGGAAATCCCATTGACAACATCCAATAAATCATATAAAATATAAATATTACAAGATGTTCCCAAAACTTGTTGTGTTCATACAGGATAACAATCTCCATGTATGTGCTGAGTTTGGTCCAGATCCTAGCACTATTCTGGATCTGTTGGTCCAAAATTGTATCTCTACAGGGGTTGTGGAAAAGCCACTGCAAGAACTGAGCTTGGCGAAGGTCTGCGCTTTCTGAGTGCTTTTCTAGTTAATCTTGTAGCGAAGCTTCTCAAGCATCCCCGTAGCTGTAGTGTGTATCAGCTAACTTGTAGCTGTCATGGTAACAGTCAGTATGGTGGTCATGAGCATCAGCTAGTGAACTTTCAGAGGGTCCACAATTGGCCATGATCTTCATTCTCAGGTCAGCTGCACTTGTGCTTGGTGAATCTGTGTTAGGGCTTGGTGTTAGTGGGGTTTGGTAGCCAGTCATGGATGTTTGGTCTATGCAAACATTCATGATTGGCTACCAAGCTGCTTGTCTTGTTTCTTGTAAAAAAAATAATAGTATTAATAATAATTCATGAATATCAGCGAGGCTTCCCTGTTTTAATCAGTGGTTGTGGAGTCATTATGGTGGAGCTGGCTTCCATGGTCACACCAGGATAACACAGTGATCACAGAAGCAGACAGTTTTATTTGTCTGGTGTTGAAGGCAGCTCGGTTCACAGTTTGTCGCAGGATAAGAAGCAGACAGCGAGTTTATTTCTGCAGGATCCAAGTCTTCATGCTGAACCACACACTCAATGTGCCGTAAAACCAAAACTATGAGCTAAGAGCGCCGTAAAGCCTCCAGAGATCTCCTGCAGATTTTCATGAATATCTTCAGCAGAGAGCACGAATTCTTTCAGGACGATTTACCCCCCCCCCCCCCCCCCCGTCCTCCTCTGCTCATCTCCGGCCCGTTACTCTGCAGCCGGCCCTCACAGGGTGTGTGTGTGCACGTGTGTGTGTTTGAGCGTGCACACACCTCGCTGCTTCCCAATCAAGCATAAAGAGGGAATTAAGGTGTCGTTTCTGCTCGGATGTATTAGCTGCAGTGTATTGCGACTGACGGTGGGGGGGGGGGTCTCTCTTCGTCTTTTCATCCCTCCGTCCAGAAAACACTCTCACATTAAAACACACGTACACAGACCTGTCTGAAATACTAATTAAGACTCTGTGCTGCATTGCAGGGCGCTCCTTTGTTTGTCTGTAGATATGTTTGTGGTGTGTTCAGGTGTAGCAGACGATTATCAGATCAGTTTGAGGATATTGACGTGAGATCGGGCTCAGGAAAAGAGGGGCAGCAGGAGGAGGGCTGAGAGGGAGCTGTGAGTTAAAGGGATGTTAATGAACATCGTTTGGGTACAAGCACTGAAGTAAGAAAGAGAAAACATCACAGATAATCTACAAGTTTCAAGATCTGTTTGATCACAAGTTTTGATTCATCCGTTTTTTATTCGAGCAAAAAAACAGATCAGATAAAATATGTTTGTTTTTCTGCCCTTGGATGTTTACTGATCTGTTCAACTGTTCAACACCACATGACAGCAACTCAATGCATTCAGGAGTGTAGGCATGATCAAGACTGAGCATCAGAATCAAGAAGAAACGCTGATTTTAGAGACTGTAAAGGTGGCGTGGTTGTTGGTGCCAGACAGGCTGGTCTGATCTTCTGAGATTTTTTCACACAACTATCTCAGGGTTTGGTTTGTAGACACAGACAATGGTTTGTAAAACCAGCACTACTACTGGAAAAATATCTTACAGATAGTAGGGTTGTCACTTCTCCTGAAATCCCACAGACACACACACACACAAACACACACTGGGCTGAGGACTTGACAATACACTCTATGCATGTTATCATGGTATTGCGATTTTGTGGTACAGGCAGCTACTGTGGCTGTAATCAGGAGAAGAGGGAGGAGTCTTGATGCTGCTGACTTCTGTCTTGTGCATAGAAGTACTCTACCAGAGTCATGTAAAGCACACTGAAGGGAAAACTCAAAACAGCACAACATAAGCTCACCTGAGAAACACATAATTAAGAACAAAAAGGTAAATGAAGGTCTTTATTGGTGTTTGCATCCCTTTAATGGCAGCAGTATTAATGTTTTAACATCACGGCCCACAGTAACACACACAGCATGAATGAAAGTATTGATTTAAAGGACACAGCCGAGGACTCTGCACACACAGGAGTGTGTAGTTCAGGACACACACACATCAGTGTTAAGTACAGCACACACACTGAGCCCTCACAGCCAGATAGGAGCCCGGCTGAATAATTTCAATCTTCTTATCAGATGGAAAATATGGACAGCACTTAAAAGCTCTGAAGTGTATCGCAGCTATAAATCAAGTCCGACTTCATCGACTCTCCTCCTCCTCTTCTTCCTCTTCATCCTGCTGCTGTAGACTTCCCCTCCACTCTCCCTTCATCTCCTCTCCTCCTCTTCCTCATCCTTCTCTCCTCCAGCTCTAACGTCTCCTCCTCTTCTTCTCCTGCTCTCTTTAGTGGTTCAGGGTTAACTCTAATTGATGAGGCTGCCGTCCATTGATCGTCTTTGATTAAATGGATCGTCGGCCATCTTGCTCCCTGGCTCTCTGGTGTTTTATTACGAGGCTCGGCGCTCTCATTACATTACAGAAAGAAAGGAGAGGACATTTGTTAGCGTCGCTGCTCTGCTGCAGTGTAAACAGAAGCACTGCAGTGCTTGCTAATTTAATTATCTGCGAGGAGGAATTCCTTTGCAGACGATGTTTTTGTGCAGAATATTAGACACTTTCATGTGTTTGATGAACTCAGTGCTGTTTTACAGAGTATTTATCTGCACTCTGCAACCTCTCTGTTTACTTTCTGTGCCAGTAAAGTGATGTTATGGAGGGCTTTTTTTATGAAAACAGATACGTTTTATGGAGAAGAAACTGTAATACTAGAGACTTACTCATTCTAAAAGCCTAAATACTCTAACTTTACTTACTTTGTGATGCATTACCTCCAACATTGAGTGACTGAGGGTCGATTGTCACATTGACAAAAATTAATCATGTGTAACTTTATGTTAAACCTTAAGTCAAGGTGTAGGTTTGGACTAAATTTGACAAAAATTGATGTATTCCTGAATATTGTCTTAAGATTTAAGGTCATATGGTTTCTAACAATGGGAGTTACCAAACTTTTTCAAAACATTATGGTGCCGATAGTTTTTGCTTTAGTTTTCTGAGACCAATACCAATCATCTCCTAAAACTCATACATATTTTTTAATGCATAACTTTGTTTTATATCATATAAAAACAGATTAAGCAGACACATGGGAACAGGCCAGCGAGCCTATAAAGTGGATTGTATGTATAAGTGCAAGACAATATTTTTCAGAGATCTTCCGCTAATTAACAGTGATGTGACTTTTTTGATGAATGAATTTTTCAATCAATCAACCAATCCTTATTTGTGTAGTCGCAGTTCATAACAAGTGTTATCTCAAGGCACTTTACACTAGGGCAGGCTGAAGACATACTCTTCATTTTATAGATACACATATATGCAAATATATATTTGTATATGTACGTACATACATCCAGAGATGGATCCATTCAGGCAGAGACAAAGGGACTTAAAATAAGAATTCATGATAGTGACAATGATGGATACTCAGGTCATAAATCTGTCCTCATCATATTTATCTCTGCTGAATATAGACTTAATCAATCTTTTTTTGTATGGTGCCATATTTGTCTTTTTTGAATATAAATTTATCAAAGGTAATCCCCTTGAGATGCGATATCCCATTTTTAAGATGGTCCTCATGTCTAAATGGTTGTAAAGATAGTTACCATGGATGTATAATCAATACAACCATGGATAGAGAGATCAATCTAAATATTAAAATTAATGTCTGAAATGAATATAATCTGGAGAGGAATGATGTTGATTAATATCCATCATCTAGTTGAACTGACATTGAAATTGGTTTAACTGGTCTAAAAGTATGAGTTTATGTTAAATGATGTTATTTCAGTTGATGGTTGATGCAGGATAGAGCACATGGAGCCAGTGGGTCCACAGCACCAGGTCATCCATGACTGTTCGTCAAGGTCATACTAATATATCTGTGTTGTTTACAGGAACTACCGTGTATTTAATTTTGTTGATCTCTCCGAAGTTAATATCAGGAACTGTAATGATGATGGAATGGAGCTAAAGGAATGGACACGTTATTGTAACTGTAGATATTAAAGCAACAAAAGCAAATGCAAACAAGTTCAGGACAGAGCGAGTGAAAAACCTGAAAACAGTCTGGAGGATTGCACAGATTTATTTAGGTCCCCATTTGGCTTCGATGCTTTATGGAAGTAACTGATGAATAGATACCAATTTTCAAAAGTGAATCTGTTTTGTCATATCAGTCTAATGCTGAGATCTGACACAGTTAAATGCTTATTCAAAGAATGCTCCTTTTGGGCAGTAAAAATAAACTGTTGGACACATTCTAGGTTTATTTTCATGATAAAACATGAGAGCTGTGTCACCATCATGGAGAAAATATGCCAAAAGTTATTATAAAAACATCAGCAACAGCATTAGCCCTGATCTTCAGAATCAGTTCATTGCAAACTAAAAGGAAGTATTTTTTCACTGTTAGTCCCAAAATATTCAAAGGCCGAGTGATCCCGTTGATGTGCAGTACACAAGACAAGAAAATCAAGTGTGTGGCCTCATAAAAGAGGCTGAAATACGCTGGAAAAGTTTTGTATGTTGATGTAAATCAGGGACAATCGGATCAGTAGAAGAAGGTTAAAGTCACGACTCCGTCCTTTCTGGATCTCTGTACTCGGTTTTCACAGCGGCGTGCCGCGAGCGTAAACACGAACTGTTCCTTTCCCTTCACAGACTCACAAGGACTAACAGTGCTGCTGGCTGAACAAAATAAAGGCAGCTGCACGTCAACAGACTCCAACACAACAACAGTTTGTGCAGAGTACACTGTCCAGAGGAAACAATAAAATCACCATGAAATTTAACAAAAAATCAAGATTACTATCACAGGGAGGAAGACTAAAAGTAAAGTTAATGACTCACCACAGAAAAGGAGGAATAACAACTGAGACTGCAGTAGAGTCTAAAATACTAACAAATTGATATTAGCATTAATGAGAGTTTTATTCCTTTTTTCCCTCTGATAATGATAATCTTTGAATTCATATGGGCCCTTATGGTGGACAGAAACTTCATCAGCCTTTCTAAAGTGTTTCAGAACAACAACAACAATTTAGATGACTAAATGATGACTAAAACTAAAAGAGGAGGTAATGTTTTTGCCAGCATTTACGTGTTTGTGTGTTTGTCTGTTAGCATGATAGTTCAACTGGTGATCTGATGCCGAATGCTGATCGTAGAATTTTTTAAAAATGTTTTGTTAACAATGCAATTAATGGCAGTATTCCACATTTCCCCAATAACTCCTGAAGCTCTCAACAGTTTTGGATGACATTTTCTGGAAATGTGTGTAATGTCACAAGGGAGAAGTGCTCAGATTTTGGTGGTGGTGATCCGAATCTGGAGGCAGATCCAGGAATTTTTTTAAGGATTTGTTAACTGTGTGAGACAAGGCAGTTTTACACATCTATGTCAATAAATTGTCCAACGTTGACAGATATATATTAATCGCTTTTCATGTTTGGGAAACAGTGGACTAAATGCCCTCTGGACCTCACCCCATGTTTCTTTACTTCTTACTTTTTTATCAAACATTTTAATTGATTTTTGACATGGGATGGGCACAAATAAAACATTAGCACATGTCTAAACAACAGTCATTCCTTTAACACAGTGATCTCTGGACCCATTGAAAAAGGGCTCCTTTTTATAAAATTAAAAATTACAAAATAAATTGAAAATATGTAAATAACTTTTGAAGTATTTAGGAGTAATGGGACATAAATGAGTGAAATGAGTGGTCAAAGGCCATGATCATTTTTCCTTGTTTTTTTTATCACTTGATTTTCAGATTTCTATGATCTACACCAGCACTAAAAATACCCCAGCCCCTTCCTCAAAGCCCATCACAGACCTCTACCTGTCTGTAACGATGTACCTTGGAAAGTTATGAAACTGTCAGATGGTCGATCTATTTCTGTCTATTTTTCCAGAAAACTGAAATTCTGCTCAGCATGAATTTTAATATCAGATATAAATGATGATTTCGCTCAAGGTGTCTTTAATAATTCACGCCCTGCAAACAGATTTACTCTTGCTTTATGAAGGAGGAATAAACAATGACTCCTCCTTTTCCCTCACTGTCATTATTCTTCCACCTTCAGACTTTAATTCAACAAGTGCCTGTCAGAGTAAATCCCCTAACACCTCCTGCGTTTGTTTTTCAAATATTAAACATGTTTGCTTTATTTGACATTCAGCAAAGGCAAGCATTTGTGTCCCTCTGATTTTCCGCCTGTGATTTACACTTTGGCTCAGCATGAGCACAAAGAAAAGATGACATTTTGTCTCTGAGACGTCGGTTTGTCCTCGTCTTTTCTGGTCCGATCCCTCCTTCACTCTCTCCTCCTCCCTCGCTCCTCATCTCTGTGAATCAGTCTATTAATTTGGCCCTCTGTCTCATCATTTCCACCTGATTTTATTTTATTTTTTGCCTGGAAATGAGTCCATGTTGGTGTTTAGATAAAGCTTCTGTGCAGACGGATAAATAATAGTGAATTCAGCGTTAATGGAACATCGCCGCGGGCACACAGACAAAAGAACATTCTGCTTTTAAGTTGAGTTTAAACATCCGGCACCATTATCGTTTCTGTTTCCTGGAATCAGACTGTAGAGCCGCAAACTCACTCATTTTGAAATGAGACTTTCAGGCTGAAAACAGGACACCCACTGAGACAGGATGATTGGCTGCATGAATAAAAACTGAGTGTACCGAATGTCTTTGAAGCTGTCCTCTCATTACAGAGTGATAACATCTGTGGAGGGTTTTTATTCATTTTTAAACAGAATAATCCTCAACAAAATGGTAAAAATGAGGTTTTCATTATTGCAAAGCCTCATTTGCTTCCTTATTTGGTGATATGACTTCTTTAGACCGAGAACATAAAAGTCAGATCAGTTTCTTGTCTGTCAGTTTCTGGCTCTATTGTGGCATTTCTAAGTTAAACTGCGGTCCAGTTTTGGTCATTTAAGTTTATTGTGGTTGCTATAAACAAATCAGCATTGTTCTTCTTCTATCAAGGTTTTCACAAAGTCATAAGTTACTCGTGTGCGATTAACTTTCTTCTCTAGCTTGCTTGTTGAAGTGTTTTTGTGCTAAAGAAGTCTAAGGGCCCTGTCGTACGCCTGGCATAAACAGTTTTGGTTGCAGTGCAAGGGTCTTTCCTATTTTGCACCTCACAAAGTTGCCATTATTAGGCCCAGCATTTGTGTTGTCGAGCAGGCAAAGAGTATACACTACTCCGAGTCAAAGCCGCATTACACATTAACGTAAAGTAGCTGACCAACATTGAGAAACCATCAAAATTTCCCTGATGGACATTTCCGGGTTCAATTCTTCTGTGTTCTAGTATTAATTTTGTTGACTAATTATTTTCATTGTAGTTTTCATCAACAACCTTTTTCCCCCTGATGAAAACTAGACAGTAACTAATAAAAATAAGTACACATGGTCAAAAACTAAATTAACTGACATCTTCATCAACAGATAAAAACTAGACAAAAATGTTTGACAGAGACTTAATCCAATCAGACCTAATTTGGTCATGTAGAAAATATGTTAAGAGGGACATCCAATCACAGCTGCTTTAGCTTGGTGGTGGTGGGATAAGTTGTGCATTCAGCATTCAGTAAAGGGTTATTAGATGTTTCATTTTATCCAAGTGTAAAACATGACTTCAGAAATTCAAGGGAACATAAAAATGCCTTACCCTTTACACTTCATATTTTAGTCGACTAAATTTACAGTAGATTTGGTCGACTAAAAGTTTGTGAAATTTCATCAGTTAAAACTAGAGTAAAATTGAAACAATTTAGATGACTAAATTATGACTACAACTAAAAGATATTTTAGGCAAAAGACTATAAGTAAAGCTAAATTGAAAAGTACTGCTGTGTTCAGGTCAAGGTGTCTTAAGTGGAGGGAAACGTCGTGCTGGTGGAGTTTGACATTTCCAAACAGCACTCTGACTAATTGTAGACAGATTTCATACATTCACCAACATAAATCTACACATTTGTAGCTTGTTCAATGTAAGTGAACTTTGACCTGACAGATCTTGGCAGTTTCTTTAGAGTATCTTAAAGGCACAGTCCTCACCTTTCCTTTCTAATCGTTCTTACTTAAATCACCTTTTCTCCTCCTCCAGGTAAATTCACCTGTATCGAGGCTCGGTTCCACCTGGAGCGTCAGATGGGTTACTACCTGATCCAGATGTACATCCCCTCTCTGCTCATCGTCATCCTGTCCTGGGTCTCCTTCTGGATCAACATGGACGCCGCGCCTGCCCGGGTGGGTCTGGGCATCACCACTGTGCTGACCATGACCACGCAGAGCTCTGGTTCGAGAGCCTCCCTGCCCAAGGTGGGGACCAATCCAACATCTACCTAATGATGACAGTGATAAGGGCTGCTTTTATTGTGAAGTCATTTTATGTATCTGATGTGTACATCCTTATTTTCTGGACAATAATAGGTAGATATTTACCTTAAGTTAAACCATATTTTTCTAAAACAAGACACCTTAAACTGTAACACATTTGTACCATTGGTTTTTAAAAGCCAGAGACTGAGGTATGTTTGAGTTTAAAGAATGAGCTGCACTGTTCATACAAAAAACAATAGTGTTGCTGAAATATTTTAAAACATTGACGTAATGATTGGTTAAATATTTCAAAATACAGTATGAGAGAGAAACAGTTCATGAAGGAGAGTTATTGTTTGATAAAAGCCAGAAAATAATGAATAAAGGGGAGAAAATTAAAGATGTATGGTGGAAGAACTGGGGGAGAAAGTGAAATTGAGGAAGAAGGGCTGGGTGATATGGCATAAAAACAAAATACATGTCTTTTTTCCACAACACTCGATTTACGATTTTATTTTAATTTCCCTCTCACAAAAAAACTCCTACTGACATAAATGTAACATGAATGAAGTTTTGCATTTATGTTGTTTCCAAACCAAGCAGAATTTCCTTCTTAAAATCAAAGTCCGTGTCATCAAATGTTGATTACGTTGTTCAAACATAGACAGGTTTGTAACATAAACACTAATAGCTGAGGTATTTTCAAGGAATTTTTCCATGAAACACTCTGATCAATATTTAGTCTCATTTAAACAACAAATACAAGCCTATAAAAGTGCCTGTGCAAAAGCTGACAGGGCCTATTATCATGAAAACAGTCATTTTTCAGTATTTATATTTTAAACATTGCAACAACTTACAATCTGAGTAAGTCAAGAAAGAAAATCCAGATTTTTAAGTTTAAAATCTTCTGCAGAAAATAATTGAAATTAATCAATTTAAACAACATATTGGCCAGCCCTAAGAGGAAGTAAAGAAAGATGGAAGATAGTGCGTGTTTCCATTTCATTCACAAAACAAAACTAGATAATCTCAGAGCTCAGACCTCTGCAAAGCAGCTCAGTTACGGCAGTGGCTTTTCCACAACTCCTGTACAAGGTTCAATTCTGGATCACCACACTTTGATTGGACGGCTGAGTCTCAGCTTACGTCTCTGCATGTGGAGAGCGCCTTTGCTGGCATAAAAAGGAAAGCTGGGAAATGGAGTCACATAGGCTTGAAAAACATTGACGTCAGTTTGCAAATAAACTACAATTCCCATAATGGCGTAAAGGGGCGAAACCCTCACAGCAGCTGTGGAGAAATAAGTGGGATTTGCCATTATAATTTTCACTGTTTTTTGTATCATCAATCTGGATCGGATCCACATGAAATTTACCTTGATGATAGAGTTATATTATATACATTATCCTGTAAAGTTTGAAGCAACTCCATTAAGTGATGGCAGAGATATGATTTTTTTAAGATTCGGCCCAATGTTAAGATATGGGATTTTTGGAAAGGTTTGGAATTTTTTGCATCCAGAAAAATATGCGGATCACCACTAAAATGTAATGGCCTCTTCCTTGGACCAAACCACACCTCTGGTAAAATTTCCTTGTAAATCCATCCAGTAGTTTTTGTGTAATCTTGCTAACAAACAGACAAACAAACAAACAGGGCCAAAAACATAACCTCCTTGGCGGAGGTAATCAGAAAAAGAGGCAGGAGGAGGTAAAGGAATGAAAAAAGATGTTTGACAGAGGAGGTCAAAGAGGAGGAACTTTAAAAAAGCAGAGCGATCTTTTCCTGTGAGGGATTTTCAGATTAAAGAAGAAAAAAACGCTCAGATTTTGCGTGAGCCGGTAGGATTGTATAATTATGTCCAGGGAAGCTGTAATCCTACACACACACACACACACACACACTCCGTTTGTTGACTTTAGGTGCTTCATGTGCTCTAAAAATTGAAGAAGTGAACCGTGTTTCCTGCAGTTCAGCTGTCACAGTAACGATCACAGAGCACAGCTGAGGTGTGTGTGTGCGCATGTGTGTGTTTGTGTGTGTGTGATTGATAGCGGACACACTCACCTCACACACAGCTCTACTCACATGCCACAAAGTCGAGCTGCAGCATGTCAGGCGAGGGCGGAGAGGAGAGAGGAGGCAAGGAAAGGAGACGAGGGTGGAGAGGTAGATGATGTTGATGTTAGCGCACAGGATGCTAACAGCGGTTAACTCGGCAGAAAAACACCTTTAAATCCAGGTAGACACGGTGAATAAACAAGTCAAGAGGAGGAAGGCTGTTGTTCCTAATCCTGCAGAACAAACAACACGACTGTAAAGGTCAGTTATGTAACGGAGAGGTCACCGAGCAGCAGTCAGCTGATCACAATTCTGCATGTTCAAGGTTTAAAGTCACTGAGGCCAGACCAGATCAATTCATGAAGACCAGGAAGTGGTCCAAACAAGACGCCACTTAATACCTGATACAATCGAGTTTTAAAAGAGTTTTAGCATTTTTGTGGCTTTCTCCAACTTTGAATGCCACAGACCTCAGTGATTCTGATCCTAGAGGTCTACTTTGTTTGTAGCCCTTCACTCAAAGGTAACATCATACAAAAACTTTAAATGTAGATTTACACAAAAAACTGTCCATGGCCTCCAGTCCAATCTATTCCAGTCCACTTTTTTATATAATGCATTAATAAAACAGTTAAGTTAGTCAGTTAAGTGTTGCAGAGTGACTATAATGAGAAATAAAATGAATCATGACGATCAAAATAATATTATTTGAATAAATAGGTTAAAAAAAAATAAGAATTAAAACCAGTAATGAAAATCATAAAATCTTAAATAAGCGCATAAAAAGCACAAGACAGTATGTTTCAACAAAGCCAAATTAAGAGAATAAAGGGCACATAAAACTGGTACCACACAACTTTAATGCTGAATGGAAGCCAAGGAGTAAAAGTGAATTTTAAGTCATGATTTACTTTATTAAGTGAGATGGAGGAAATTCTGATTTCAGGTGGAAACTGGTTCCATAATGTCGGGGACGCTTTACTTTACTTGCCAAAGATCTGGCTCCTGGGCAAGTAAAGTTGACAAGCCCTGCTCTAGTGTCTGAAGAAAGCCTAAAAAAACATTGTCACTGCCTAAATAAACTTCATTTCAGCCTAAATAGAGATATTCACAACCTAAATAGACATTATTACAGCCTAAATGAACATTATAACAGCCTAAATAAACATTATTACAGCATAAGTTAACATTTTCACAGCCTAAATAAACACTATTACAACCTAAATAAACACTATTACAGCGTAAGTAACATTTTCACAGCCTATATAAACATTATTACAACCTTAATAAACACTATTACAGCCTAAGTAACAATTTCACAGCCTAAATGAACATTTTTAAAGCCTAAGTTAACATTGTCACAGCCTAAATAAACATTATTATAGCCTAAATTAACACTATAACAGCCTAAATTAACATTATTACAGACTAAATAAACATTATTACAGCATAAGTTAACATTATTGCAGCCTTAATAAACATTATTACAGCCTGAATTAACATTATTAAAGCCTAAGTAAACATTTTCACAGCCTAAATTTACATTATTAAAGCCTAAGTAAACATTATTACAGACTAAATAAACATTATTACAGCATAAGTTAACATTATTGCAGCCTTAATAAACATTATTACAGCCTAAATTAACATTATTACAGACTAAGTTAACATTTTTACAGCCTAAATAAACATTATTACAACCTAAGTAAACATTTTCACAGCCTAAATTTACATTATTAAAGCCTAAGTTTACATTATTACAGACTAAATAAACATTATTACAGCATAAGTTAACATTATCGCAGCCTAAATAAACATTATTACAGCCTAAATTAACATTTCACTGCCTGAATTAATCGTTTCATAACCTAAATAAACATTTTCACAGCCTTAATGAAGATTTTTACACACTGGTTTAACAAACAACTTCAGTCTAAGTATAATTTATTTAAAAACTATTTTGTGTCCATTATCCAAACAAATAAATGGAGTCATAAATGTTAAACGTGAATCCAGAAGAGGATTATCCTCTTAACACTCGTCCCTCTGTACAGTAACACAGAGTTTCTTCACAGTTATTTGTCCCGTCGTGGAGCCGCTCCGTCAGCCGGCCGTTCACTGGAAACAGTCGACCGGTCACCAAACCAGTCGGCCCGTTATCCAGTCAGTCAGCTGACCAGCGCTCAGTCAGAGGAGTCTCCGGCTGGCTGAGCGCTCAGACCTCCGCTGTGCTCTTCTTCTTCTCTGAACATTGTCCTGTGAAGCATGAGCTCAGAAAATGGACTCTGAGTGAATGCTCACTTTGTTTCAGCCCATAACAGCACGATTCAGTCAGGAAATTGATCAATCTTTGGATTGACGAAGTGTTTGCCTAAAAACTGATGCTCAAAAGTAAAAACATCTGTCATGTCTTCTTTTTAATTTAACTATCCGTCATTAAAGCTGCACAAACATCTCCAACAAAAGTCCATCTGCTCTGAGTTTAATGAAACAGGAGGATAAAGTTTGAGTTTTTTGTTCTTTTGACCCCAAAGGTCTAAAACAACTGAACGATCTGTCGACTGAAACAAAGGCGAGGCCTCGCTCCTGATCCTAAATTGCTCTTTTGAAAGTCACAAAGCTGCAAATTAGCAATAAAAGGAAGAGCACAGCAGTAAATAAACTGTCTGGAGACGTGATGTCCAATAATTTGGTGAACCCGCTCTGCCTCTGCCGGTTTCATTTACTTCACTTAGTGGTTGACTTTCCCAGAATGCTTTTCATCGACCTTTCAGAGAAGGATGTAATTTGTGTTAGTTAACAAAATACGGAGAGAAAGGGACGATTTAGAAAGGTTTTACTGATTAAAAGAGGACTTATGAGAATACAGAGCTGTCTTATTGGATGTTTTTACATCCGTAGAGTTTCTCCGTCACAGTTTTATTTATCCTGATCAGAGGTTCACACTCTAGTGCTTAGATAGAAGTCATTCTTTTGAGATGTATCAGGCAAAAACTCAAAATAAATGAAGTTGGTCTGCCAGTCGAGTCTGCTTGAAAAAATTAGAGGAGGAGGAAGGAGGTCTTTGTTTAATTCAGGTTTGTCATGGGAAAAAAAACAATAAAAATGTATGGGCAGATCTGCTTTTAGCTAATGTGGGTGTTATCTCTACTGAGGTTGGAATGCAAGAGATCGTCCATTATTTATTTATTATTTTAAAGTGCTATACAAGTAAAATGTGATTGATTGATTGATAGATTGATTGAAAAGCGTGAAATATAAGAGTCTTGCATTAATTTTGGCTCTAAGCAGCTTCTTTTTCCAACATGTATGAACAGAATGTGTAATAATATTATATCAAATAAAGTTTGATGAGTGAATGACATGGTTTATTTTGAGCCCTTTTGGCAAGATATTAAATATTTTTAAGTAAGTAGTATTTTTTGTGCATTTGCACTTGAAAGTAGATTCAGTAAAAAGTACTCTGTAAAAATACTGCTTGCACATATAACCCACAATGACACCAGTTTCATCAGGCATAAACGGAAGAAAATGATCCTATTTTTTTTAATGAAGTTTTCACTTGTTCCCATTCACGTCATCTCTTAAAACTAGTTATCACTTGGACTCACGCTGCTCCTTAAATTTTCTGAAAATAAAGACCTGAAGTGTGTAAAATAAGTCTCAGACTAAACTGCAAATGTTGTGGAACCACTCACATAAAGTGGAAATGCCCTGGCTTCCTAAAGTCCTTGAATCTGTTTTTTCTCACACAATCATGTTTTATTCAGAATGGAGGTAATGTCTGCTCTCTTTTGTTTCTCTCCCCCGTTCCCTCGCTCCCTCGCTCTCCCTCTGCCTGGATGACCATCAAACCGAGTGAACCAGTTGACCGTTTCAGCCTCAGCGGTTCCCGGCAGCTCGGGGGGGAGGGGGGCTGAATCAGTGGGGCATCGGTAAAAGATAAATGTTTTCATAAGCATCACACTCGCCACAAAACGAGCAGGAATTACAGCAAGGCCGGGCGGCGGCGATAAGCGCGGCGTGTTTGTGAAAGTGATCTAAAGTCGAAGTCTAATTGGGTTTGGAGCGGCTGATTGTGGGTTTCTCTCTCTGTGACAGACGAACAGGGATCTCCCTCTCGGCTGCAGCTGTAATTGCGTGCAGAGATGGAGAGTGGTAATGACAGGCCGGGCTGAATACACTTGAATAATGGTGCTTGGCAGATAGATAGCAATCAGACAATGATCCAACCAGACTTCATTTAGCCCTTATTATCCGGACAGTCCTTCCCTTGTCCATCTAACATCACTGAGCACTCTTTAGAGGCTGATGTACAGCCAGCTCTGTGTGCTGCTTTCTTTTGCTTTGTTAGAGTTTGGAGGATTTCTGCTGCTCAACACACTTACAGAGATGTCACAATATCAGAGGTATCTGCACTTAAAGGGATACACCAACTGTTGTGTTGTTTTTTCTTTTCTCACTCCTGAGTCCATGACAAGCAGATAGACACCATTCTCTTGACTGTGCATCCAGTAACAAGGAAGAGATGGGCCGAGCTCACCCACTGCTAATTAGCTTAGCTCAAACACTGGGAGTCAATGGGTAGTGTTAACTCTTCAGCAACTCTAAACGGTCCTGTGTGCTTTTGTAACCCTGGTGACAAATCCTGTTTCTGCCGTGTTTATTACTCCCTTCTCAAAATCTCGTGGTATATCCGGTTGATCTCGCGGGACGATCATATGGGCCAGTTGGTTGTGAGAGCTGTTGAACTTCTTGACTCTGAAGGTCTATTTGTCATTTTGTTTGTGAATAAATTGATAAACCGTTTATACAGATGTTGAAAGGCCATTCTTAGTAAATGTCATATAGATTTTTTCACTGTAAATAGCTGCACTGTATATTGTTGTATGTCTTTCACTTCATCACAAATACACGGTACCATCTAAACATCAACCACAGTCTCCTGTCCACTCCCTAGACTTCTGAACCTAGCCTATTTCAAATAATCACTGTGTCATACATACTGACAGTGTTAGCTCTTAATCCAATATCTATTAGTCTTTATACATTTAACATTGACACAGTGGCTACACTTTGTTGATAATCTCTTTATATTCCCTAAAATAACTGTGATAGAAACTTTTATAGTTTATAGTTTTATAGAAATCCACCTGTCAGACTATTTAAAAACAAGTATTTAAAAAGGCAAACACACCCCAGAAAGAGACACCAACATACACAACAGTCTCATGGCTGGCAGCAGAACAGGTGATAGGGAATGATCTCACAGGTCAAAACATGTGATTTTATAATTATTAAACCGAAATATTTAGATTTTTCAAGTTGTCTTAAAATCTGGTCACCATAACGTAGGCTGAAAGGAACCACTGGCCCTTGTGTGTCTGCAAGAAACCTGGAATTTTTATGACTTTGTGCAGAAACCAGTCTGATTTTACAGCCTAAATAAACATTTTTACAGTCCAAATAAACATTATTTCAGCCTAAAAAACATTGTGCTTGCTTTGTTTTTTACATTTTTTTTACAGTCTTATGTTACGTATCATTTTTAGACTACAAAAGCACTTAATGCTATTTTCAAAAGAAACTAAACAGGGTGCATGTCAAACCACCGGGGAAGTGCTTGTAAGTCAACAAAACAAAGCACGTCTAAAGTGGTTTGCGCATCACCCTGCGGTTTAATTTCATTTGTTTTTCTTTCAAAAATTCTAAAAATAGATAGCGTAAAATAACACAGAAAAAAAAAACAAGTGACAACAAGCACACAGGACCGTTTAGAGTTGCTAAAGAGTTTATATGAGGCAGAGGCAGGCTAACGCTACCCACTGACTCCCAGTGTTGAGCTAAGCTAACTAGCGGTGGGCGAGCTCTGCCTGTATATTCCTTGTTACTGGATGCATAGTCGAAAGAATGGTGTCTTTCTGCTTGTCATGGACTCAGGAGTGAGGCAAGACATGAAAAGAAAACAAAAGTCGGCGCATCCCTTTAAGAGAAAATGTGGCTCTTTAAGCACTCTGAATGGTCACTACTTGATTTAATTTTTGTGAATCAGCAGCAACAACAGTTAAAGTTAGAGCTGTTAGCCCTGCTGGCAGAGGAAGGACAGTTAATAGACATGTGCACTAAAGCTTCTTACCCTCTGACTCTGTATATTCAGATATTTCTGAGACACTTGCATCAGTTTTCTGGTCACGTCGTCTCATTAATACCCGGGTGTTCCCCACTACACCTGAGGTTTAACCTCAAAGAGCAGCTTAAAAGGGCGGCAGCTCTTATCCTGAACACGAGTCAGGAAGCAGGAGAGCTTGAAGTCGACTGTTTTGATGTAGTTCATCCTCACGGTGTTTCCCCTGAAAGGAGGATTAACCCAAAAACTGATGAGTCAGCAGGCTGTCTCAGCACACAGGCAGATGAACCTCAGAGAGTCTGCAGCTTTTTCTCGCCTGCACAGCGCCCAGGAGGCTTTCAGTCGTCTGTCCAGATACCTGTCCGGTTTCTGCTCCTTCTGGGATGGTTCCTGAGAGAAGGGCCCACAGTCTGAGCCTCTGGTGTCCAAGTTTGATGTTACAGCTTTCAGTCAGCAGAGAAATAAGTTTAGATGCATTTGAATAATGAAAGTTAATGAATAATCTTCATGCATAGTTTTTATATTTTTAACTTCAAAAGTAATGTAGACACATTTGGGCAGCCATATTATTATATTAAAACTAAAATTGAATCCTTTCCCCCTCAGCAAACTCACGTAGGTTCACTTTGATTTTACACATTTCCATTTAAATTAAAGACTAATATGCATCATTGATCTTATTTCATCTCATTGTTTTTTTCTGAAGAATAAAGAGCTCAAAATATTAATTGAAGGATTTCAGTGACCCTAATCCAAACAACAAAAATATGTAAATACAAAAAAGAAACTAAAAAACTTATTAAAGATGGATTTCAAGGGTATTTTCAGGGATTTAATGACTTTTTTATGGAAAGGCGAAACTTTGAGGCATAAATGCTTCTTATATTCTTTATATACGAGAGTTTATTAAGTATTAAATCAGTCTAATCACCTGTTATTTATATTGTAGTCTGTCATGCACATGGACTTGGATTAGGACAAAGGGAAGAGGAAGATCGACTAGTTTCTGGAGATTTTCTCAATTCTCTTTAATTTTTTTTCCACCCAGCAAAACTTTTATACCTTCTTTTGCAAGGAAGAGATAGAAGTGAATTAATAATTCTCGCGTCCGTCATTTACAGGATGTTCTTCACTCCTACTAACCCGAGAAAGAAACTTAATTTGTCTCACCGTGAGGCAGTTATTAAAGACTCTGAATCAACCGCTCTGAATACAAAGAACCATGCTCCTGTGTCTGTGCCTCTAAAGTGGTCATGAAGTGAATAAAATCAATTTTAAGGCTTTTTAACTCACATTTATTGAACTCAAAGTCAAGTTCGAGTCAGTTTCTGGCTTAAAGAATTAAGAGAAATGTTATTCTGGCCAAATTTCCTATATTTCAAAAGAGTGTGGCATGCCCCGTCAAAACCCATCAAGACCTTTATATCTCAAACTTTATTCAGTTTAACACTTTCACATCCTCTCACCTCCTCTACCCTGTGACATAGTGGCACTTTAACATCTAGATAAAACTCTGATGCTTCAGCTTCATTGCTGGTCGATCCTGTGCCCTCGTGTCTACTGGCTTGGTCTGCTGCTGGCTCAAACATATGCAACTGTGCTCCTTTTGTCCATTTTTTCTTTCTATCCTCCTGTAACTGCAGAGAACAACTTGATTTGACTCACATGAGCCAATTACTGAGCAGATTTTGAGTCCACCACTCATCAGAAGAAAGCACTGAGATTCTTTTTCTCTGCATTTATAAGAGATCATGAAGTCAAAATCCAGGTTTAAGGCTTTTTTGACACACATTCATCGAACCTTAAGTCAGTGTCTGTCTCAGAAATGTTATTTTGGTGATATTTTCTGTGGTTTAGCAGAATTTGGCATGTTTATCATGTCAGTTAAGCTAAAAACTAAAACTAAATTAACTGACATTTTCGTCAACAGATAAAAACTAGACTGAAATGTCTGACAGAGATTTAATCCAATCAGACCTAATTTGGTCAAGTAGAAGGTAGAGACAAGTTAGGAATATATTCAATCACAGCTACTTTGGTTGTGTGGAAAGGTTGGATGAGTTAAGAGGGACATCCAATCACAACTGTCTTAGCTTGTTGGTGGCGGGATAATTTGGGGAGCGAAACTAAATTAAAACTAAACTAAATTAAAGTGTGCCATCAAATTAACAATGCTTTAAAGGGGTCATGAAGTCAAAAGTCCAAAGTTAAGGCTTTTTTACACACTTTCATTGAACCTTAAGTCAACTTCAAGTCAATGTCTGGCTCAAAAATGTCAAAAAAATAATAATCTCTGTGGCTCTGTAGAATGTCCCAAGCCCTGTAAACTCGGTGGATGCTTTATAATGATGTCAAAATGGCCCGTAGGGGGTTGTTGGTGGGTGCAACCGTGCACTTGCCAGATAATGAGGCTCTCTCCCTCTGCGAGTGGCCTTGGTTTGATACTCACCTGAGGCCCATTTGCCACGTCTTCCCCTGCTCTTTCAGCCCATTTCCAAGTCTACCCACAGTCTCTCCACAATCAATAAAGGCAAAAAAAACCAAAATATCTTTAAAAATAACAAACAAACAAAAAGACCTGCATGACATGACCAATCAAAACACTTTTGTTACCTTTTGCATCCTCTCCTCCATGATAATATCTCTATCATAATGTATATCCATGACCCATGACTCCTCGGCTCCACTGCAGGGATGAGCCTGCACTTCGCCGTCGCCTGTTACATATACAGTGGCACTCTCTTGTCTTTTTTTTTCTTGCTTATCTTCCTCTTGCTGCCACATCATCTTGGCCTCAAAACAAAAATGGCTGGTGTTAGATGATGTAAAGAGAAGTGTAGGCTTTCCATGAGGATGCAGCAAGCTAACGCAGACACAGAGGCAGCTATAATGCCTGTTTAGTGGTAATGGCCGCCTTGAAGCATCAGTCAAAAACCTCCCCTTTGTGTCCTTTTTCACATCATGGTCTGTTGTAAAGGCTCTTGATCTCATACTGACTTGAACATGCAGAGAATTAGATGTTAATTGGTTGCATTATAAGCAGAAAGCATCTGATTCTCGCTCATTCATCTATGACCGTTAAATAAAGTTGGTTTGTGCCTTTAACTCCAGCTGTCTCCTACTTTCTCCTTCCCCCTGTCCTCAGGTGTCCTACGTAAAAGCCATTGATATCTGGATGGCCGTGTGTCTGCTCTTCGTGTTCTCTGCCCTGCTGGAGTATGCCGCCGTCAACTTCATCGCCCGCCAACACAAGGAGCTGCTGCGCTTCAGACGGAGGCGACGACACATGAAGGTACAGAGGCTCATGTTAGATACCTGCAGATGTCCACCTTCACACTCATGATTGTCTTTTTGTTTTTTCCGCCCGTTCTGGACTTATTTTGTATTTTCTCAGCATGAATAAAAAGCTGAATTGATGAGGAGGATCTGACTACCTGATAAAACAAAATTAGATTAACGTTTGATTTGTTTTCAAAGGTGATACCAAAACAAAGACTGACAAAAGAAGATTAAGATTGATCAACTCTTGCAAAGTTTAACTGCTTTCCAACCAAGCAGTCCACTTCAGGTGCAATCAATCAATCTTTAGTTGTATCGCGCCAATTCATAACAAGTTCAACATGTTCAAATAAGCCAGTGATTCAGAGTGATTCATTCACTGCTGTTGCTGTAAGATTGTCCTCATGAAACAATGCTACGTGGATATGAATTCATCTATCTGGTAACTGTGAGGCTGAGATCAGTTGCAGACTTGGCCTTACTTATGGAGCGATGGGTTCACTGGAGAAGACGGTATGGCGCACGAAGTATCTGAGCATGCAGACAAAAGTCAAAAGGTCTCTGGTCTTACTGGTCTATACTCTATACTCTGGCAAGGCCTGAACACTGACTAGTGGTCAGAGACACCGGCTGGTCTCCTTCATGACTTTTTCCCTCCAACACATTTTGGGCATCATTGGCAGGACCATGTGTCCAATGCTGACGTGCTCAGGAGAGAGAACGGGGGAAGCGGCTGACCTTCTATGGGCACCTGGTGTGCTTTCCTAAACCTGATCCAGCTCACCGTATACTGGTGGGTGCCCAGGGCTCGGTGGGTTGGACCAGACCACGGGGATGGTTGGGTTGGAGGAGTTGGAACATGGCTCTGGTCTGATTTATAGATATTGGCCTTTTCTCTTGTGTCTTAGTCCAGCTGCTTATTGGCATCAGACACTCAGCTGTTTGACTCTCCATCTCTACTTGACATTTATGGTTTTATTTCTGTCACTGGAACAGACAGTAAAGTATATCCTATGCTTTAGATGACTAACATAAATTACTTCAAATTACTGATAAAAACACTAACTTTATATGTATAATACCAAAGGTTCTTCCACTCTCTCCACACATTAGAAAAATGATATACCTCTCAGCTAAAGCCCATTTTTTAAGGATGATTCTCAGTTTTCCGATGGTCAAACACGAACACAGAAACAGCTGTTGCCTCTGTGCCATCCAGACTCATCTTCAGGTCTCTAAAACACCAAAACAGAGGAGAAACAAAGCATTGAAATCCGCAAGAGTTGTGTATGTTGAAATTTTAAAACCCGTTTCAGAGCCCTTAAGGTAACATTTACCAGCATAAACAACAAAACTGCAGTGTTTGGATAGAAATCCCTTCTGTCCTCGGGCCGTCTGAAAAATTCACTCTGACTTTGATATCGACTCTCCGCATGGCAGAAACACAGAGCATCAAAGTTTGATCGCAGGAGCAATGAGCAGATTAAGAAATGAGCTGCAGAGCAAACACAGATGAGAGTCATCGTGGAGTCACGGGTTAGAGGAAGTTTGTTTGTGCATCATTTAGGTGTTTGTGTGAAGCTTGATGTTTTTAGTCTCTGCGACGTGATCCCTGTCCAGTTTGTGTCAGTCCTTTCTGTCCATTAGTCCAGTGATCATCAACTGGCAGCATGGGGGCCACATCAGGCCCTTCAGAACTTTATAACCGACCCCAAGAGTATTATCAAATTAAGAAAATGTGCGAGATAAGAGTTTGTTGTGGTTTTAAAGGCATCTTTTTGTAAATAAAGACATAAAACTGCTAATGCAGCCCACAATTACACTGTGATTGAAACCGTTTTAAAGGGAGTGACTTCATTTTTTGTCTGTTTTACAGAAATCCTCCTGTCAGTCATTATATGAGAGTAAGTGTACTGGAGTCAAACCAAGCAAAGCAAAATGTGAAAATCAGAGAAAAAAACTAAATTGTCCCAGATGGTTGGCTGCGTTAGGGACTGATCTCGCTTGTAAATGCTAAGAAACAGTGGATACAAGTTTAAAAACTTCAAATATTATGCATTGGTATAATAATTAGACCAAAATATTTGTAATATTGTTGTACTTTATCATCTTTTTTTGTTTGTTTATTCAGCCCCTGTTGCATATGTCAGGAAAGAAACTTGCCCTTGTACAAATGAAGTTGATGATCCCTGCAATAGACCATAAAAATTAGAGATGGCAAATATTTTGTCTTGTCTTGTTATCTTACTTTTGTCTTTGGACTAAAAGTGCTCCCCGGGCTAAACAAGCATCTTTTATTAAGCAGAATTCAGACATAAAACAAACTTCCCCTTGTTTTGACACTGCTGCGGAGTCATAAAAACAAATATATCTGCCTCCAAACCTCCTGATTTTTTTATTTTCTGTCTGCAGACCTTAGAGGAAGACTTTCATAAAGATGAAGATGAAGCAGAGGCGTGTAAATATGTCACTTTATGTAATTCCTCGATCTGTTTGTGTACATATTTATTAAAAGATGACAGAGTATGGTGTCATTTTTCCTGCAGGGATATTTAAAGAACTGCTGGGTTTGTTTTCCTCTTCCTCGTTCTTCTGTCGGCCTCTTCTTTAGAGCATTTAATCAATCAATTCAGCATGTCCGGTTGGATTTATCAGTCCTCGGCTGCTTTATTGAATAAGAAGTAAAGCTGTCAGGCCTGCGGGGAGTATTGAAGTGCTGCTTGATTGTGACACGACTGCTCTGTGGGTTTTTTTCTTCTTCTACCTCCCACACAAACAGCCACAAGAAAGACAAAGATGAGCCCGCAGTAAACAATCCCAGCACTCCTGGATTTGTCTGCAGTGTGTGTGTGTGTGTGTGTGTGTGTGTGTGTGTGTAGTTTTGTGTATTTGTGTGTCCAGGGCTCGGGGAGATTGTATCTATAGAGCCGGTGAGCATGCATGAGTGCTCTCCGAGTGCTGTCGTGCATTTTGGCGTTGTAGGGCATGTGTTCGTGCCGTCCATGACCGCAGCTGCTTGATTGAGTTTGACATGTTTTAGTGTGTGTGAACATGTGTGTGTGCTCGAGTATTTATGAGGACCTTTGTGGCCTCGCAGGGAGGTGCAGCAGAGGGAGGGAGCAGGGACAGGATTAAGTCAAGAGGGCAGTCTGGACTGAATAAGGGTTCAAGTATAGACTGAGGCTCCTTTACACGACAACGTTGTCATCAGAAACTGAAAGGTTTTTCCTCTGCGTCTTCGAAATGCACTCCACATTCACATGGATCCGTGAGAACGACTGAACACGCTGTAGTGTGCATGCCAGGCCAGTAGTTGGTGATGTAGGTTTGTAGAGAAACAGCAGTGTTACAACACATGTACCTCTTTCTGTGAAGACAAACTTTTCACTAACAACAATGGAGAGTGGACGCACAAAGATGCAGGACTTTCTAGTCTGGACAACAAATCTGCTTGGGTATTTCTGTCCGGAGAACAAACCGAGCACAGTATGCAGCACACATGTTGCTCAGTAGACGGCCAAAGCTGTTGTTGTTGTTGTTGTTGTTGTTGTTGTTGTTGTTGTTGTTGCGCACGCAAGCTTTACCTGAAAGGGTACTGCGCGTGCGCTGTGCGTCATCGTTTTTCCTGACAACACTGATTCCTGTTTACACAGAGACAGATACCAAAATGTTTTCATTACTTTTCACTCTGGACCCTGGTTTCAAAAGTTTGCGGATTCAGGCACTCCAGGCTCTGTTCTCGTGTGAACGGGAGGGGGTAAATGGGGGTATAACGCTGACCACTTGAGAATGGATTAATTTATCTGGAAATTATTATTTGCCCTCTTTGTGGCAATAAAAATTTGGTCTGAGTATTTCAGAAACTGCTGATCCACTTGTCCGAACTGTTGATGTAGAGCTCAGAGGAAAATCCCCAGAGTGATTCCAGATGATAGAAACACAACAGCAACTCAAATAACCATCTGTTGTAACCAAGATATGAAGAACAAAACGTCCAGTGTTGAAGAAGATGGGCTGCAACCACAGAGGACCAAACCGTGTGCCACTCCTGTCAGCTAAGAGCAGGAGACTAAGGCTACAGCTGGCTCTCTAAATTTAGAAAAAGGAAATGCTTCCTGATATAATGCGTCTCCATAGCAGTAGGGTCAGAACTTGGTGAGAACATCATGAAAGCATGGATTCATCAGGCTGCTGCTGGTGGTGTGATGGTGTGGGGGAGATTTTCCCGTCACACTTTGGGCCCCCTGAGTATCACCTGAGCATGATTTAACCACCACAGCCTACCTGCCACTGCAAAAACTCAGATCATAGCAAGTTTGTTTTTCTAAGTTCAAGTCAAATATATCCACAATACTGTCTAAAATTTGATATTCATTTAATAAGTCCAGATGGATACTTTATTACAATGGATAAAAAACAAAAATAAAGCACTGAATAACTTGTAATTACCAGAAAATATCTGCCAGTGAAACAAGCAAAATTTTACTCCTTTAAAGAGGGTCTTAAAATCAGATATAAAAACTTCTTAAGATAACACATCTTATTTCCAAGACACTGTACAAGTAAAATTTGTCTTGCAAAGTTGGCAGATATTTTAACTGTACAAGCAATTAGTTGTTTTTTTTTTAATACTGAAATAACATGTGTAGCTGGACATGTCAGGGTAATTTTGGCTTACAATAAGTCTTGTGAGATTTTTAGAACTGAAATTGGATGAATAAACTTCCTCAGATTTGAGTTTTTGCAGTATTGTTGCTGACCATGTCCTTTCCTTCATGACCAAAGTGTACATCCAGCAGGATAACACTCCACATCACAAAGCTCAAGCTGTTATAGAGAAGAGTACCTAATAAAGTGGCCCATGAGTGCCTTCCCCACCTCTGGATCGAATCTCAGAGGTATCTCTCTCTCATCGCCACAAACCCTGACTAAAGTAAGAAAAATGGAGATTCATAAATTGCACTGATGATCTTTTGTTTGTGAGACAACACATCTGTATTGGTCATAACGAAGCGAGCATCGTGGTCAGGAGCGTTTTTTTTTTTTTTTTTTCTGAGCAGAAAACGCTCTAAAAGTACAAAAGTCTAAATCCTAAATCCTATTGTTGTGAAGCTCAATCCTCTGAGCAGTGGAGGGAGGTGAAGAGGTGGATTATGGGTCCGGCTGTTGCTGCATTTCCAGGTGAATCTGTTGCTAACCCCGGCCGCCTCCCTCGCCCTTTTTTTTTGTACTTCGGTGTACATCCCCCTGCCCTCTCTCACCCCCCCACAACGGGACGAGCAAGTGAGAGGACCGCGGGCTCAGGGCTGACCCACATCTGGCACACCAAACCTTTCCCATAGTTCCTTTTTCTGTTACGCTGTTTTATTTCTGCTCATCTGACAGAAGCAGGAGGTGATTTCAGGCCGTCAGAGCGTTACATAATCAGAGTTTTGTTGATAGAAGAAGCGTTTGACTGTTCAGTCGAGGTCAACATTTTACCCACTTCAGCGCTGACAGCCCTAAACAGCCTTCAATTATGTTCCTGCTTCACGTTATATCAAAGTGAAGGTAATTTCAGGTCCTTGAGTCCTTATATAACATCATTTGTTCCCCAGTCGAGAGGTTTTTGAAGTGGAGTTCTGTAGCAGAAGTTGATTTTCCAACTTAACTCGAGCTTTGATTTGTGTTTAATGTCCTTCGTTTCATGTTTCTGGAGTTTTTTCCTGTCTCGAGTTGAATTTAGGTAACTTAATGGTCTATTTTGAACACGCTCTGATGTATTTATAAGGGGTTTTCTATGCATAACATATAACAGGGAGCTAATGTATGTGAAAATGCACTTAACCAGTTACTTCTGCTTTTCACACCACAGCCACACACGATAAAAAATGAATGTACTCGTAGTTCTGTCAGGCAATCCTAACAAAAGCACCCTGAGGCACAGAGCCTGCAGCAAATCTGCACTGATTACAGAAGAGCAAAAGGTTAAGAAGATTAGAACTTAAACAATCAATTCAAAACTTGATGCAAGCAAGGTGCAGAAAGTATTATCCATTAATTCAGTTAAGTTAAGTAAAGAGGTGTTATACAGTCTTTGGTTCTTCTGGGTTGCTCAGAAGTGGGTCACAAATGTGTGCTTTGAACAACAGAAATATGGCAAAGGGTCAATAATGATAACTTTTCAGTTGCAGGTCTATCTTGCAAAGTTCCAAGCTGGAATGACTGAGTTTGATCTGACAACTCTGATCTCTTTTGAGGAGAAAGAGGTGGGAGCTGTAAAGATGAGGACAAGGAGAAGGGGCTGCAAGCAATGTCCGAGCATAGATAGGGCCTGATTTAACAGCGCCATGGGGGAAAAGATACTATTATAGACAATGATATAAGGCTTCTGGCACCCATTTTGCACTACAAATAACACTAAATTCAATTTTAAGTATATTTAATCGAATTGAAGCGCAGGGACCAGGAGTTTGGTCACCTGTTGGATCAAAAATCCAAATATTTGTTTGTTCTTTCTCATGAGTCGGACATTGATATTTGATTTTTACCGTTGCTTTTTCATTGATCATGCAATTTAGCTGTCCCTCGATGCTCGTTCTTCTCATAATTGCTAGAACAGTTTAGTTTTTAACTCTATTAAATAATGTAAACTATTTAAAAATAGGTCTATATCAGCCATCACAAAATGACAGACTGTGGTCCGAGTCTGGACTCAGGCTGATTTTATTATTATCCATCCATCCATTATCTTTACCACTTTCAAGGTCCCGGGGGTTGGAGCCTATCCCAGCTGATACACCCTGAACTGACCACCAGCCAATCACAGAGCCACATAGAGAGACGGACAACCATTCACTCTCACAGTCTCACCTAGGGGCAATTAAGAGTCACCAGTTAACCTAATGAGCATGTTTTGGTCTGTGGGAGGAAGCCGGAGAGAAACCACACATGCACAGGGAGAACATGCAGAAAGGCCCTGACTGACACAGGGATCTAACCAGCAACCTTCTTGCTGTGACGCACGATTTAATTATTATTCATAACATAAATATTGCTGCTTGCAGTGCTGTTTAATGCCATATATTTTTAATTAAAAAGCTTGAGACCTTTGCTTCAGGAAATTTTCCTAAACCAGTCCCAGTTTAATTTTCATTGAAGACCCCTGATCTGTAAGAACTTGTCTTTTGTATAGACTGCCTCAAATGGGTCAAAATGTCCTACAAAAAGCAAAACATTTCAGCAAAAGCACAACCCTTCACCAAGACATTTGAGACATCCTTAGCCAAGTTATCAGCAAAAATTTGGAATACCGACCTGTTTTGCAATGTTAACAATTCCTTTAATAAAATCCTGGATCCACATCTGGATTCAGATCATCATCAAAATTGTATCAGTTTGTTTTTGTGCCATGACCAACATTCCCTGAAAATTTCATCAACATCCATTTCAAACTTTTTGTTTTTCTCCACTTAATAAAAGACAGCAAAACTTCCTGAAATACAAAATAAATACTCAAAAATATTACCATTAAAACTGACCAGCTGAGTGGAGCTGCTACCACAAACACCAACAGAGATTTTATCCTTTTGACGTGGCCCCTGGTTTTACTCCACTCTGTTTTTCTTCTGTTATCTTCAGCTGTCATTTTGAATCAAGAAAAGTCCGACTTTAAAGATCTTAATGTGCACCTGAAGAAATATGATATATAGCTTTCAGACAGAGAGGTAGAAGGTTCAGTTTGGAGGGATTGTTATCCCAATTTTTAAATATTTTAGCAGGTCATTAGGTCATATGATTTATTAACTCAATGAAGCACTGGAGAGCATTATCTCAGTTACATAAAAATAGGTCAATCAAACTTGATGTATGACATTGTAAAATAAATTAAGTAATAACTGCAGCAAGCAATAAATGCTTTAAACCAAAGAGCGCAGCTTCTTTGGTGCATAAATCAGTGGATTAGATATAAATTAGCATAAAAAATGGATTTTAGCTAAGAAAGTATCTCAAACTCATCCTGACCCTTCACTGCTACAGAACATTAAGATGATTTTCTGTTTTTCACTCTCAAACTAACAAAGACTTCTAAGAACAAGGTATTTGCATTTATAATGGGGTTTACTGAGAGGTCTGCATAATACAGCATTAATGTAGGAACCACTAAAGACAGTTTAAATTCATCTCCTGCAGTATTTTGGTAAATTACCGAGAGAGTAAGAAAACAAAGAATGAGATTCAGTGTTGAAAAAATGAGCACCCTGACGGAGATCATAAGCATTAATCTGAGAGAGAGAGAGAGAGATAGAGGGAGAGAGCAAGTCCTCGGGCGCCTCACGTTCTTAATTAACCTCTCCGACCAGTCCCTCTAATGTGAGTCTAATGTGATCCACGGCCCTCCATTACGGCTCAGAGAGGCTATCAGTCAGCGCCAAGCTCACCGCAGAGAAAGAGACGGTCACCGCGGACCTGCAGAACCGTGGAGCAGCACAGAGGCAGCCAGACGCTGGATATTGTCTCTTTTTTTACTTAAACAATAAAAGGACAAAAGTGAGGACAAGGGATTCGATCAATCAATCAATATTTATTTGTATAGTGCCAATTCATAACAAGTGTTATCTCAAGACACTTTACATTAGAGCAGGCTTAAGACAAACACTTCATTTTATGGGTACACATATGTGCATAGACACGTATATACATGTATAAAATACACATATACATATATATACAAACATATACATCCAACACCCAACATGAATCCAAATAGCCAATCATGAATCCCTCCATCATGGCGGTAAGAAAAAACCTTCTGTTAAGCAGCAGGAAATCTTGAATGTGGACCCCAGTCTCATGATGAACAGCAAATCCACACGATGCTGTGTTGGGTGTGTGGGCGAAGGAAGGGAGGTGGGCTGAGACAAGTGGACTAAAGTAAGAACTAAAGCTAGTGACAGATCTATGGGCCAATCATAGACCTGTCTTTGACATAATGGTCTTTGCTGAACACAGATTTGAAGCTGTGAAGCTGTTCTGTCAGAGGGTCGGTTCACGCTGGCTGACTATATTTTACTCCTTGGTTTTCACAGATTCCAGATGTTGCCATGATCTAGATCTGGATCTCTGTCCTCCAATGTTTACTGTAGCTTAACAGGCACACATAGACGTGTTTCTTTAACAGCGCTATTAGCTAATCAAACACCTGGTTCAGGGAGTATCCACTATCCTGTGAAGGTAGCATATCCCCTAATGAGATGATATGGGGATGTTTATCAGGCAGACTGTCTGAAGGTACATTCTCTGAGAGGTGGAGCTAGAAACAGGGGAAAAAGGGGTCACTTCATTTTTGTTGAACATTTTCAAGAACATTGACGTTTAGCAAAGTCATGAGCAGCAACTTAAAAAGGAAAAAAAATCAGCAGATATAAAAAACAGACTACAAAGATACATTTAAGGAACACATTCAACATCTTCAATAGTAATAAAACACCTGAAACACATAAATGACAGTATATAGTTGTGTTTATATTTAGTCAGTCATTCAGTTAGTTAGTTACCTAGTTTAAACACATAAATGCCAGTATAGCGATGAGTATATATTTAATTAGTTAGTTAGTTAGTTAGTAAGTTAGTTACAACACATAAATGCCAGTACATAGCTGTTTATATGTTTTGTTAGTTAGTTAGTTAGTTAGTTAGTTGGTGAGTTAACATACATAAATGCCAGTATATAGGTGTGTGTATAGTTAGTTAGTTAGTTAGTTAGTTAGTTGGTGAGTTAACACACATAAATGCCAGTAAATAGTTGTGTTTATAGTTAGTTAGTTAGTTAGTTAAAAAAACAAAAGACAACAAATTAGAGTCACACAGATCTCATTTGAGTTAAATGCTAAAGAATCAAAGTCTGTTCTCGAGAGCTCATATTTTGCCTTAAAGCAAATCCATCCATTTCTTTGATGGCTGTTCGAGTATGTCCACAATCATTAATGTTCAGAAAACTTGTAGTTATCATACAGAACACCCCTGACCCACCTGTTTTCTCTCTTTGTCTGAAACTGTTGGTGCTCCTGCCCCTTTAAGGCCCCCTTCCCCACAGCCCATTCTGATTGGTTCACAGACTTATTCTGTGCTAATTGGTCAGTTCAGGACTGCTCTGCTCTATGTTGTCAACAACTCTGCATTCATTCATCCACACATCTAAACTCTGCAGTGGCGGCCTGTGCCAATGGGCCTCTGCTAATGAAACAGTTGTATGACATCACACTGGTAGCTCTATTTGGCTGTTTTGGGTCACTGCTGGCGTCATAAACATGGGGAGATGGAGAAGTTCGGATGCTGCAGAGCTTTTGTCTTGTTCATAAAATCGCGCTATAATGTAGAGGAGACAAAGAAGCACAATATGGGCTCTTTTTTACTTTTCAATTTAACAACAATCAACAAACAAACCAAAGTACAAAACGACACGAAACAGTACGATAAGTCTGCCACATGATTCTAATTAAAATAGCCTCACATGGAAAATGCCACGATATTATTAACTCAAGACTAAAAATAAAATAAAAAAGAAAAGACTCTATGCTTTTTCGAATGCTCAAGAAAGACAGTGTTTCTATGGATGGGTTATGTTACAATTAGCCAGAAATTCTCAAAAATACTCTGTTTCTTTTGTTAGGTTTATCCAGATGTCGTCTTTCCATCTGAACATAATATGGGCTCTTCAAGGGGCAGTTTGAGAATTGTTAGGCTGGTAATCATGAGTTAAGGAGGCAGTTTCTTCCTAACTTACTGAATGCAGCTGTTCACGCTTGGTTTTCAGCTCCAAGATGACAAGAAGCAGTTGACCTCAAAGACTTCAAGAAAAGCTAATGATAGATACATCAGTTGAATCCTGAGACAAACTGAGTCACTGACGGAAATAAGTTGAGTCAGTTCACATTTTCTCAGGTCAAGATTGAGACTTTACTGCAAGTTTAATGTATTTAAAAGCATCCGGAAATGTTGATGGAAATACAATAGTACAGAAGTGCACACTCTGGAGCATTACTTGTATAGAGACAATGTCAATGGGCTGATTTATAGTCGATCAATGCTGCCTGAAAACTTCTCCTCAAAGAAAGGACCTTCAAGCTTAATATCCTTGGAGGATTTCTGATGTCTTGGAAAAGCTGAAGAGACAGTCTGCTAGAATTTGTTTTTGGTTCTCGTATTTTTTTAATTCCCACTACGATAAGACATTCTTTCACGTCTCATTTTCCATGTTGTTCCAGCTTTCCTTTGTAAACTCTCTTCTGCCTTCACTTGTCTTGATTTCCGTCTTTCTTTGGGAGGAAAGACTGAACATATGGATTCAATAAAGGTACGAATTGAAGGAAAAACAGGAGGGATGTTATGGTATTTGTTTGCTTGGACCTTCTGTACAGCTCAGCTCGTCATGTGTGATGGGAATTGCCAGCATGGTTAGCGCATACTTTAAATCCTGTATGGTAATTGTGTTAGGATGGCAGGAAGTATTGGATTAGAGGAGCCTTCCCCCTGAGGGATTTGCAGCTTGTGATTACGGCTCCACCGTGATGAATGTCCACGAGGTGCAGCCTGCACAGCTGGAAATCTGTGGAATAAACCTCTATAAGAATGTCCAAGAGGGGTTTCACTGATGTATGCCACTGTTTGGAGGCATTACGTGAGGTCTTTGAAGAACCATGACTGCATACATAAGACCAAGAAGAAACTGGAGGCTCTGGATGTGGCGTACCAGTACTTTTAAAACATGTCAGCAGGTCTGGTTGGTCACTTCATGCTTCAAAATCTAAACTTTTCTGCACGTCGTTTTGTGATTAAGCCAGCATCTTCACTAGAATCTTCGTATACTTGAAGACACTGTATTTCACCATTATTTCTGTTGTTGTGGTGTGAGATCGGACTTTGATATCATTGTTTATGAAGTTATCCGTATATATTATCCACATGGAAATGCAAGGCCAGCATTTTCAGATTTGCCTACTCAGGGACCTGTTTTTTTCCATGTGGACGAAACACCTATACAGCTAAAAACTTCAGACAGATACGCCTGACTTTGTCTCAGTGTGGATGGCCACTTAGTCTTGTCTCTGCACTCCAAACAAACCACTCCAGGGGTTGATTGGAAGCAAGCTGAGACCACTTCTTTCAGGCAAGGTCTGCCTGGGTTTTTTGTACTGAAACAGGGATGAAATGAACCAAGCCGAGTACAGAAAACCACACTGCAAAAACTCAGATCTAGGCCACTGTGTTTGTCTATTTTCAAGTTAAAAATATCCAAAACACTTCTTCTAATCCACATTCACTTAACCAGTCCAGAGACATATCTTACTTTAAATAGTAAAGGGCAAAAATTAGGCACTGAATTGCTTGTAACAAAGAGAAAATATCTGCCAATGAAACAAGGAAAGTTTAACTTGGCGAGGGTCTGAAATTAAGGTTTGAAATCTGCTCAAGTTCAATTTGTCTTGTCTTATTGACAGATTATTGTATTGATTATTATAAGCATCTCAGGCCTTATTTTTAGTTTTTATATCTTCAAATAAGATCTTAATCCAGACATGTAAGGAAATTGTGGATTACAATAAGTCAAGTGGGGTGTTTTTGTCTTGAAATTGGACAAATACTCTCACCTGGATCTGAGTTTGTTCAATGCACTTGTATCTGAACAACTCTCCCACATGATCTATGGGTGAAAGCTACATAAAAATCAGCTCTTAGATACAGCGAAGACAACCATCGACTCATCCATCCGTCTATTTTTGATACCGCTTATCCCGCTGGGTGTCATGGGAGGTTGGGAGGGCAGGCAATAAAACCAATCCCAGCTTTTATTAGGAGAGAGCGTTAGTTCCTCCAGTCCATATACTCGTTCTTACTAAAAGGAGAGCCTCCTCCTGGATGTGTTGGTTGTCAACGTCCTTGACGATAAAATGCATTATTTTAGATTGAGCAGATCTTATCCTCCTAAGAGAAATGTTTTACAGAGTAGCTGGTCTGCAAGATCTTTTCAACGGTGTCAAAGCAGAAGTAATTTTGGAGTTTTTGAAAGTGGCTAGACTTTACATACTGAAGCTGTTTATTCTTGATCTCGACATGTCTATCTAATTTGATTTTGCCATGAAGATGGCCTTAGTTGCCGACACGGTATTAAACCTCTATTCATCCATCCATCCATCACCCAGTCAATAACAGAACAGACATGATCACAAACAAACATCCACCCTTACAAAGGCAACTTGGAGTCATCAATTGACCAAAGAGCATGATTTTTGATTTTTATGACCTCACACTAGGGCTGAAAGATTTATCATTTTCAGATTGAAGTCACAATTTCAGACAACGCAATCATGTGATCCCCAAAGCTGCAATTTTTTGCAGCGCTCCTGACTGACCTAGGATCTGTTGTGTCAACTATTTTACACTATTTTAAAAATTTACAGCATTTTTGTGCTTACGGAAGTGCTGGTAAGCAGGTCAACAACACAAAGCCTCTGTTTAGGAGTAGAAGTTGGAGTTTCCATTAAATAATGAAAACAGATTATTTATCATCAGTATTAGATGATGAATAATGTCCGTTTGATCATTGATTTCCTTACTGTTGTCTGTACTGTAACTGCACTGAAGCTGATGAAAATCGTGAATTGAATTGAATATGCAATATCTGCCAGAAGGATCACAATTAGATCTTTTCCTAAAATCATTCAGCTGTACCTCACACCAACAAGTAAAGCCCTGACAAGACTCACACCAGGAATCATTATTCTGCGAGGCGCCAGTGCGTTTGTGCCACCGTATCGCCCAAGGCAAGGAGAAATCAAATGACTGATCATCCACAAAATAAGAAAAGGAAAGAGAGACAAACGAGGAAAAAGAAAAACGGGGTATAAAGGAGATTCTCTCTTTTAATGTCTCTTTCAAAAGTGTTAATGAAGCTGAAAGAATGAGGGTTTCTGTTCGGACATTAACCTTCTCATCTCTCAGATAAAAGCTGAAGTGGTCTCAGTGCAGGTTCCTACAGCAGAGCAGTTGTAGTTCTCCCAGTTGTGCTGATTCCTGTGGTTTCTACCCTGATGCTTTATTGATTCGTTAGTGACACTGATCGTCCTGAGAGAACGAGACAGAGAGAGAGAGAGAGAGAGCAGGGGCAATTGGACCGACGCTTCCTGCTCCACGAGGCTGTCTAATTAGAAAGACGGAGCAGGAGGCCATCAAATAGACAGATACCGCAGCCCTGTGAGAGCGAGGAGGGAAACGCTGCCGGCAGAGTGACAGCCCCCCCTGCTGGGAGAGTCAGGCCACTGCAGGGGGATCAGATCAATAGCTGCACTCATCCTTGAAGGAGAGGACCGCCTGGCAGCAGCTCGCCTGTTTAACACAGACGAGCTCTCCAAACTGAGGAGAGAGAGAGAGAGGAAGTGTGCATTACCTCCTCATACCTCACTCTCTATCAGCGTTGTCTTTTTCACGTCTTCAGAGATGTTTGGGAAGTTGAAGGCACAGAAACTGAATTAAGAGATCAAGAAAGGATTTATTGGACTGAGACATTTGAGCAGAATTATCTGTAAAAAAAAAAAAAAAGTCATAAAAAAACAAAGTTTTCTAAATCATGAATCAGTCAGACTCTTTGTCTGCACTTTTTAGATAATTTCAATCATAATTCAAAGCATTTTGTGCAAGTAACTGACAAAGTTTCAACAGCCTTTAGTGTATTTTAGATGTCTCCTCTGTGTAATAGAGCACTTCTATGCACAAGACAAAAAGTCAGTAGATTTAGGATTTCTCCATCTTTCCCTGTTTACAGCAATAATACCTAGGGACATCTGGTTAACATCTGTATCAGACGGTATCGGCACTTTATACAAACATTGGCCAACAGCAAATGAAAGTGGAACATTTTTATGAATCACTTCTAACTGCTGAGTCAGAAAAGACTTTTACTGGGAGGAAGTCATTTTCCTGTCGGACAAACTCACCTGCTCTTACAATCAAACATGAGAAGAAATGTTGGTGTTTGTGAGCAAATAATGCCTGAAGAAACAACTATGAAAACATTTGATAATGGCATAAGTTTCAGCTAAATTCACATTTCAGACTGAGTCCTTATTGGCCCTGATTTTTCCAGTCAATGCAAAATGTACAATAACTGCATAAGACAGCTCATTTCCCCAGCCCCTTCTGAATAAACCTACCACTGTGACATCATACCATTGTTTCATTGGCAGTTCAAGCCTGTTGGCTCAGAGGGAAGCCCTGTGCAAAGCAGAGATGGTGGAAAGACAGCAGAGCTGTTGATAACATGGCACCAAGCAGTGCTGAACTGACAACTTACCACAGAGTTGACTGGTCAACCTGACAGAGCAGACTGGGTCCACGTGGGGAGGAGGGCCTTTAGGAGGGAGGAGCTCTGACAGAGTGTCTCAGACAGAGAGAGAATAGAGGTGGATCAGGGTCACTCTAAAGAACCTTGGTTAAGGAAAGATACCAGCTCTTTGATACTGCTGAGTCTCATGAGTCCTGTGACATGACATTACATGGAGAGTCATTTATAGCACTTCACTGCTGCATCAATGATTTCATACCGAAGGTTTGAATAAAACCCATTTAGTTAGTAAAAAGCAAATCAGCTCTTAGAGTTAAATAAATGCAGCACCATCTACTGACAGCTCAAAAATAAAACTGTTTATTGGTCTGCTGCTGCTGTGGCTCAGGCAATCACAACAGTCATGGGAGGTTTCCTGAACAGATTGGAGAAATGTCTCCTGGTCTGATGAGTCTGGATTTCTTTCAGATGGTAGAGTCAGAATTTAATGTGAACACAATAAAAGCATGGATCCATCCTGCCTTGTATCAACGGTTCAGATTGCTGCTGGTGGTGGTTTAATGGTGTGGGGAACATTTTCTTAGCTCACTTTGTGCCCCTTAGTCTCACCTGAGCATGGTTTAGACCCCACAGTCTACCTGAGTATCGTTGCTGACCATGTCCATCCCTTTATGACCACAGTGGACCATCTTCTGATGGAGACAGCGGCTCCATGTCTCAAAGCTCAGATTCATCTCAAACTGGTTTCTTGTGCATTACAGTGAGTTCACTGTACTCATGTGGCCTCCACAGTCACCAGATCTCAGTTCAACAGAGCATTTTTGGGATGTGTAGGTACAGGAGATTGTCATCGTGAATGTGAAGCAGGGCTGGGTGATATGGACCTAAATTAATTTCTTGATCTTTCACGTAAATGTTACAGCTGGAAACAGCCGTGTTAATGGGGCTATGATTGGCTGTTTCAGGTTCCTCTGATGTTTTGACAACGTCACAGTCAAAATCAGCCCTCACATTATTTTATAAGATAATAATTTAAAGTTCTAGCCTTAAAACCAGCATCACATTTACCAGGAAAAATAGACCAAGCTCATGGCGGACACGTTAACTATTTATTATCTCTCGTCAATGCTCATATTCACTAATGTTGAAGTTGCTGATGTGCACTGATCCATCTGATTGAGCATTATTATAGATATGGACCGTAATCTCTGATGAATGTCTCCAACACCTTGTTGAATCTATGACATGAAGAATTAAGGAGCTCTGAAGACAAAAGAAGGTCCAACCTTGCACCAGTGAGGTGTACCTAATAAAGTGGCCAGTGGTTGTTTATGTTTGGTAGCATAGATGGTAATAAGGCATCTAGAATTGGTTTGGAATTAATGGTTGGGGAGTGAAGTGCATCACTTTTTCTGAGGAATGACAGCATTAATATTTAATATTCTAAATAAAATTTGGAGCTGCCCGTCGAGTGAAGAGTTCAGAGTAGATTACTCTTACACCCTGACGGCTGTCACCTTTGACCTCAGAGAGAGTAACTCTCTAAGTCACTGATGAGCTCTTAGACACCTCCTCCTCTTTTTTTGTCTCCCTCGGCCTTCTGGGAAAAGCAGAGCACATTTGTATACGTGTCCGGAGGCCCCGTGTGAGCAGACACCATCCCGCTGTGCGACAAAGACAGCCTCCTATTACCGAGCCCGTCTCTCTGATTGATCGGCTATAATCAGCTCGTTAGACGTGATTAGGCCTTTTTGGGGGGGTGGGGGTGCAGGCTCTACATGCTGGTTTGATCTCGACGAGTGTTCGGCAGCTTTGAGAACACAGGCAGATAAGAGAGCGCAGGGATTAAGAGGCCTGAAGAAGTGAAGCAGGAGAGCGATCAGTGATCTCCGCGGGCTGAACTCGACCTTCAGATTGACAGGTCGGCCGTGAACGAGTGCGAGGAAACACACGCACTCGGATTCATGATTAGAGGAAGAGGAAGAGCTTTAATGGACCTGATTGTTTAATCCAGTCTGTGCTCTGCTTTAGTTTGATGACTTTAATAAATCAGTTAAAGCTCTTACGCTGCAGATTTCCGTGTTAATATTCATATTTATGCTTCAGCTGTTTGCAGAGTAACGTTTGACCTCTTGGCCTTCAGCTGCTCGATTAGTTTGAACATGGACTCTCATCAGACTCAACATGATTTTACAAGATTTTAATGTTGACCTTTCGGACTTAAAGACTTCCTGATACTTTTATCTTTGGTATTTATTGCTTCATTCATAATAAAGGAGAACACATTAAAGCTTTTAGCAGTAAAGATTTTCCAGGGTTTCCAGTGGAGCTCTTTTTCTGCGTGGTGTCTGCTCAACACTACTCAGCTGTTTTGGTTTTTAATTCAGGATCATACCCTCTTACCTGATCCACCAGATGGATAATTTGATTTCATAGATTTCATAGATCTTTGCATGATATAAATGTTTACAGAAATCTATGCCACTCCATTAACAGTGATATTTATCTTTTTATACATGTATATAGTTGGAATTTGTCTTTGTTTATATTTGTAAAGCATTTTTCTTGCTGCTTTTCTGTTTTATTTAAAACTTTTTTATTTTTTCCACCTCTTACCTGGCATTCCATGTGGACAGCAGAGCAGAAATTTCATTTTGTAGGGAAACATGTGTCTTAATGTCCAAATGACGATAAACACTTTGAATCTTGAATCAGGTAATGTAACACTAGTCAAAGCACAGATGTGGAAGAAAATGTCCTTTTCATAGAGAAGTTTGCAGTGTTGTTTTCTTTTTCTTTAAATGGAGAAATGTGGTCAAGATCTGATAAAACTGCAACTGAAGCTGTTAGCATCTATGCTAATCACTCTACAAGCAGTCACTTGCTGCTGTTGTCTTGCTCGTAGCTCCACCTCGTCCTGCTTCTTCTGCTCGAGCTTTGCAGGATGAATAAACCTGATTACAGACATTGAATCAGGTGGATCAAGCTGCACTGCAAGGTTAGATACCTTACATGGCACAGTTTTTATATCACCTCCAGCAGGATAAACATATATAACATTTAGCAAAGTTACAGTGGTGACACAAAAGCTTTTAATGAACAGAAACCCAAAAATAAACCAGACTCATGTCGACTAAAACTGTGTTGAGCTTATAGAAGGTTTTTTCTGATATGATGGGATCCACAGACTGATTAAGACAGAGACGATGTTATTTGTTTTCCATTCGGTGACTGAAGTGACTTTCATGCTGACCTCTGTGATGGCACGAGAAGGCGGTGTATTTGCGTGGCAGCCACCACGGCACACTTGACCTTTGTGTGGTTTGTGAGAAAAAGGTCAAGTGTCGCTCAGCGTTTGCACAGAAACACCGTCATCATGGATTAACGTCTTAAACCTCAGAATAAAGAAAAACCAACATCACAGATTTGTTAAAAGTAACACACAGACATTTCTGACAATAAATACAACTCTGATTGTTATATTTTTGCAGGCATAAGAATGATTTGTACTGTTTTTTGTTAAATGTTGAGCCAATTTGACTCTGAAAATAATGTTTGTTTTTGTTTATTTAGCTTTTTTACTCCTTGTAAAGCCTTTTGGGGTAATTTGTAAATCTCTATCTGTCACAAGATTGTATGATGGTGCAGGATGCTTGATTAAAAAGAAAAAACATTAAAAGCAAGAATGAATACATTTAAAAATGTGATTATTATTTTGCACAACATGAGTAAAGCTGCTTAAAAGAGTAAAACCTTTAACTTGTAATTTATTAAATTTAAAGCTTAATATAAATGATTTTCTCAAGTGAATGCAATATTCTTAACAATTATTTTCAACAATTTGAATATTTTTTTTATCAAGGCCCCCAAATCCAAAAAGGTTTTCTGATCTCTGTATTAAAAATCTTGAATTAATCATTCAAAAAAATCTAAATTTCAACCATAATACAAAGGGAAAAATAGAAAAATCCTATATCCTCTCTTCATAATATTATATAAAACATGTAATTAACATTCTTGTTCGTGCTTTTGCTCTCCCTCCCTTGATATCCAATTAGAAAATCTGCCTCCCCAGTTGTGCCTAACATCAACCACAAACTATACTATTTTGATTGTATATGTCCGTCTGTATCTACAAATTACTCTTTATTTTATTATATTCTTTCTTTTTCTATTTCTGTTGTCCTTCTTGTATCACTATTAATGTTACTATTTCTTAAATAAAATAAATTCAAAACATAAAAATCCAAATTTATATTTAATATAAACCTAGAGTCCTAGCTTCCCTTTTATATTTATTAGTCAACGAGTGCTTCTGTAGGCTCAGCATGATAGCGTCATCCTCGTTGTGTCCACCAGAAGCTAAATTTAACCCACATTATTCGTGAAGTGAACCCAAACCCACATTTCCACGTCAGATTTCATGCTTGAATCTAAAGGCGTCGTCCTTCCCTTGAAACGTTATTCAGATCTAACGATGAAGCTGAAAGAGGGCAATGAGAGGAGGAGGAAGAAAGGAGCAGCGCAGCAGATCATGTGGATAATCATTCCAGGTCAGCGGTCTGATGAGCCGGAGACATTAGCACAGCACGCTTTAATGCAAACGGAGGCCGCCGCCACAACGGGCACAGGAGAGCGAGGACAAGAGAGAGATCAGAGTCTGATCCTACATGTTTTGAGGGTTCATTATGTAATCTCCAGAGAGGGACTGGAATGAGCTTTAAAGAGTTAAATATATGAATTAAACTAAAAAATCCCTCTGTAATGTTTGATACTTAAATCCTGAGACATCCTTGCTGTTCATTCAGAGTATGATGGCTGAAGAACATGGACTCCTGTGAGTGTCCTGACTGCACCGCACTTTTGACAAGAATTTCTTGGTTTTCTTTGGCTCAGTAGAGCTGGTTAATCTGTTTAGTGTCGTGGAGACAGTGCAGAATTATTTATTTCCATAAGTGAAATGATTTACTTTCACTTTCAAAAAGAGACACAGAGAGCTGAGGATTGGCAAACTTCTCAGTCCACTTCTTGTTGACTCCTAAAATCTTAAAAATGTGATAAAGTAAAAGTGGGTGTAGCAAACTGGATCAGTCAGCCATGTGGTTTTCTGTATTTGGCCCCTGATGACTCATTTGGACACCCTTGATTTATAAGGTGCAGTGTTGATGGCTTGTGTGAAATGCAATGTGCCATTTGACCCTTGCATTTAATTAGGAAACAGTTAGGGATGCAAGATATTCAGTGAACGGATATTTCTGTGGACAATTGCCCAGAAAGAGATATTTACAGACCATACTTTAGCCACTATATACATGTATACATGTGTAGTAAATATAATTTGAGTGGAAGCCTCTTACTGCATTACTAACTCTAGTTGCAGCTGATTTGCTTCAGTTCTTTAAGGTTTCCATGCTTTTACACAACATAAGGGGCCAACATCATCCAGTCTATTTAGTCTCCTCACTGGATGGCTGCACACAGATTTTTCATTTAACCAATCAATCCTAAAATCATGCTTGTATGTGAAACCAAATTAAGCCCTAAAAATGAATCTGGACATTTCATTTTGTGTCTGTCTGAGCGGTAATCAATCTAACCATGCTTTATGACATGGTGTCAGGTCAAGGCATGAGCATTTGTTATAAATTCTACATAAATAAGCTGAACATTTGAATCCATACCTGCTCCATCAGCTCCACAGAGCCCCTTCTCTTTGACTTATTGACACTGAAACTCCCTGAAAATCCTCAAACGACCTTAATCCAGGAGAAACAGGAGAAGGTGCAGAATGGTTTGAGTTGAATCCACTAGAAAAAAAGAACACATCAGCAAAGTCAAACCTCTCATATATTTTCTTCCTCCCCCACCGCCTGGCTGGAATTGCTTCTCGGAGGGAAATCATAAAGCGTAACATAAGCAGAGGAATTCCTCATTCGGCAGAGAGTGATGCCGGCGTTAGTTTGGGCCGACACCTCCCCTGATGGTGTTTTATTTAAATGCAGGTCTCTAAAATAGGTCTGGAGGGGTGATGTTAGAAAAGGGGGAGGCAGGGAGGAGCAGGCCCGACAGCATCCGCTCGCTGCTTCCTGCTAATCTGCTCGATGAATCACATCAGATATAAATGCTTCAATCTGGAGAAGAAAGCATGATGGATGAGTGAGCGCAGAGCTCTTCCTGCTTCCTCTTGTACTTCCTTTTTCCTCTCTCAGTTTAATTTCTTTTTCTCCCTTCATTGCTCCGGCTCCATTTCACAGGCTATTTTTACTCAACCTCCCTACACATTTTTCACTTTTCTTCTCTCTAACTCCTTTTTTATTCGATTTTTGCCTCATTTATTTTTCCTTTCTTGTTCCTGTTCAGTCTTTGTCCTCCTTTAGATGGGGTTCCCAGTCTTTTCTTTTATAGCCATAAAACAGTGTTAATTTTGTTGACTAATTATTTGCGTCATAGTTTTCATCAATATCCTTTTTTCTCCTGATAAAAACTACAGTAACTAATAAAAACAAGTGCACATGGACAAAAACTAAAACTAAAGTAACTGACATTTTCATCAGCAAATAAAAACTAGACTAAAATGTTTGACTGAGCCTTTATCCAATCAGACCTTATTTCATCATGTAGAAAGTAGAGACAAGTTAGGAATATATCCAATCACAGCTACTTTGGTTGTGTGGAAAGGTTGGATGAGTTAAGAGGGACATCCAATCACAGCTGCCTCAGGTTGGTGGTGGTGGGATAAGTTGTGGAGTGATCCGATCAGAGCTCCTCTCTTTATGAAGAGAGTTCTGTCTTTTCTGCTTTTGTTTTGTCTGTTAAAGCACTTTGTAAACTTTGAGATGCCCTGCTAGGTAGCTTAAATAAAGGAAACTCTTTTTGACACAAAGTTAAATTTGCTTCTTTTCATTTATACATTCAAACTTCACTAGCATCCAATAAAGGGTTATTAGATGTTTCATTTTATCCAAGTGTAAAACATGGCTTCAGGAATTCAAGGAAACATGAAAATGCATTACCCTTTACACTTCATATTTCAGTTGACTAAATTTACAGTAGATTTCATCGACTAAAATGTTGTGAAATTTCATCAACTACAACTAGACTAAAATTAAAACAAGTTAGATGACTAAATCATGACTAAAACTAAAAGATATTTTAGGCAAAAGACTAAAACTAAATTAAAAAGTGCCTTCAAGCACATTGTCCTTATTGACTTGTTGGAGCAGTTCTTATTAGTGTGTTGATTTGTAAATTCAGATGATTTTCACGTCTTCAGCTCAGTTGGAAGCAAACGCTACAGATTGTCATATTTCCTGTGGATCATTTTCATGTTCACACAGCAGTATTTGAATCGAGCAAAGACCCATAAATGACCTGAGCTCCCTTACATCATTTAATCACAGCTGCATTATGGGTAAAAAGCTAGCAGGCTAAGCTACCCAAAAGGAAGTACCTGATTAATAGCAAAGTTAAAAGTATTATTACACAGATAAACATTTTTAATCCTTTAATGCCTGAAAACACAAATTATAGCCAGAAAATTCTATTTTTTTGGAGCTGAGATGTTTATTTCACTTTCTACTGAAATCCTAAAAAAATCAAAATTTCCATACAGTTTAACATTTATATTTTTAGTATCTTATTTGATGCATTAGGTGTATTCAGATGTTTTTTAGTAATTTGTTGATGATATTGATTAAATAGCGGTGTCATAAAAGTATGTATCAAATACGATACAACAGGCGTTAAAGGGTTAACATATTTATGCATGTGGTTTGAGCGTTGAGTTCATCTGCAGCTGCAGGGCATGAAATCAGGTGATTTATTGTTTTGTTGCCATCTAGCTGTTGAAGTTTGTGACTCTGCTGTTGTGATCTGATGAACCTTTAGATCTGTGTCATCGATGAAGAAAAGAGACACAGAGGAGTACGTGTGTTGGTGTTTTTCAGCCAGTTATTTGATACGATCTCTGTACAAATAGGGCTCTATGTGGAAGAGCCTGAGGGGCTGGAAATGCAGGATGAGGGCTGGAGACGGACAGAAAGACAGACAGAGAGAGGGAGACGAGGGAGAGAGGAGTGAGCTGCATCCTCCAGCAAGGCCATAAATTGCCTCACATGTCCAACCCGCAGGGCAGATCTCCACTTCCTCTGCTGTTGATCTCCTCTGTCCTTCACTCAGTCCATCCATCCACATTTCCAGTGCTCACTTCCTAGTCTGTGCTTCCTCATCATGTTTCCTTCCCCCTTGTTTGTGCTTTATCCTCCTTTGGTTCCCCTCCTTATGCTTCCTGCTCCCTTCCTCCTCATGTCTTCTCCTCCATCCTTCACACCTCCCTTACCTGTCACCTCCTCCTTCTGTTATTCCCCCACATCCTCACTCTCCATGTCTCCTCCTCTTTATGCCTCCCTCTCACGTCCCTCCTCCCCTCCGTCGTGCCTCCTGATTGCGCCTCCTCCTCACGTCTCTCCGCCCTCCACATTAATCACATGGCGGGGAGAATAAAGCCGAGCATCTGTAATAGTTTAGCGGCGTCACTGAAGGACGGGCAGAGGTCAGCTAGCATTGCGGCTAATGTGGAGGCACCCTGGATGTGTGCAGATTAACAGTAATAGATGGGCTGGTGAGGAAGCAAGGACAGAACGGGGACACCGGGCGCTAAAAATGGATCTGTACCTGGTGGTCCAACACACACCTTCACACTGAGAGTAGGGATGCCCTGATCACGTTTTTTTGCTGCCAATACCAGTAGCTTTGTTATCGCCAGTCTTATTTTTGTTGACTAATTATTTTCATCATAGTTTTTGTCAACAACCTTTTTTCCCCTGAAGACAACTAGACAGTAACTAATAAAAACAGGTGCACATGGACAAAAACTAAAACTAAATTAACTGACATTTTCATCAACAAATATAAACTAGACTGAATTAATATATTCATGTAGAGCAGGTTCACTGTTTGTTGTCAGTTCTGGTATTGTAACTGAGATGCTCTGCCAGGTAGCCTAAATAAAGGTGACCGCATTTCACACAAAAGTTCAATTTGTTTCTGTTCATTTATACATTCAAACTTTACTATCATTCAATAAAGGGTTATTAGATGTTTCATTTTACCCAAGTGTAAAACATGACTTCAGAAATTCAAGGAAACATAAAAAATGCCTTACCCTTTACATTTCATATTTTAGTCGACTAAATTTACAGTAGATTTCATCAACTAAAACTAGACTAAAATTAAAACAATTTAGATGACTAAATTATGCCTAAAACTGAAAGATAATTTAGGCAAAAGAATTTAACTGAAACTAAATTAAAAATGCTGTCAAATTAACACTGGTTATAGGTGCTGGTTTGTTTAGCCTTGTACTGTATAGGGACCACCACAGGTGGCTGTGTAATTTGATTAATGGAGCTAAAAAGTCAGTTTTAATCTGGAGATATTGTTCACGATGTCTAGAATTAACGCAATGAAAACTCAAGCTGCAGTCAACACATCACCAGTAGGATCAGTGCAGAGGCAGAGGAGAGACTGATCACAGCAACAGAAACAACAACAACAGGAAGTTTAAAGACAAACTAATACATTCAGACCAAGTTAGGAAGCAAGGAAATAAGTTTGGTGTATGAATTCAACTGGTGACTGTGTAGATTGGTGACTTGGAGTTGGCTTTGTCCATAGATGTGTTTGTGTTTCCTTAGTTTCTTTGGCTATATTTTCTCACATGTAAACTAATGATCTTTGATACAATAGTTAATAAGAATGAAGCACTAAAGGGTCAGCAAGTCAACAAGTCATCAGTTAACACAGTACCACTTTACACCATAACACTGAGACAGTTCCAATGGTGCAAGGAGTAAAATATCATAGAAACTGAGTTGAGATGATGCTAATAGTGAGGTCTGACCACTGATCATCAGTTGTCAACAAATGTTTTTGATGATAATATTGATCATTGGTGTTTACTGTGTTACTTTTACTCTCAGAATTACCACCAACAGTTGGTTACAGTCTGATGCCTTTTGCACCCTCTAGTGGTGTCCTCCAGTAATACAGTACAAGCACTTCCCAAGGAGCAGTGCAACAACATCCTAAAATAAGGAGAACTGGATTACAAAATGTGATTAATCATTTATTAAAAGTATTTATTAACACAATTATTGATCCACCAAACTGAAGACAAAAATGACCTGATCTGCCCGGGTAATTCCCTGACATGGTTGTTCACACAGGAGTATGTCCTGCATGGGGGGGAGAAGCGGTGGAGACTCAATGTCAAAATATGACAATCAACTTCCAATGAATTTGTATCCTGCTGCTTAGATTGAAATTAATCCTAATTTAAAGCAAATTGTGACCAGTCTGGTAACTGTTAGCCTCTCAGCTCATGGATGATGCCCCCCGATGGCAGCATGCAGGCATACTTAACCACAAGACCTTCACTTCAAGAACATATAAAACTTAAAAACACAAAATGACCCCTTTAAGAAATGTCCACACCTCACATTATGACTCAGACATGGTTTCTGATTACCCAGCATGAACGTTAATGCGCAAGGGTCTGAGGTGCTGCATTTCAGTTTAATTGGATCCACGATGCTGATGTGTTCATATTTATTGGCTGGCAATCTAATTAGGCTTTATAATTACACTACAGTGCACATCTAGAGCTTCTCCGAGCTGCAGAAACCGGACTATTAAGTACTGAAGATTGGTTCGGTGATTATGGTGACTTGAGGCATTAAAATGTCTTTTCATTATGATTTCTGATTGGTATTGAGATCAAGATTATGAGAATACTGAAAACCTTCATTGTAGTTATCAGTAATTATTAAACCTTAATTATCATATTTTTACGACGTGGGAGGCAAAATCATGATTATGATTGAAACTAAAGCTTAATTAATCTCCTACTGCTCTTACTGATCACGAATCAGGGTTCATATCAGCCATAAAGCTCCATTTTAAGAGTATCTGATCTTAATTTTAGTACAAATGTGACCCTCTCTGCATCTGCATTGATTGAAATTGACAGTTCCTGGTTTTGCTGTGACACATTTTGCTTGTTTTCTGCTGCTGTGGAGATTTCGCTCTAACAGCAGAGCGCCAGGCCGCCTCTCCTCTTTTTTTACAGGCTGCTTGATTTGTTGTCGCTGCAGAGGTTTTGCGTCAGTCGTAAAAGTTCTTCTGCTGCCAACAGTTCCTCTTGCTCCGGGCTGCCTCTCCGCTCGTTCTCTGAACATAAAAAATCCTCCTCCTTTATTTCTGGATAGATTCCCCGCTGATAGCCTGGCCTGCGGGGAGCAGAAATTTCAGTCGAGCATGAATTTTTTTGACATTATCAGAAGTAAAAATCCAAACAAAGCTGACTCTATCATCTGAGGGCTTTCTTTTCTCTGCTAATTTCTAATTTCATGGCTGTTGTTTTACTTTGAAGGGCACTTTGGAGCATCTCGCCTCCACACACACCCTCACTGTCTCCCGGCCCATCGCTCTGTTTGTGTCTCCGAGCCCGATAAGGAAGTCATTGTGTTTCCTGTAATGAAAAGACAGGGCGATGGTGCAGGCAGGAATTTCAATATCTGAGCATGTGCACTGGCCTTAACCTTGAGTACAACCAGTGTCAATCAATCAGATCCATTCAACCAACCCTGACTCACCCGTGACTCTCTGACGTGGGAGATAAACAGGTTCAGCGCTCGGCTGCTGCTCGAATCGATGACTTTTATTAATGGGAGATATCAGTTTGAGCCCCGTGCAGAGTGATCGATAAACAGCTAATTGTTTATGAATCAGACGTTTCAGGGGAGCATGTGTGGAGTTAGCATGTTTTCATCCTGTTAGCATGCTGTAGATAAATACTAATGAGGTGAACTCATGACTCTCAGGATATGAAGATGTAAATGTATGCACTGTTGAGGGAATGAGCTGATTTGATAAATAAATTATGGATTAAAAATCAGCCTTTGCTCAATTTGCTCAATCCAGCTCCAAGTTAAGGTTTAATTTGCTTATTTCTCTGATATGAAATATGAAAAATGTAATGAAATGCAACTAAAACCCAATAAATCAGTCACAGCCAGCCATGAAAACTGTGCAGCTGTTGAGCCGCAGAAGCATATGTCATGTCAATCTTGAGATTCTGCTGTGACTGTAAAAGTCACAAACGCTGAAGCTTTGAGTTTTTTCTCAATGAGGAAGTAGAAATGGGAAACAATAATTAAAACATCTTAAAAGCTTCATGTCATGCTAATACCATTTAAATATTAGAGAACCTGTATTCTTTGACAGGTTTCCCCTAGGGCTGTGTCCTTTCTCCATCTTTATCTATGACTGCAGGAGCGTGCATGATAACAGGCACGTTGCTAAATTTGCAGACGGCACAGTGATTGTGGGTCTTTTAGGAAATGATGAGTCTAAGCATGGTCCTGTAATTGATGGTTTTATCACTTAGTGCGAAGATTTCTACCTGCAGATTAACCTGTTGAAAACCAAAGATATGATTATTGACTGTTGAAGGTGACAGCCCGGTGTCAGTCTTACTGTCAGTAATGATATGGATGTTGGAATTGTCCCCAATACAAATATCTCTCTGGTTGTTATTGATTATACATTCATAATAAATACCTTTACAACCACGTAAATATGGGGATCCTCTTGAAAATAAGATGCAACAGCTCAAAGGGGCTAACCTTTAGTAAATCTATATTCAGAAGAGAAAAAACTGACGAGGACAGATTTATGATCTGGTCATCCATAGGGGGAAAAAAGTAACCCGACACACCAGATGGACCGTTCAATATACTTCACTCGCCCATCTGGAAAAGAGCCCATAGAAAGTGTTTGGGGAGGTGGTGACTGCAGGTGACTGGATGATCTTTCTGTCAATCAACATTCATTTCAGTCCAATCAGATAATGTAAGTAGGCAAGCGCCACTGCTCTACGGAATTCGAGTCACACAATCAAAACATGTCACTGGAGAGAAAATATCCTTACCATTAGTGTTGATATTTGTTTTTCATTTGATAAAGAACTGTGGTCCTGAACTGATGAAACTTCTGCTGAAGCTGGTAGCATCTATGCTGATCTCTGTACGGAACATGGTAATTTTAACAAACAATCTGACTTGTAGACATTTAAAACTTCTTTCATTTTCCATTTTCCATCCACATCTGAATGTTTGATCTTCATTTTTGTTTCTCTCCACAGCTGATTTGACCTCTTGTGCACACACACCTCTAACAGCTGCATGTTCTACACCTTCACACCAACATTCACACACCTCACCTACACACACCTCCTACAGTAACGTCTTTCTCTGGTTCCTAACAGCCTGAGTCTTGGCCTGTGTTGCAGGAGGATGAGACAGGCGAGGGGCGCTTCAGCTTCCCGGGCTACGGCATGGGCCCCGCCTGCCTGCAGGCCAAAGACGGCATGGCCATCAAGGGCAACAACAACAACGCCCCGGCCTCGGCGGCGCCCGAGAAGAGCATCGAGGAGATGAAGAAGCTGTTCATCAGCCGGGCCAAGCGCATCGACACGGTGTCCCGCGTGGCCTTCCCGCTCGTCTTCCTCATTTTTAACATTTTCTACTGGATCATTTACAAGATCATCCGCAGCGAGGACATCCACAAGCAGTAGTCGAGAGGCAGAGGAGGCGGAGGAGGGGGACAGTGCGGAAGAAGAGGGGACAGGAACAGAGAGAGGTGACTTCAATAGGAGATATCATTGCAATCTTTTTTCACACCAACCATGCCACTCCTCCTACATCCTCGCCGTCTTCAGGTCGAGGATCAGATGCTTTTTGTGGCAGTCGCCCCTCTTCAGCCCCACCTCACGAGACATTATTTGAGATATTTTCTGCTTTCTTTCCCCGTCCTTCCTGCCCCAAATCCCACCCTTATCCTGTCTCTTTACACCTTCTGAATAATCCGGACCAGTGCAATAGCAATGCAGTAAAATGCATGATATATGAATGTGGCAATATATTAAAGAAAAGATGAAGATGAAACCTTTGCAGGAACGCCCAACGAACTGCGTGGGAGTGGAAGGACTGGAGCAAGAGAAGAATCTTGTAAAGGGTCTTGTGTTTGATTTTATTTATTTATGTGACGACAGATATATAAATTCATATGAAGGTGATATCGGGACGGGGTGGGGGGTGTGAGAGAGGCATACAGCAGTGTATTATATTCATATATCTATCATGAAATGGATAAAAAAGAACTTCAGAGGACGAGAGGGATTTTCACCCCAAGAAAAGAAGGAAGGGGGATCGGTGCTTCCATTAAATACAGTGATGCAAGGATCATGCATTCTATATATCTAGATTTGCTTCAAACGTGTATTGCAAGCACTCCTCGACGCTTTTCCTGCCCCTGCCGCCAACACCACGAAACCTTGAACTTGCAGAGAGACTTTGCTGCTGTTGCTCAATCACACGACTGGACAAAAATGAAAAAATAAGCCCCGGACTCTAGCGGTGGTGAAGATTATGAGACAAATATCTCATTTTTTCTGTGGTCGTGTTCCTCTTTGTCCTTAATTTGTTTCATAATGCATCGGTTTGTTTCTTGATTTATGTGCCAAGTAAACATGTCGCTTGTGGCTGTGCAGCGCTCCGCAGCTCCGACCTTTTCGCTGAGAGGAAGGGGTAAAAGTTTCGACGTCGATCGCTGCATCGATCGGCGTCTCCTCACAGGCTTCTTCTGGGGTTTTATGTTTTTTTTTAAATCCCGGAGATGTTTGTTTGTTTTCAAAAGAGCAAATCGATCCTGGACTGAGTAAAGGAAAAAAAAGTAGATCCTCGTTTGCTTTCCTCGTTGTGTTCGTCAGGACTGAACCGCAGATTTGTTTACATCTTCTTAGTGCTTCCTTGCTTTTGACCCCGCCTTAATGTGAGACTCCGCCCCTCCCCTTCCCCAGCTGAGAGGACATACATAGTAAATTAAACTGATTATAGCACCTCTTATACCTTAATGATCTGTAGTTTCATCTCATTCACATGCACCAAGTGTAGCTGCAAACTTTGAACATGTGTGAAAATGATCATGGAGTCTGAAGGATTGATTTGATCGTGTGGGACCAGATTTCAGCAGATTTGTGGGTTTGATTAATGTTTGATCAGATGACTTTTTCTCTCTACTTTGCGCCAGGCTTCTCTATGCAAATGATTAGTATATGCAATTATGATTTACTTACTTTGAGCAAACCCATCTCAAAAAGGGCCACATGTGATTTTTTTTCATCACACTGCTAAATGCTTAAAGTCTTTGGTAGCTCCTAGGGAGGAAAGGAAAAGGAAAAAAGCAGAAATCAAACAGTGATCTCAAAAAATTATAATAATGATCATCAGCAAACCTCTGAGGAGTGAGAATATGGAGAGAAAGAGCTAAATTTTAACCTTTTCCTGCTTTTTTCTGTGCAGATGGTTGTGTCATCACTTTGTCTTGTCTGATCCAGTCACAAAAAACTCCCAAAGTGCTTTATTCCTTAGAAAAAAAAATATTTTTCAAAGGTTATAATGCTTAAAGGTTACAAAAAAAAGAATCTCCAGTCCTGTAGCAAAGAAAAACAAACTCAAATGAACACCTCATCATTTATTTCATATTTATAAGATGTTTGCCTCTTGATTTTCTGCATGATTTTCTGTAAAAAATGTTATTTTATTTTAGATGAAAAGGCCTTTTAGTTAGTGGTTTTTACCAGGGTGCGTTGGTTTCACCAGAACGTAAAAACAATCTTGCAAGTTAAGAGAAGCGCAAAGATCAAGTCTGAAGAAGCATCAGTCAAGCTGAGCATCATGCATTATATTTACAGCCTGTTGCACCACTTTTTGCACAAGTTTAATCTTAATTCTGGTGTAAATTTCACACCAAACCCTGTGATGAGCATAACATTCAAGCTGAGCAAAAATGTAGTGACTGATTTGAGGTTTTAACTTAATTTGTCTGATTGAGAAGAAGCTTTTATTGGTTTCACATTGTTGTCACCAAATTTGAAGGCAAATGAAACAAACGGTAACCTAGGACAGACAATGGTTGGAAACAACTTCAAGTAACTGCACTGTTAAAAGTATCACAATAATTTCACAGGAAATTACTGGCTGATAATTGCAATGAAACTACAGTATACTAATGTAAGTTGTTCATAGCAATACAGATGAAAACTAGAATAAGCTGAGTTTGCCTGGCAACACTGACACATGAATATTGTAAAAATTTCAGTACATTGTTTTGAAATCACAATACGTCACTGTAAATGTACAGTAATTTAGAAGCATTTTACAGTATAATACTGTGATTTTACAGACACAGACATAAAACAGTAGAAGTAGTTAAGTGATGTAAAATCACAGTACTGTACTGTATAATAACTACAGAGTACAGTGAGTTCAAAACTGTGATTTACAACACTTTCCTGTAATTTTACAGTAATGTTGTGAAACCACAGTAAGTGACTGTGAATTCACAGTAATAAAGAAGCATTTTAGTGTATAATGCTGTGATTTAAGAACACTTTAATGTAGTTCTACAGTGGCACAGACATATTACTGCAAAACTACGGTCAGGTGATGTAAAATCACAGTATTATACAGTAAAATAACTACAGAGTACTGTAAATTAAAAACTGTGATTTAACAACTCTTTACTGTGATTTTATGGGAATGTGAACGAGGATAACTGTAAAATCCAATTGTTCTATTGTGAGGCCACAGTAAGTAATTTAATTCACAGTAATATGAAAGCATTTCAGAGTATAATACTGTGATTTAAGAACACTCTAATGTAATTTTGCTGTGAATTAAAAACTGAAACTTTACAACATTCTCCTGTAATTCTACAGTAAAAACATGCCTGACTGTAAAATCCAAGTGTTCTACTATGAAATCAAAATATGACGCTGTCTCATTCTCTCAATGGTCTCTAGTAATGTAACATATGTACTATATTATCACAAAACTCAGTAGCCAGTAAATTTCTGTGAATGTACAGTATTCACGCAACAATGACAGACTGTAAATTAACAGATATTTTCCCATCATGCTCCGCAAAAGCCCCATTATAATCATTGAATGTGAAAATTACCGGGTGATTTTTTAACAGTGTGCCATCCATTGATATTTAGCTGAATACAATGTACATTGAAATATGATGAGATTAAAATTAAACTTATGAATTCCTGGTGTAACCCATGAGTGGTCTTCTCCACGCAGCGTGCTGTCAGACTCGACAAATTAGACCCTACCTAATGAGACCTCCAACCACGATAACATTAAAATATATATATATGTAATATACTTTAATATATATATTCTCTGATAAATGGGCTGTGGGTTGGATTGCTAAGCTAGACTGATGGCTTTCTAGCTCAACATTATTTGTGAAGTAAGCAAAGGGGAATCATTTTGATTTCCAGTCGTAAAACTTTAATAAATCTATACCTGTTTAAAAATAGCATCTTTACTGCAACTGTCTGATCATATTATTGTCTTTAGAAATTCACTTCATTGTGCAATTTATAAGTTAAAGAGAAAACATTTATCGAGTCTTGACTGAAAGTCTCTGAAGTTTTATAGAAGAGGAAAAAGTCTTCCATTAATAGAGACTGCATCTTCTGGATGAGGAAAGAAAATGTACTTTCATTTACATAAAATAATAAGCAGTGATAATGGCAGAAATCATGCAAAAGTTTGTCCTCTGTGCACAGCACCGTCAGTCCTGTATCCTGGAGTCGTGGCTGGTTTCGTTTTATTCAGTCACAGATCTTTTTTCAATCAACTCGTCCTCTTGTAGCATCACAACGACACCACGGTTCAGCCTCCGCCTGAATCAGCTGATAAAATGATCTTTTAAAAGATAATCCACATTCAGATGTAAAGCCCATGATGGATTTGGTTTTGAAGCAAAGCCAAAGATGTTTTTAATTGTTTGTCATGTACGATGTATGTCATGTATGTTTTCATTGCCTTTTTCTGCTGTTGCGGGGCAAGTGTTTATTTCAGGATGTCAGACCATATCATATCAGTGTTTCCAGATGCAGTGTTCAGTTTGCAAGATTAACTCCAGATATAAGATATGAAAGACTTATTTTGATATGAAATTATTCTACATTATCCCTCTGGCTTTATAATTTTATTTGAAAAGCCATCAATCCCCTCATACTTCTTGATATTTAAATTGTAAAACAGATTTACATGTTAAAATATTAGAAATTTAAAGAGTATCAGAGATATTTACCTTTACATTTTACATTTTCCTTCCAGCATAATTATTAAGTATTTGGCATCAATCATTTATTAGATGATGTGTTAGATCGAACCGAAGGGCTACACCACACACATAAATTCACAACCCAGCATGGTTTAAAGTGGAAGTGCCAAAAAATAATTTTCATCCATGTGCTATGCATCTAACTCAATAAATCGAACTCACACCAATAAAAAAAATAATTTAGGCCATGATCACAGAGGAGGGTTTTTCATATTTTGTTTGTTTCTGTAATTTTTTAAAAGATATTTGAGTGATTGCCTTCTTCCTTTAAACAGACACAGCATATACATCCCTGTTTTTAGATATTTTTATTTGTTCTTCATACGTTTGTAACTCTTTCAAATGTTGAGGTTAGTATGCTAAATTAGTTAAGTTAGAATGCCCAAAAACAAGTCAGTGTCAGCTTCTCTTTGAGGCTTTAAACGGTTCATGTTAGCATTTTGTATTAATTATAGCAGCTTTTTGCCTGGCACTACTGTAATAGATAAATTACACCCTTTTTTTGAGGTCTTATCGTTTAAATATCAAAAACAAACTTTTTTTTAAGTAGCAAAGACCCAAAGCTAACATGTAGCAAGACATTAAACAAATACACTCAAAGACTTAGCTAATATTTTCTTTGGTTTGTCAAGAAAAATTCAGCCTCATCTTCAGGTCTTATTTAAAACCAATTAAGTCCTTATTTCATGATTGCAATCATTCTAGCAAAACAGATGAAGCTACAACGATTGTCTCTATTTCTCCTAAGGCTAGCACAGAATTTATGCACCAGTTAGCTTGCTAATTCCTTACTTTCCTAATGTAAGTAGACAAAGATAGCAAAAGTGAGTGGTTTAGGAAGCCTACTTAGCTAGTCAAAGGTTAGCCAACATGCTAGTTTTATCTTGTATAGATAGTGGGCCAAATTACATCCTTTGTTTGTGCAGTTTCAATAATGCTAGCGCAATAAGCAAAGCTCCTTTAAACTGTTTGAACTTAAGTAAAAATCAAGGCTAATGCTTATTAATCACCCAACACACACAAGTTAACTTCTCACACAAGTATGCTAAAAAGTAGTGAGGGCAAGGTAATTCCACTGACCAAATTGTAGTCCTCATCATTTTGTTATTATGCTAGAACTAGCCAGCAGGCTCATCACAGATGAAGCTTTAACAAATCGCCCTTTCACTCAAATGTCCAAACCAGCTCTGAGCTAATGCTAGTCAGAAAGATACTTAGCTTGCCAAATGTTAGCAAACACTTAATCTCACTTACTTGATAAAATACAAATCTACTGTTTCTTTTTTAGACCAAACTGTATCATTTTGCTGGGACTCAAACAATATGTATTTATTGTTTTAATAAAAGCAGCACAGAGTTTAAGGCTAATATAATCCAAATATGCAAGTTCTTTTCTCTCAGACTGAGGGGAAAAGTAGCAAATTATCGCAGGTATAGAAATTTGCCTTTTAGAATTTAGCCAGTTACTTTTAGTTAAAATGCAGTAAGACTTATGTTTATTTGTTAGACCAAACTGTATCCTTCAGCTTCCTACCCTTATCTAGCTCGCACAGCTATTTAAGTTACAAAAAATCCTTAAGTTGCCCTGGGCTAAAACTGAAACTAGCAAGCTAAGACTTGTTGGTAAGATAATTTGCTTGTAAAAGTTAGACAACCACATAAAGAAAATACAGAACAACAGTTAGCAAGGCAAAAGGTTGTCAAAAGTTAGCCAAGATGCTATGTAGCTTGCTTTGTTGAAAAATTCCTGATACTTTTGTTATGCCACACTGGAATGTACCCTTCCTTGATGGTTTTGCTAGCATTGGTGAAAATCCGACAAAATTTTTAATAATTCTTTCCTAAAAGCAATTTCAAGTTAATGCTACATAAGCCTACAAATATACCTTTCTTACAGAGAGAAATAGTGGCTAAAAATCCCTAGGAGAGCACCCCCAGTTAGCCAACATGGTAGTTTAATGATTGATAAAATTATCATTATTTTGTCTTTATTAATCTTGATAAAATCATATTTAAAAGGTCTTTCTTTTATGGTAGCACCTAGGATGCATGATAAAGACAAATATCAGTTTCAGCAGATATGGACATTTTTTGCCAATATTTACCACTGATATTTTGACCATATAAATTGGGCATGAAAATCAAATAAATTGGCCATAATATTGGCAAAATGTACAGTGTACCATGACTGTTTACCTCATACACATTGTCCACTTTTATGAATTCAAATTGTAATTTATTTCAGAATAAATTGTTTTCCTTGCTTCACATCTGTTTTTAACATAAAAGGACTGTAATTATGGAAGAAACAGGTCAATTTTAGCAAAGTAGAGACTTTGTGCTCTTGACACAAAATATCAGTATCGGCAATAATGAGTTTAGAAATATCGGCATATCGGAATATTGGCAAAAATCCAATATCATGCATCCCTACTCGAAGTAAAAGCAGAGTGCTAAAGTTATCTTGCATCAATTTATGGTGACATTGGAGGCACTGTATGTCCCTAAACAAAGACTTTTACAGGTTGTATTAGAGTGCCAAATGACTTTTTTTTCTGGCCGAAAATACATATCCTACCTAACTGTGTGATGGCTTAAAGAAATGTATAAAATACGACTTCTTGTAGCTAACCCTCCTCTCTGATCACGGCCTAATTCTGCCTGTAAATGTCAGACATTTGGTCTCATTAGGGTCGTTATCTCTGTCATTGTGTGCCATAACCACTGCATCTGGAGAAAGCCCGACGCTCTTCCATCCATCAGCCTCGTTGCCAACAGCAGTCATCCATTTTTCTAGAGCGTTCATACATATCTTCTCGTGCCATATGGGGGTTGAATATGCAACTGGGAAAAAAAAAACAAAAAAAAAACGAGGACCTAATAGCATATCATGCATTCATTCAACTACCATTTTACATGACTCATACCTTTTCCTCAGGCGTGGGTGTTCGTGTTAGAGCTCATCATAGGCGGCACATCATTGTATTAATCATTGTTATTCTGTACCAGGACGGGGGAGGGAGGGGTTCATAACGAGATAGATACTGGGTTTATATTGCATTAAAGTGCATACGGACTGAACAATAAAGGATGTGTTTTTGAACGTTTATAAGTCCTTAAGTTCTGAGCTAGATTTTAAAGTAGCATGGTTTGATTTGTCGATGACTCTTGGCTTTTGGGGGGACCTCTTGTATTTTCTTGTATGTATTGTACAATCCGACGCCCCAAAGGGAGAAAGGAAAAATAACAGTGACTCCTGAAACTGCTGTGAACTTAAGGAAACATTAATATGAGTATTATATTTATTTATTTATTTTCTTTTGCACAAGTTGGAATGGCCTTAATTTTGCTTTACTCGCTTCTATATTGTGTATTGGCACAAAGTGCACCCTGTTTGATTTGCAGAGATTACGACGCTCATTATGACGCTTATAATCCGAGAGTGCACATCAGAGCAGGATGAAAAAAATATATAAAAATAAATCGTTCAGCAAATCCTTTTTATTTTTCATTAATCTGAGAAACAATATTTTGCATGAATATAAATACAATGGCAGATATTTTGGCTTGTACAAAAAAATGTGAAGCAATTTGAAGAGAAAAAAAGAATGTACCGTTTCTGCTGTATCTGTATATATCTAAATATTTATTGAAATATGTCATACTACTAATTCTATTAACGATTAAAGGTTTTCTGAACAAAAATCTCTTTACCTGTTTTTGAACATTGTCAAGGTTGTTGGAGTTGGATCTTCTGCTTTCTGTTACTCGACTCAAGGATCTGTGTAATCATTCAAGAAAAAGTATTAAAAATTGCAAATAAATCTTCACTGTAGGGTGTTTTTATTGTCTGACATCTTCTGTTCAGAGCCTCAGACTGCATGCTTTATTCAATATTGAGTTGGTAATCCTTGGGACTTTTTGTTAAATCCTGTTTTTGTATGATTATGTTTTTGCTGTTGGTATTATCTTGTTTTTGTTTCCCTTCTCAGAAAAACTACTACTTAAGACTCTCCTGTAAGTAAAGAACAAATACTAAGACTTATAAAAACCAGTATTTATTAACAGGAGAACAGTAGAATATGCTAAGTCTTTATTTACTTTTGATACTTTTCTAAAAAGTTTGTAGTTTTTTTATTAAATTGTTTATACACAAATTAAAAAACACAAGAAAGAATGGATAAAAAGTAACCTCATACATTCATAGAAACAAACATACTGTATGCATACATAAAGTACACATACATTTATATATATAAGCATATCTACAGGCATGTATTTCATTAAAACATACAATCATCGATACATAAAACAGATATACCCACATACACACGTGAACAAACATCTACATACTCATACAGAACATACGCAAATGATTGAATTCATAAACAAACATACATACAAACAAACAAGCCAATCGACACAATTTATTTAAGCATACACGTATTCATACATATATGTACATACATGTTTTAGTCTTACATGCATTAAAACACAAAAGATATGTACAAACATGTATGTTTGAATCTATGTACATGTGCATACGTATGTGTACATAAGTTTGTTAGCAGAATGAATGTTTGTAAATTTGTTTGTGTGAATGTATGTACATAAGTTTGTTTGTGTTAAGGAATTTTTAAGTTTGTTTTTGTCAAGGAATGTTCCAAAGGTTTTATGTGTGAATGAATACACATAAGTTTGTTTGAATTAATGTTTGTAAGTTTATATGTGTTAATGAAAATACGTAAGATTGTGTGAATGAATGTATGTAGGGTTGTTTGTGTTAACTAATTTTCATACGTTTTTTTCGATTTCGGACCCCAGCAAAAACTATGCTAAAAAGTGACTTTTTGGAACCTTTTTAAGGCAGGAGATCATGCTGGGGCAGATGGTTTGGTCATACATATTTCACCTAAGAATTAATTATAACCATTTTTCCTTCAGGTCAGATATTTGAAAAAAAACGACATGCTTACAAATGACATTTTTTCCATGTCCAACCCTGAATAAAAATGTGCTCCGTAAAAAATGTGTCAAAAAGTGACTTTTTGGGACCTTTCAGGAAGGAGAACATGCTGGTGCAGAAGGTTGGGTCAGATTTCCCCTAAAAAATTACCTACACGCATTTTTCCCTCTGGAAAGATTTTTATAAAAAGACACACTAACATTTGACTTTATTGCCATTTCTGACCTCGTAAAAAATATGAAAAAAAGTTACCTTTTGGGACCTTTTCATGCAGGAGAACATGCTAGTGCAGACGGTTTGGTCATATTTGGCTTCAAAATGGACTTATAAGCCTTTTTCTCTCAACTCAGGATTTGAAAAAACACTGAGGCTAACATATGACTTTTTTCCATTTCGGACTCAAAAAAAAATATGTTCAAACATGACTTTTTGGGTGTAAAACAGGCCAAAAAACACACTAGTGCGGACGGTTTGGTCATATTTGGCTTCAAAATGGACTTATAAGGCTTTTTCTCTCAGCTCAGGATTTGAAAAAACACGAAGGCTAACATATGACTTTTTTCCATTTCGGACTCAAAAAAAAAAATGTTCAAACATGACTTTTTGGGTGTAAAACAGGCCGAAAAACATGCTAGTGCAGACGGTTTGGTCATATTTGGCTTCAAAATGGACTTATAAGCCTTTTTCTCTCAGCTCAGGATTTGAAAAAACACAAAGGCTAACATATGACGTTTTTTCCATTTCCGACTCAAAAAAAATATGTTCAAACATGACTTTTTGGGTGTAAAACAGGCCGAAAAACACGCTAGTGCAGACGGTTTGGTCATATTTGGCTTCAAAATGGACTTATAAGCCTTTTTCTCTCACCTCAGGATTTGAAAAAACACTAAGGCTTACATATGACTTTATTTCAATTTCCGACTCCAAAAAAAATATGTTCAAACATGACTTTTTGGGTGTAAAACAGGCCGAAAAACATGCTAGTGCAGACGGTTTGGTCATATTTGGCTTCAAAATGGACTTATAAGCCTTTTTCTCTCAGCTCAGGATTTGAAAAAACACTAAGGCTAACATATGACTTTTTTTCCATTTCTGACTCAAAAAAAAAAAAAAATTTAAAAAAAGAATATTTGGGTGTAAAACAGGCCAAAAAACATGCTAGTGCAGACGGTTTGCTCATATTTGGCTTCAAAATGGACTTATAAGCCTTTTTCTCTCACCTCAGGATTTGAAAAAACACTAAGGCTAACATATGACTTTTTTTCCATTTCCAACTCAAAAAAAAAATATGTTCAAACATGACTTTTTGGGTGTAAAACAGGCCGAAAAAAATGCTAGTGCAGACGGTTTGGTCATATTTGGCTTCAAAATGGACTTATAAGCCTTTTTCTCTCACCTCAGGATTTGAAAAAACACTAAGGCTAACATATGACTTTTTTTCCATTTCCGACTCAAAAAAAAAATATGTTCAAACATGACTTTTTGGGTGTAAAACAGGCCAAAAAAACACGCTAGTGCAGTAGGTTTGGTCATATTTGGCTTCAAAATGGACTTATAAGCCTTTTTCTCTCAGCTCATGATTTGAAAAACACTAAGGCTAACATATGACTTTTTTTCCAATACCGACTCCAAAAAAAAATATGTTCAAACATGACTTTTTGGGTGTAAAGCAGGCCGAAAAACATGCTAGTGCAGACGGTTTTGTCATATTTGGCTTCAAAATGGACTTATAAGCCTTTTTCTCTCAGCTCAGGATTTGAAAAAACACAAAGGCTAACATATGACTTTTTTTCCATTTCCGACTCCAAAAAAAAATATCTTCAAACATGACTTTTTGGGTGTAAAACAGGCCGAAAAACATGCTAATGCAGACGGTTTGGTCATATTTGGCTTCAAAATGGACTTATAAGCCTTTTCCTCTCAGCTCAGGATTTGAAAAAACACTAAGGCTAACATATTACTTTTTTTCCATTTCCGACTCCAAAAAAAATATGTTCAAATAGGACTTTTTGGGTGTAAAACAGGCCGAAAAACATACTAGTGCAGACGGTTTGGTCATATTTGGCTTCAAAATGGACTTATAAGCCTTTTCCTCTCAGCTCAGGATTTGAAAAAACACTAAGGCTAACATATGACTTTTTTTCCATTTCCGACTCCAAAAAAAATATCTTCAAACATGACTTTTTGGGTGTAAAACAGGCCAAAAAACGTGCTAGTGCAGACGGTTTGGTCATTTTGGCCTCAAAATGGACTTATAAGCCTTTTTCTCTCAGCTCAGGATTTGAAAAAACACTAAGGCTAACATATGACTTTTTTTCCATTTCCGACTCACAAAAAAAATATGTTCAAATATGACTTTTTGGGTGTAAAACAGGCCAACTAATATGCTAGTGCAGACGGTTTGGTCATATTTGGCTTCAAAATGGACTTATAAGCCTTTTTCTCTCAGCTCAGGATTTGAAAAAACACTAAGGCTAACATATGACTTTTTTTCCATTTCCGACTCCAAAAAAAAATATGTTCAAACGTGACTTTTTGGGTGTAAAACAGGCCGAAAAACATGCTAGTGCAGACGGTTTGGTCATATTTGGCTTCAAAATGGACTTATAAGCCTTTTTCTCTCAGCTCAGGATTTGAAAAAACACTAAGGCTAACATATGACTTTTTTTCCATTTCCGACTCAAAAAAAATATGTTCAAACATGACTTTTTGGGTGTAAAACAGGCCAAAAAACATGCTAGTGCATACAGTTTCGTTATATTTGCCTTCAAAATGGACTTATAAGCCTTTTTCTCTCAGCTCAGGATTTGAAAAAACACTAAGGCTAACATATGACTTTTTTTCCATTTCCGACTCAAAAAAAAAATATGTTCAAACATGACTTTTTGGGTGTAAAACAGGCCAAAAAACACGCTAGTGCAGACGGTTTGGTCATATTTGGCTTCAAAATGGACTTATAAGCCTTTTTCTCTCAGCTCAGGATTTGAAAAAACACTAAGGCTAACATATGACTTTTTTTCCATTTCCGACTCCAAAAAAAAATATGTTCAAAAGTGACTTTTTGGGTGTAAAACAGGCCGAAAAACATGCTAGTGCAGACGGTTTGGTCATATTTGGCTTCAAAATGGACTTATAAGCCTTTTTCTCTCACCTGAGGAATTGAAAAAAAACCCTTAGGCTAACATATGACTTTTTTTCCATTTCCGACTCCAAAAAAAAATATGTTCAAACATGACTTTTTGGCTGTAAAACAGGCCGAAAAACATGCTAGTGCAGACGGTTTGGTCATATTTGGCTTCAAAATGGACTTATAAGCCTTTTTCTCTCAGCTCAGGATTTGAAAAAACACTAAGGTTAACATATGACTTTTTTTCCATTTCCAACTCAAAAAAAAAATATGTTCAAACATGACTTTTTGGGTGTAAAACAGGCCAACTAACAGGCTAGTGCAGACAGTTTGGTCATATTTGGCTTCAAAATGGACTCATAAGCCTTTTTCTCTCAGCTCAGGATTTGAAAAAACACTAAGGCTAACATATGACTTTTTTTCCATTTCCGACTCCAAAAAAAAATATGTTCAAACATGACTTTTTGGGTGTAAAACAGGCCAAAAAAACACGCTAGTGCAGACGGTTTGGTCATATTTGGCTTCAAAATGGACTTATAAGCCTTTTCCTCTCAGCTCAGGATTTGAAAAAACACTAAGGCTAACATATGACTTTTTTTCCATTTCCGACTCAAAAAAAAATATGTTCAAATAGGACTTTTTGGGTGTAAAGCAGGCCGAAAAACATGCTAGTGCAGACGGTTTTGTCATATTTGGCTTCAAAATGGACTTATAAGCCTTTTTCTATTAGCTCAGGATTTGAAAAAACAGTAAGGCTAACATATGACTTTTTTTCCATTTCCGACTCCAAAAAAAAATATGTTCAAACATGACTTTTTGGGTGTTAAACAGGCCAACAAACACGCTAGTGCAGACGGTTTGGTCATATTTGGCTTCAAAATGGACTTATAAGCCTTTTTCTCTCACCTCAGGATTTGAAAAAACACTAAGGCTAACATATGACTTTTTTTCCATTTCCGACTCATAAAAAAAAAAAATTTAAAAAAAGAATATTTGGGTGTAAAACAGGCCAAAAAACACGCTAGTGCAGACAGTTTGGTCATATTTGGCTTCAAAATGGACTTATAAGCCTTTTTCTCTCAGCTCAGGATTTGAAAAAACACTAAGGCTAACATATGACTTTTTTTCCATTTCCGACTCAAAAAAAAAATATGTTCAAACATGACTTTTTGGGTGTAAAACAGGCCGAAAAACATGCTAGTGCAGACGGTTTGGTCATATTTGGCTTCAAAATGGACTTATAAGCCTTTTTCTCTCACCTCAGGATTTGAAAAAACACTAAGGCTAACATATGACTTTTTTTCCATTTCCGACTCCAATAAAAAATATGTTCAAACATGATTTTTTGGGTGTAAAACAGGCCAAAAAACATGCTAGTGCAGACGGTTTGGTCATATTTGGCTTCAAAATGGACTTATAAGCCTTTTTCTCTCACCTCAGGATTTGAAAAAACACTAAGGCTAACATATGACTTTTTTCCATTTCGGACTCAAAAAAAAAATATGTTCAAACATGACTTTTTGGGTGTAAAACAGGCCGAAAAAAATGCTAGTGCAGACGGTTTGGTCATATTTGGCTTCAAAATGGACTTATAAGCCTTTTTCTCTCAGCTCAGGATTTGAAAAACACTAAGGCTAACATATGACTTTTTTTCCATTTCCGACTCAAAAAAAAAAATATGTTCAAACATGACTTTTTGGGTGTAAAGCAGGCCGAAAAAACACGCTAGTGCAGTAGGTTTGGTCATATTTGGCTTCAAAATGGACTTATAAGCCTTTTTCTCTCAGCTCAGGATTTGAAAAACACTAAGGCTAACATATGACTTTTTTTCCATTTCCGACTCAAAAAAAAAAATATGTTCAAACATGACTTTTTGGGTGTAAAGCAGGCCGAAAAACATGCTAGTGCAGACAGTTTTGTCATATTTGGCTTCAAAATGGACTTATAAGCCTTTTTCTCTCAGCTCAGGATTTGAAAAAACACAAAGGCTAACATATGACTTTTTTTCCATTTCCGACTCCAAAAAAAAATATGTTCAAACATGACTTTTTGGGTGTAAAACAGGCCGAAAAACATGCTAGTGCAGACAGTTAGGTCATATTTGGCTTCAAAATGGACTTATAAGCCTTTTTCTCTCACCTCAGGATTTGAAAAAACACTAAGGTTAACATATGACTTTTTTTCCATTTCCAACTCAAAAAAAAAATATGTTCAAACATGACTTTTTGGGTGTAAAACAGGCCAACTAACAGGCTAGTGCAGACAGTTTGGTCATATTTGGCTTCAAAATGGACTTATAAGCCTTTTTCTCTCAGCTCAGGATTTGAAAAAACACTAAGGCTAACATATGACTTTTTTTCCATTTCCGACTCCAAAA